>WBNP01000619.1:671065-765248 GCA_013401095.1 Passerina amoena | reverse complement strand
TGTCCACAAGGACAGGCATCAGGGAGTAGTTGCTCTGTGCTGATTCCCGCTCTGCAATGCCAAAAGGCACTGCATGTTTGCTAAGCAATTAGGAACTGAAGCAGTATGTTGCAGCTACTTCCCAAAGCCTTGAGAGAGAGGGGGAAGAATTTCCTGCCAGAATGTAAAAGGCATTGCATATCTGGGCCATTGGTGGAGCCTTGACAAAGTACAAGCTGGCCGTGGGCCAGAATCTGCCATTTAAAATAATTTTATGCCTGGTTTAACATGTTGGAAACCCATAAGCAGTAGCAACCAGTAAGCAAATAAAATTATTCAGCATCAGCCACTGCTTTCAAAACACTGAAGAATTAATTTGGAAAAAATCTCAAAATAAATGTAGGATTTTATGCATGTAGTAGGTTTACTTTTGCGTTTGCACTGCTGGTCAGATACTGTTGTCGTTTTACAAGATATTACAGGACTTAGTCAAAATATAAAATTTCAGCCTGCTCTTACTGGCAGTCACCTTCAGTTTTGCTTTCTTACTCCTATATATTTTTTGCTTCCTTTGTAAAGTCTCCTTTTACTAACTTGCAATGATTCTTACTTAAAAATCTTGGAGAAAATGGAAAGAAGGAAAGAGGATGATGACTGAACTAGAGCGAGAAAAGTAAGAAATGAAGGAGAATGTAGAAAGTGATGCTGTGGTCAGAAACTGGATTTGAAAAGAAAAGCATCTACCTCTAAATCTTTAAAGACACATAATAGATGGTAGGTTGCAACTTTTTATTGTTTTCCTGTTTAACTTCTGCCAATTAATTCAGGATCTTTTCAAAGGGCCATAATTATTTTTTAATAGCTGGACTGATGAGTTGAAGTTTTCTGCTCCCTTGTTGGATAATAAGTGCTTTGTATAATTAAGAATTTTATCATGCTTAAACTACAAGACAACGGCATTAGTGGCATTTTCTGCATTTAATTATAGAATCATTTAAGTTGAGAAAGGCCTCTAAGATCATCAAGTCTAGCCATAAAACTAACATTGCCAAGCCTACCACTAAATCATGTCCCTAAGTGGCATGTCTACGTGTCTTTTACAATACCTAAAAGACTGGTATTCTCAACCACATACCACCATGAGACAGGGCAGCCTGGTGAATAATTGGTGAATAATGGTGAATAATTTTTTTCTAATATCCAATGTGAAATAGTCTTTTAATGTTGATTAGGAGTACATGAGTAAAAGTTGCACCTGCTAGCTGTGAAAATGTCTGGCTAAAATTCAACTCATATCTTTAGGCTATTTTTCAGAAGTCCACTTTCCCAGAGTCAACTTCACTCCTCCCTCTTGTGTGAATGGCGCCTCCCTTTGTAGCAGAGGGATGATAGAAAGAGACATTTCTAGCTGGGGCAAATCTGCTGGCATGCAGGTCAAATCTCTGTATTACTCACCTTCTCTCTTCAGTAGAAACATAAACTAAAATACAGCATATGGGAAACCACAGACGTGACCAGCTGAACTGTGGCCAAGTTGCATTGCTAGCAAAAGACAGCATCTGCTGTGTAATTCTTGTCAAAAAGCAATACTAATCTCATTGGATCAGTGTTTCACACACACTCATTTTCTCCTTTTGCCTAGCTCAATAGGCATGGTTAATACTGTTTGCTAGGCAAGATGTGTACTATTAAGTGAAAGGCCTTGGTGTGGAGAGGATGGTGCATGGCAAATATGGAGCTGTAACACAATGTGCATTAAACCAGTATTCAGGGCATTTCAATATTGTAGTGATACTACAGTACTGAAATTCAGTACTGTACAATTAAGTACTGTAGACAGCTGCAAAGTAATTTGAATCAAGTGATTTATTTCAAAATGTGATAAGAAGAAGAAAATAATTTGAATGTGGAATGTCAGTGTTGTGGTTTTTCCTGAGGTAGAGTTAATTACTTCTTAGTAGCTGGCGCAGTGCTGTTTGGACTCAGTAAGAGAATAATGTTAATAATTAATGCTACTACGCTGGGAGGAGCTGTTGACATCCTCAAAGACAGAAAGTCCCTGCAGTGAGATCTCAGGAAACCAAAGATGGATAGCTACCAATCTGTTTGAAGTATAACAAAGATGTGCCAGATTCTGCACCTGGAACAGGGCAACCCTGGATGTATGGACAGACTGGGAATGAGATGCTGTAAGCAGTGTCATGGAAAGGGACCTGGGGGTCCTGGCAAGTTGAACATGGGTCAACAGTGCCCTGGCAGCCAGGAGGGCCAACCCTGCCCTGGGGGGCATCAGGCACAGCATCACAGCTGGGCAAGGGAGGGGATTGTCCTGCTCTGCTCTGACCTGGGGCAGCCTCACCTCAAGTGCTGGGGGCAGTTTTGGGCACCACAGCATGAGAAAGACATTAAACTGTTAAAGAGCATCCAATGGAGAGCTATGAAGATGGTGAATGATCTTGAGGGGAAGCTATATGAGGAGTGGCTGAGATCACTTAGTCTGTTCAACCTGGAGAAGAGGACACTGAGGGGAGAGCTCATTGCAGCCTACATCTTCCTCATGAGGGGAAGAAGAGGGGCAGACATTGTGTTTCTGTGCTTAAGTACCCTCTAAGTAAACAATTTCTTTCTAACATCCAAGATAAAACAGCACTGTCAGTTTAAAAACATTCCCCATTTTCCTGTCACTACATGCCCTCTCCCTTCTTTTTATAAGCCCCTCAAGGCGCTGACAGGCCTCAATGAGGTCTTCCTGAAGCCTTCACTTCTCCACAATAAACAACCCCAATTCTCTTTGGAGAGGTGCTCCAGCCATCTGATCATCTTCATGGTCCTTTGGTCTCACTCCACAGGTCCATGTCCTGTGCTGGGAGCCCAGAGCTGGCTGCAGGGTTCCAGGTGGGCTCTCACCAGAGCAGAGCAGAGCAGAGGGGCAGAATCCCCTCCCTCCCCTGCTGCCCACGCTGCTTTGGATGCAGCCCAGGACACGTTTGGCTCTCTGGGCTGGGAGTGCCCATGGCTGGCTCATGTCCAGCCTCTCACCCACCAGCACCCCCAAGTCCTTCTCCCCAGGGCTGCTCTCCATCTGCTCATCCCCAGCCTGTGCTGGTACTGGGGGTTGCCTCGACCCAGGTGCAGCACCTTGCACATGGTCTTGTTAAACCTCATGGGATTTCCATGAGCCCAATTCTTGAGCTTGTCCAGGTCCTTCTGGATGGCATCCTGTCCTTCAGGTGTGTCAGCTGCATCAGTCAGCTTGGTGTCATCCTGCAGACTTGCTGAGGCTGCACTCAATCTCACTGTTTGTGTCATTGACAAAGACATTAAAGAGCAGCAGTCAGAGCCCTGATGGACACCACTTGTCACTGACTTACAGCTGGGTGTAGAACCATTGACCACAACTCTCTGCCAGTGTCCATCCATTCAGTTCTTTATTCATCGAACAGTTAATCCATCAAATCCATGTCTCTCCAGTCTGGAGATAAGGATGTAATGTGGGACCATACAGAAGGCCTTACAGAACTCTAGGCAGATGATATTTGCCAGTCTTCCTGTGTTGATTGTTGCTGCCATGTCATAGAATGCCACCTTACTGGTCAGGCACAATTTGCCCTTAGTAAAACCATATGGCAGCTTTGGATCATCTCCTTGCCTTTTATATGCCTTAGCAAATCTTCAGGGAGGATCTGCTTCATGGTCTTCCCAGGAACAGAGATGAGATTCCTGGGCTGTAGTACCCTAGATCGTCATTTTAAAAATGGGGGAAATGTTTCCCTTCCCCTCCATGAAAACACAACATAGTTTTTTCAGATGAACTACATATAAAGACTTAAGGGACAAAGAACCTGTGAAGTACCAGCTCTGTATTTTGATGATTCCTTGATTGATATACCTTATTTTAATTCACAAGTTTAACATTCCCAAACCTACTGCTGTGCACCAGCAGCAGCTCACTGTAAGCAATGGTTCAGCTTCTGAGCCAACTGGTGTAATGTCTTTGAAGATATATACTGCATCAAAACCACTAATCTACAGCAACCAATAACAGGATTAAAAATACATCAAAACAGAAACTCAAAATATAATGAGGCTAAAGATATAATGAGGCTCCTCCCCCATGCTCCCAGTTATAGTCTCAGGAGCTATCATAAATGACTTTTATGCAAAAAAGCTCTTTGTATGTATGGATTCAGGAAATATTTCTCCCTTGCAAACACGTCATGAAGCCCACATGTATACAAACCCTGAGGCATAAACAAATCATCTGAGAAGCATGGTCACATCAGAGTTCCCCCGACTCGCACATTTAAAAACTGACAGAGGCAAGAGGATGAATGATTTTAGAACATTCCTCCCACAAACACTAAAACTAGTTTTCAAAATACTGGATGAAGTCTAGTAAAGAAAAGGAGAAAATCTATTTTGAGATAGAAGAACTTTGTTTCTGTCAATGGTGATTTCAGGAACAAAATTAACATGAAGCAGTTTTGGGGTTTGAGGTCTTAAGTTTTGAGGTACTGTAATTGGTTAATACAAGATACACCCAAAACATGTAGTAATTTTGATTACAAGAAAAATTATATTTGCCAGATTAAAAGAGTTATGTATGTAGTTCCTTCAGCAACTTCTATTAATATCACAATAAGATTATAGAAAAACAGAATTTTCAGTACACCGAACATTCCTTGTCACTTATTACACTTCCAAGGGCTAGCAATGTGTGGTGATAGCACTGCAATAATTCTCACAATGAACCTCGATTACATTGGTTTTTCCTCTTGCCCTCCCCCTTTTCCTTTCTAATGGAAGCAATTAGAAGTTAGCTTTCCTAGGAACAGCTGTTAGGGGATGCACAACAGAGCTAAAAAAAAAAGTCTCACCAATTGGACTCATAATCACCATCATTTTGGTATTAACAGGTATCACAGTAACCTCAAATCTTAAAATATTAAGTACTTCAAAGGTCAACAGTCCAACAATGTTGGACAGGACAGAAGTAACAAATGCAGATGCATTTCCATATTACATTGTGAACTTCTGAATTTTAGAGATCTGATCCTAACATCTAATGCTTATTATTTGAAATTTAATATACTGGATAGATTAGAAGTCCAACTTTAAAATAATTTTAAATATCTATAATTAGGAACATGCTGATATCATAAAATATTATCATTTGGTCTGGATTGTCCTTACTTCTCCCTTCTCTTTTTTGCCTCATCCTAGCATCAAGCATTACAGAAAAATCTTTTTGCAAGTTTTTAAAATGCTAATTCTTTTTAGATGCTAATTCTTATTACAGGACATTTTTATTATGGGCTAAATATAGGCAGAAGTCTCACTCCTTATTAGCCCCCCCTGCAGAAGATCTTCATGGGACCCCTCAAACTGTGATGTCCTACTGCAGCTGTTCATGGAGATGCTCACTGCATCTGTTTACTGTTCACTGTTCACTGTTCACTGCATGTTCATGGAGAATTCACTGCTTGTGCACAACCTCTTGCCAGCTTGTCATCTGGCTATGCAAGCAACATAATTGGCCCCAGAAATGGGGATTGTGCCTGCTTGTAGTAGCAGCTCCTCAGCAGGAATGCTTTCACTGTGCCACCAGTGCTGTCAGCACACACACCAAATACTACCAACAGGATTCCTAATGAGCTTCTAATGCCATGGCCTGACACCCTCTTTCCTTAGGACAGCTTCTCTGTTTTGGGCTGAACCATCAGGCAGACCAGTAGCTCAATCCAGATGATGTGGTGTAGATTTTGGTTTAGTAGAGAATAAACCTTCTCACAAGGCTCAGTTATTAGCATTTCTTTATTAAACAGCTTTCTTTGATGTCAACAGAGGTTCCTCTGTCTGGAAGAAATTTCCAGATTTAAAACTGTGACTTCTCATCTTCCCTACACATATGTACACACACACACACACACACACACACACACTATTGCTCTCTCTGAACCTCCCCTTTATCTTTGGCATGTGTTAAAAGCAACAAAGCAATCAAAGGAAATGGAAAGCAGTTTGAAATGTGAGACTAGCAGTGTCATGCACATTTTACTGTAATACTTAGAGTTATAAAGAAGAAAAATAAGACTGTAAGGCTTCATATCTAGGATTGTTCTAAAAGGTGCTGTACTGTTTGGTGTCAGCATTTTTATCTCCAGCATAACTGGACTTTGAGATTTTAAGTCCAGAAACCAGTTTGGAACACTACAATCCCTAAAGATTTTTACATAGTCCTGGAATTTTAGGGTGACAGTTATTCTTAGCAGTACCCACTAGGCAATAGACTTTGCAACATAAGATTTCTTATTTTCAGTTCTACTTTCTTTTCTTCCTACCCTCACATTATTTCCTATGTCTGTTCTTGCAGAATTAATGGAACTAAAGGAAATGTGCATTCCAACTGGAAATGCATAATCACAGCTTTCAAATGACATGCTGTGTTAATCTCCACTCTTTCTAGATTCAGATCCTAATATCAGCTAGAAGTATATTGAAATTACAAAGGCAGGAACATGAAGTAGTAGTCCTACTGACCAATTTTGAAATAAGAGCAGTTTCCAGTGGGTTTATAAGTAATTTTTGGATGTTTCGATTATTGAATTCTTCTCCCAGATCTTCTCAGAAGCAATGGAAGTCACAGTGCAATGCCATTTCTTAGAAAATAAATGTTAGACATTTGAGACAATGATAATTTAGCAGCAATGTTTCCTGATTTTCCAGTTAAGAGGAAGGTGTAATGGGAAAATACTGGGGCTAAGAAGGAAGATAATGAACCTGGTTTTTGCTAACATCTCCTGTTAGCAGCTGCACCTTCTTCTCTTAGGAGCAAATGCTACACCAGCAGTAGCAGCAAGAGTTCTACATTTGGCACAATGCAGTGCCAAGTAAGGAAACACCAGCAACTTGGAACAGGACTCTTCTGGCAGAAGTCAAATGATTGCTTGGATGAAATTCAAGTTTCTGCTACTGGCTTAAAACTGGCTATACTGCTCATCTATCTAAGAAAATTCAAGTACCAGCATATACTGAACTAAACGAGATGCTGTTTTCTCAGTATAAACACTTGAAGTGTGAGGTGGAGTTTGCAAGCAGAAAAGCTAAACATGCTTTATCTTTTACCACTTATCGCTTCATCACTTTTTATCACTTTATGTTTTTAATTTTTAAGTCATTTTAGTCTTTATCAAATTTCTGTATCTTTATATCACTGGCTTAACTACTGTCATCATAAGCCCAGATGGCAACTAAGCATCAGGCACACACTTGTTCCCACCCCCCACTGCTTCCCACCCTCGTGGAATGGGAAGGAGAATGAAAAGGGAAATTTGTAGGTTGAGATTAGAACAGTTAAGCATCTGAAACAAAGTAAAATAAATAAAATTAATTGGGGTTTTTTTGTTAGAAAAAGGATAAAACTCAAGGAAAAACATGTGATGTACAGTACAATTGCTCACCGCTCACTGACAGATGCCAGACCATTCCCAATCACTTATCAGACCCATTTCCAGGTAACTGCCTAACTTTATATACTATGCAATATGTTTTGTGTTGTGGAATGTTCCTTTGGCCAGTGTGTGTCACCTGTCCTGGCTACGTTCCCTCCCAGCTTTTTTGTTTACCACCTCACTGGCAAAGCATGACAGACTGAGTAAGTGCTTGGCTTAGGATTACAATTGCCCAGAGAAGTTGCAGGTGCCCCATCCCTGAAAGTGTTCAAGGCCAGGTTGGATGGGGCCCTGAGCAGCCTGATCTAGTGAGTGGCATTCCTGCCCACGGGATGATCTTTAAGGTCACTCTCAACCCAAACCATTCTATGATTCTTTGATTCTATCTACTGTGCATTTTTGAATTTGCAGTTTCCTTCCTGTAGAAGTCTGTAATCACTGACCTTCTGTAGAATATGTAGGCACTAGTTTAGGAGGATCAAGAGGTAGTGAACCTTTTTAATAGGTAGTTACTGATGTGATTCATTGCAGAACTGCTGACTGAGAGAGATTAGTGTTAACACTGTGAATTTTACTCCTATGTGCATTTCTGTCTTTTTCACTTGGATGTGATGTACTTTTAAATGTATTCAGAATTTGGTGTTAGAGGCAGAAAAGTAAGTATGAAGAAACTAAAAACATTGGGTCTCTAGCTAAAGAAGTTACCTGAGAGACACTTCTAATAAATATTTAAGCATACCAATACCCTTCTTAAAATTTAGTTATGTGTAGGTGAATATCTTTGCTCCTCCAGTTCCTCATGAGAGCATAAATTGTGCACATTTTCTTGAGCACTTGACCTAAAGGAGAACACTCAAGCAGCAAAAGGCAAAGTCATGGTTGTGCTACCTTGTCTTTGCTCCATTTTACATGTGTTTTTACCCACCTCTCACAAAATTTATTCAGGTTGGCTCTCTGTAGCAATGATTTTACAGATTTGAATGTGCTGTTCACGTCCCTTTAGAAATTTGTGCTTACTGATGTGGAACTTATCCTACGCCATGCTTCACATTGATTCTCTCTGGGATATGTTACAAGTGTGTACTTTTGCAAAATGTACAGTAACCCTACTTTTGAAAGTTATCTTTAAATTCTATACTATTATTCTTTTTAAAAGGACAAATTGTGTGGAGTAAAAGAAGCTAAGCATTTTAAAATATGCAAACAGCTCTCTGAGTACTACTGTCAGTTATATCCGTGAACTTCTCCTGGTTAGGCACCAATATTTGTTACTGAAAGTTTATTTAAGAAAATTTTAGGAATGCAGTTTGCCTCTTTATATCAACTTTTATAGAGGTTTTCTTTGTGGTAGAGTCCTGTGTTACAATATGTAAATATTCTGTTATAGTAATTAACCTCTTATTTTAAAGGAACCTGTACAAATTGAAGCAATTGTAAATTTTGCATTTATCTAAAACTGAGTTGTTTTCTCCATGAAGTGAATGGCATCACTGTAGTACAGGGTCACACTTGCTAATTTCTCATTCTTACACTTGAAAATTGGTATGCAAGTGGGAAGCTGAATGAGTGGTGGGAAGCTTTTCTCGCTTCTCCCCAGAACAATTTGGCAGAGCTTGTATGAGAGCAATGTATGAGACAAGTGAGACACATGCCTCTATCATCCCTAAAGAACAGTGGGCTTCTGTTTTAATCCTGTTTAATGGAAACTCTTTGGTATTTTTTACAAGGATTAGATTCCTAGTTCATGCATGTTTCTGAAGAAAAATGACTTACAGATGAATAATAGCTGTTGGCTGATGCCACAAAGTATTTCTGCTAGGAGGTTGGTGTTGAAACATGCAGGATTGTCTTATGGGCACACAAAATACCATTTTGACAAAATGTTAGTCTGTTGGGGCTTGTTTTAAATAGTATTAACAGTCTTGTGGCACTGAGCTGGTCAGGTCCAAAATTGGTATGCAGAAGGATGAGAAAGAGGAAGTGAACAGCAAATATAAGCCTAGACTGCCAAGCAAGGGACTTGTCTCTGTTAGCATCCTCTTGGAAATGTTTGAGTAGTTCCTTGGGAAGTGGTTTGTAGTGGAGACAGAAGAGGTGAAGGAAATATTTATGTCTAGAGAGAGTATCTTTGAACTTACATTGAATTTAGGAAAGCCCCTAGGAGAGGAAAACCCCCCAAATTTAAAAGTACCATGGCTATGGTTTTCAAACCTGCAGACTCACAGGTTCTTAGGATATATATTTATGTGGGCAAAGTATTGAACTTGCCTTCACCATTAAAATTCTCTGGAGTCATTAAAATTCTCAGTCTCAGGCTCCCAAACTCAGTTTCTCCAACTGTCTCAAAATGCTTTAGTTTCCTGGCTGAAATAGGAAGCCTTGTACTAATTACCATCACAGAGCTGCTCCAAGAGGATTGTGTCTATTAATATTTATTGGAAGTGTTATGTGACAAAGATGGGGGCATGTAAAATGAAGGACTGTAGAATTTTTTAATACATTTTTGCGATGCTGTGATATATGGCCAATTTGGTAAGGTAGTGTGGAGATGTTGTGTTACCTGGCTTCTGCAAAAAGATGTATTCAGATCCCTCGAAGGAATGCTGTCATACAGATTGCTCTTACCTTGGATGCTCATATTTCACAGTCTGCTGAAGCTGGAGGCAAATGCTGAACACTTCATCTCTGAGGAAGCCACTTTTATAGAAGTTTAAGGGGTGAACTTTCAATGGTGTACATAAAGACTATTTCCATTCAACTCTTTACACCTTTACTCTTTGCACCTTTAGTAGTTATCCATTTATTTTATATCTCCATGAATTAAATAATAGTTTTTAAAAGAAGGTCAGCCTTTTTTCCATCTTTTTAAAAAATTATGTTTTTATTAAAACCAGTTTCTATCAACAGCAATGATTTCACCTCCTTTGTAAATCTGTGAACTGCAGGACAGATCAAATGGAATCTAGTGCACAACCTGTCAGTAGGAAGATTAGAAATCACTTAATTGTTTTTTTTTTTTTTCTTTTTCTGTTGCAGAAAATACTAAAGAGTCTTTCTGTACAGATAAACTTAGAATGTTGAATGCACAAGTAGATAGGAGTAGAGAACATGAAAAAGGAGAAATACTCCTGCCCAGAAAATATTTGAGTTTCTCTGATGAATCATAAAGGTGTTTAATTTTTTCTCTCTTCTTCATCTTACCACCCTGAGGGAACATAAACTAAGAATTCCTCCCCACTTTTACTTTCTGTTGCTTTAGGTTTTCTAGAACCCCTAGTAAGGCATTAGGCATTTTGCTTTTTTATGTTCTCTTGCAATATGTATTCAATACAAGGTCTTAACAATTTGAGTTTTTATTTTCTGGTATATCTGATTGATAGATTTTAAAATCATCTTTAGCCCTTATTTTCACAATTTTCATTTTTAGCTTCCCCCTAGTGCTGATGTGATCTATAAAAATGCTTGGAACTGTCAGTACCTATGAAAGGAACAAGTATTTCTGATCAGCACTTGTAAATACATATTGTAATTAGGTTTCCCGTGATTTTGTAAGTATAAGCACTGTCAAGTCATCACTGATCAGTGATGCGCCAGTGTTCAGTAATAACAGAGCATGAAAATGTGGAAGGAGGCCATTCTGGCAGCAATGCTGTCCATAACAAATTTTGCCTAAAAGAGCAGAGAGGAAAATCTTACTGTTGCAGGTTAGTGAAATAGGGAAGAATGTGCTTGATTTTCATAGACAGTTCAATTCAAAACTGTCCATGATGGTCACTTCTGCTATAAGCAGAGATCCTTAACATAGATCATCATCACAGCATGATAGAATAATAGAATAATTTGTGTTGGAAGGGACCTTTAAAGGCCCTGTAATCCAACCTCCCTAACCTCCCTGCAATGAGTAGGCACAAGTAATGGGCAGAGAAAAATGTGATCCAAGTAGAATTCTAATTTCTGCCCCCTACTTGTGCGACTTCGCATTTGTTGTTTTCTTCATTTTGAGTTATTGTTTTCAGATTTCTTGTTCTAGTTTTCAGGTTTTTTTTTTTTTTTAGGGGTTTCTTTGATTGCTTTTGCTTATTGGTTTGTTGTTCTGTGTGTGTTTTATTCTTGTTTTTCTTAAAGATATTTACAAGCATCAAGTCTCCACTGAAAGATATGGAGACCTGTTCTTGAGATCAGAGCAAGGTATTTAATTGCTACGAGCTGTAGAGCATGTGCTGTTCCCTGTTAGCTATTTGTGCAATGACATGCAGAGGAGAATTGAGGAGGAAGTTGTAAGATCATCACTGAGGTGTGTGAAGCTGTGAGGCAATTCCTGTTTGTGGCAGTGCACTGGAGGCACAGCTGCAGTAGTGGCCAGAGTGTTACTTTGACCTGGGAAAGCATTTCACTTGCTATTTTTTCTGTATAGATCATACATGCAAAACCCATTTGCTTCATGTTTGTTTGCCAGAGGAAGAATTGATTCTAGATACTAGATTTTCATTTAGGTGATTCAAAATGGTAGATTTTCTGTTCCTCTTATTTTATTTAAATGGCTTCATTTTTTGACTTTAAGCAATGATTGTTCAATAAATATTCAGTGATGGATTATCTAAATTCATCAAAGTGCTAAACACAAAGAGCTTTCTTACCTTCTAATTTTTTGTAATAAAGAAAATCAATGTCAAGTTCCTGTAGGCTGATTTTTCAGAATGTGCACTCTCTCATTTTAAGTGTCTTGGGTAGAATTTAGGTGTACCAAAACATAAAGAGGAACTGGAATTTCCTGGAAGGAAAGATCAAAGAGTGTAAGGATTGTGTAAAATAGAGATCCATTGTGTTACTCAGTTTCCTAAGGAATTTCAAAGAAAATTTCAAGCTCAAGCCCTGCTACTTTAAAAATAGTTAAGATTCATGAAACTTATTGGTCAGCTTACCTTTGAACTAATGAACATAAAAGGAGCAGTAATTAATTAGCTTTTTCATCTCTAGAAAAATTTAAAATTAAAGTTAATAATAATGAAATGAATACACAGATGTCTTTGAAAGCATGAAAACATGAAAGCAGAGTGAAGAAATGAGGCTTAATCATTCTGTTTCATTGCATAATTTACTCAACCCCTTTGCCTTGAAGATGTCGTTCCTCTTGTTCTACTGGTTCCATTTCATACCTTTGCTGAACAGTGCTCTGATGTAATTTCCCATGACTGCACAACTGATACTGAGAACAAACCTATTTTTTCTGGCTTGCCTTTGGGAATATGGTAAACTTTTCAAAGGCTCCTGCTGCAAGGAGGTTAAACGGATACAGCAGTATGGACACAGTAGCTGCATATCCTTGGTAGATCCAGGTATATCTTGGGATGCTACACATCCATGTGTATCTTGAGTGCTGAACACTCACACCTGTCCTAGCTGCTGGTTAGGTGCTGGTAAAAAAGCTTTATGCCTTTGCTCTGCCTCTTTCAAGTGTGCTTTCACTGTGCTACTACTAAGTCTGGTGCCTGCTGACAGTTTTTCTTGTTTTTACTGCCCTGCTCAGAGGACGTGCTAGTGAGCAGTGTAATCTAGGCACACACCTTCCCTTGGCAAATCTGCCTCCCTCATACCTTCTCCTGAGTACGCATGATGTATGCATGCAGCATTACCATGATATATGCATGTGTTTCAGACATTTGGAGGCCTGTGTGATGGGCAGTGCTGCCATTTTGCAATTTAACACACTGAAGCAAAAAAAAAAAATAGAGATTAACAAAAATAGGTAAGCTTGTGCTAAGGGAAACATAAGAAAGGATGACCCTGGCTTGCTCATGCCACATATACATTGAATTTTATTGAGACTAGGACAAGATAATTTGTGCACTGATTTCTATATTTGACCTTCCGATTTATGTATGAATGTGAGCTCCACAGATTAACAGGAAGAGCCTTTTTGTGATGTGTGAATAGCAGCTTGCATTGTAGGCTGAGATGCTAGCCTGAGACTGCAAAGTGCTGTGTGGTGCATACTTCTTTTTCTTTTTTCCTCCGCCTAGCTGTTAACTCATTCAGACTCCATCAAATGTAAAGTTTGCAGAGTTAAGCTCTGACTCTTTTTTTATTTAAAAAGCTGGTGAGACTTTCATTGTGGGATCCAAGATTTTTAGTAAATAACTTTAAAATGCAACCTTTCGCAGGGGGAATCCCCAAAAATGACCTTTTCAGCTAGTATTTTAAAAACTGAAACGTGTATTTAGATATAATACTTACTGATTTAGAAGGGCTTAATGAACTTCTTCATCAACATTCTTCTCACACATGCATTTCTAGAAACCATGAAAAATTTGTCGTGGTAACTTGAATGTCTGTATTGCTAGCCCAGAAGCTGGTGCTACTGAGACAATAGTAGTATGTTGTTTTATGCTGATTCTGCTGTCACTCACACTGTTACATGCTTTAGTCATGGCAAACCCTGAAGTCAATTAGTATTGAATGTTTGAGTGTTATTTTTGCATTCCACCATGTCACCAGTAAAGCTGGTGTAGAGCCAGCCACAATAGACCCTACCAAGACAAAGCTGAGTCAGTTGCTGGATGCATCCCATAGTAATCTTTTCCTCCTCTGATTTCTGTGATGATTCTGCTTTCCCTTACCATGTACAATAGTGTCTCATCACTGGAATCATCTGCCCGTCCAGGGTTGTAACAAAAATTACTGTCATGGGATAAAAATGTTGTCCATATTTCCTTTATGTGGTCTTTATGATATATTGGATTATGATTAATAGTCCAAATAAGACCTTGAACTACCTGCGAGCTTCTTTGAGAAGCCAGTATAGGCAAGAAAGTTTCCAGTTTGCCTTTTTATTTGCCCTGTGATGCTTTTGGCAGGTGCAAGAGTAGGGTTTTTATTAACCTAGGATGTATCTGGAAAAGAGCTAGTGTATTTCCCAAGTCATGTTTCTGAGGGCAGACATGCTCTGGCATTCACTGATGCTGCTCTTTACCTTTTCGTTCTGAGTAAACAAATCCAGTCTTAACAAGAAAACAAATATCTACCTTTATTACTCAGATGTTTTCCATGAATGTGCTAGAAACTGAGATGCTGCTATTACCAGACAAATTTCCTTTTACATCCTTAATGCAGCTCCTTTCCGGAGGAGTTATGTTATACCTATGTTTTTGTACATTGCCAGGAAACAGTCATCTTCTTAAGATGAAAAGTTAATAAGAAATTGCCCTCTGCAGAGGGGCTAATTGTTCAGGCTAGTCTGGAGCAGGACTGTCTTCCTGACTGAGATACTGTTGTTAAGTGGATGGAATGGATGCATGATTAGATTATCAAGCTGAATAATGCAGATGGTTTTCTTGCTGTGTGTTGGGTGTTCAATGCTAGAAGAGTACAATAAAATAGAATTTGACAGTACCTAATGCCTCATTGTAGCAAAATAGGCATCAAGATGCGAAGAGTATAATACAGGTATTTTTTCGCATGATGGGAAATCAAGTGGTAAGGCAGAAAACTGTCAAAACATAATTCATTAAATCGAGACAATTTGTCATTAAACCTTGGATTACCAAGCACAAAAATTTATTAAATGGGCAAGATTGTCAGATGCTTGTCATAGGTTATCAGAATAAAGTCTATTTATACATTAGAATTCAGACAGCAGATATTCTTCTGTGTTGTCTTGCAGCTGCAGTTAAACACAATGTTGATCTTCACAGTAAAACAAACTGGCTTTTGCAGTTTATGTTTTATGGTCTGGATTCATGAAGCCATTTCAGTAGAATGTGTTGTACTGATTTGTAGATCAGATATAATTCTGTAATAAAGGGATTAATTTTGCAATTTAAATTTGAAACCTGTGATTTAAATGACCTTTAGATGTTTGCTTTTCCATGGTATTGGCAGAAGAGTATTGTACTAGGAAAGCTGAAACTTTGTCCTTGGCACAGGTTAATATCTCTATGTTCAGGAGAAAAGCTGAGTTGAATTCTCGTTTATGAAGTCCTGGCAGGACACTGTTGAAGTCTAATAGTTTATTGATAACTGTTTTGATTGCAGTATTTAATTTGCTGCATATCACACAGCACGTTTGCTATTCTTTTCCAAGCATATGCAAATCACTCCCCAAATGGGAAGATTGTATTTCAAGAAAAGAAAACTGCATTTACACAATATGTCTCCCTCTTTTCTCACTTTCTGGTGTTTTGAGGGGATGTGTGCTCTTCCCTTAGCTTGGGTCTCATGTGTTCCATGTAAAATTTTAAGTTCAACCAGAGATTACTGCCCAGTTTTATAGCAAATGATTCCTTCAGGAGTAGATCAAATATCACAACAATTTTAGTGCAATAATGGGAGCTGTCATTGTCATCTCCTGGTATCCCCCAAACAGAGAGTGATGTGAAACAAGAGAAGGGTATGACAGCTGTGACCTGATTGTGCAGTTGAGAGGTGGAGACTTGCCCCTGTTGTACAACTTGTTTTGGAATATTGTAATTTTTTTTTTGGTGATTTGAGAAAGAAGCTGAAAAAATAAGTGAATTTCTATCTTAATCTGCCAGAGGTTTTTTGGTTAATTTTTTTTCATGTGCACAATGTAGTTAACCAATAATAATTTTGCAGTATAAGAATCTTAATGTTTTAGCTTTCTGGTAATTTCAAAGATCTCTGGCAGAACCCATAGTTCCAAGTGGTAGATGAGGGAGGGTGAAGTCAGCTGAGTAATATTCTAATAAAAAGAGAGAAGAGTTTGAAATGGCCACAAGGAATCTAAAGTGTATGTAATCGCCACCTGCAGTAAGTAGGATCTCTTTTCTTTGTTTTCATAGCTGAGATTTTTTTGACAACCATGACAAATATCAAATTTAGCTTAAGCATTCAGTGCAAGGCTCTGAGAATTTCCCTTGATTCTGCCACGAGGGAGGAGCTGTGCCTGTTTTTCCTCCAGATATAGGGTAACATTGAAATTTGAATAAGACAGTGAGACAGGAATCCTGACAGTCACAGAGCCAGGGCTGACATCTGGTTTCCTGTGTTTTCATGGTAGGGAATGCACAATTCCATCCAAGGGCAAGCTGCCTACCTTCCTTCTGTTTCGTTAGTCTGTCATGAACTGACTGGGTGTTTCCAGTGCCAATCTTAAAAGGATAAAAATTATATCCCCTTTTTTCTTTCCTTGATGCTAACTCAGCATCAGCTGTTGGAAGGCAGAGGAGACTTTTCCAATTTTCAAATGCTTTTTTGTTCCTTTCATATTTTTTGGGGGAAAGGATGCTTATAATCCCTACAGCTGCTCAGTAAATGAGGAGCTTTTGGAATTGTGAAGTTTTGCATAATTTTCAAGGGCGATGTTGAGGAACAAGGTAGATGTTTGCCATAGATTGTTGTGCAGGTATATTTTAAGACTTCATTTGAATGATCTGTAAAAAATTTCACCCAATATGATGTTTCAAATTGACTGGTCATAACTGTTTTAGGCACTCAGTGAAACAGGGATGAAACTGCAACTTAAAACTTTTTGAGGAAAGCTGCACTTAAAACTTTGTAATATGTTCTGGCTTGTGATAAAGTGAGTATTATTAAATATGACAGCATATATACATTTTAAAATAACAGTTTTTGAATGCTGTCAAATAGATCATAGTCATTCATTAAATCCATTTGATGAAAAGAGATTGTTCGAGGTAGGTAGCTCTCTTTTTTAGCATTTTTATTTTAGCAACAATGTTTGTAGGAAATTATGGTGCTCAGTGGTGCTATGTTGCCAGTACAACCAAAGCTTTTTTTCCCCAAGTTTGTTTTGTAAAGTTCGTAATGCAATAGAATTAACCAGCATCAGAATCTGCATATTTTCAATCTCTCTTCTAAAAAGCTTTAAATCAAGATTGACTGCCTTGTCTGAAGACATGCTGTAGAAAAAAAATGCAATTATTTCATTATACAAAAGACAAGGCTGGCAAGTATGAGACGTTAATTGGATAAAATTGTGTTTGTTCCAGATTATGTAGATGGCTAAATCATCTAATGGCCTTCTCTAATGTTAGAATGAATCCCTTAGTGTTTTTTCTTGACATCTTTTTTGTATTTATATACAAAGTGTGTACCTGTATGCATATGTATAGACACACATGCACAAAAAATACGGGGTGTGTATGTGTGAGATGTAGCAAAGACTCAGTATAAGCTAGAAAAGGAAATGCCTTTGATGAGCTAAATGCATGATGATGATCAGCATTTTTAATCTATTGGCAATTGCTATGAGAGATTCTTTATTAAATATTTCAAGACTAATATCTTCAGCCATGTATGAGTATGCACTGCAGAGGTACAGCGGAGTGTGTTTTAAATAGGTAGTAATGTCTGGAATTACTGGAACACCTTTCAGCCATCCTGTGGAGCTGTGCCCTTCAGTGGGTTGGTGCTTTCTGACAGCTGTGCACTGTTGTCCACTTGTGCTGCTCTCCTGCCGTGCCTATAACCCAATACACAGAGTTTATATTTGTGTTTCTGTTTGCTGTTGAGAGAAGGTGATGAAGACAAAGCTTCAGAGGGTTGGCTGCTGGGTACCTCGATGTGTGATACCTACCTGCATGGCCTGAGGCTGGCCACCCACTGCCTGGTGAAGAGGAAGATAGGCAGAACTGGGAAGGGTTAAAGAAGACTAAGTGGTGAGACTGGGCAGCGTAAGAGCAGTGTCATTCCTGCACTAAAATAAAGTTTAAATGACTTGTAAGAAAGGGAATCTTTCATCTTTTCTAGAAAAATATATCCTGGTTTACTGGTTCTTGTGTCTCTGATACGGTTTTGCTTAACTCTGGTGCATTCTCAATTGAGCTTTCAGTGAGGTCGTTCTTCAAGGCTCTTCAGAGAACACGAGGACATGGGTGGGTTTGGGTTAATGGCAGCAGAAGCACTTGATGGTGAAATCTTCAGAGATTTGCAGAATCACAGAAAATTCTGAGTTAGAAGGCACTCACAAGGATCATCAAGTCCAGCTCTTAAGTGAATGGCTCATATGAGGATGAACCCACAACCTTGACATTACCAGGCTCTAACCAACTGAGCTAACCACAGTGCTCTTGCCCTGCTCCCTGCCTTCCTTCTGCTTGCTGCTTTCCTTGTATTTAGGGCACATGGCTAAGGATGATTGTTGCATCCCCCAAGGAAGGGTGCAAGGCCATTGAAGTGTCTGAGTGCTCTCTCATCAATTTCCATGCTGGCTTGTTTCTTGCTTTATTTTTCAAAAGTTCTTTTTGCATCGATGTGTCAGGCAGAAGGAGAAATCTGAAAAGGTGTCCTGTGCTGCAAGACAAGATACCTTTTATTCTTTGGTGTCATCTGCTCATTTATGTAACTTCTCCAGTTTTGAAAAAGAGGTTCATTATAAAATAATTTCATCCTGAGGTTTTGCAGTCAGTTTTGGCAGAGCGGTTACAAAGCTGTCAGTTTTGCTTCTTAGAATTGGCATATCAGCTTTGCACTGCATCTAGCTCTTTCCTAAGATGCTTTTAAAGAAGTTTATTTCTTTCACATAACCCTATAGTACCCATAGATGACTGGGGTGAGGAGAATTTAGCCTTGGTTTGCTCCCAAATTACAAGAGGTTAAGTACAGGTTTTCTACTCCCAGAGGACAATAAGAAATCTTACTTTACTTTTTATTTTTCAATAATATTCAAAGGCATTCACTCCTTTTTCAAGTTCCTTAGTTGTCTTCCTGATATTTTCTATTGCTCTTCTTCAATTCTAAATGTGACAGGAATTTAAAGAGACCTTTCTGATGAAACAATGACCTAGGAACCAGCTGTACTCTCTGTTTATGAAAGTTACTGTATGTTATATTTTTCGCCAGGTCTCCTTCCACTTCGTAATCACCTGTGTGAGAACAGGAGTTTATTTAAAAAATTGTGGTTTGATGTTTAAATACCTGTTAACAAGGCACATTCCCTAAAAAATTTGCTTACGAGAACTGTGCTCATTTGCGTACAGGAAGTAGCTTCCGTTGTATGGTTTTTTTATCTGCCACTACACATAGTAAAATGAATACAGGCAATCCTATTAAGCATCATCTTCTGGTTTTTTTCTTGTTTTATTAGGTTTTATATTCAGTTACAACAGGCAATGTGGGTGGTTAAGGGAAATTGATCAGTGTGCATAAACATCCTCTGCATCCACTGGTTTTTCAAGGCTTTCCCCAAATGCCAGCCCCCGGGGAGAAAACTTCCAATATATAAACACAGAATCACTAGTCCTTTTTTTTTCCTCCCTGTCTTTTTTTTTCATTCAGTTTCAGCCAAAAGCAAGAATTTCATAAATATCAAAGATAGCAAATTTTGCCCTTAATAGATAGGAAAGAATAGACAGAATAGTATTGTTGTAAGGTCAGGAAAACTGAGTTACATACATTTGGTGTGTAATTCAGGGCTTTGCTTTCTTTTTACTAGATGGGAAGACACATTGCAGCATCCTAGGAGTTATTTTGGGGGAGGCCATCTTAAAAGAGATACAAGAGTAACTACTGCTAAGAAGAAAAAAAGTATGCTGAGTTCCCAACTTAGTCAAAAAGGATGCATTTTAATAGTGTGTCAGTATGTTCCCCAACTAAAAAATGTGGAAAACAGACCAATTACTGAAACAGCAAAAAGTGAGGTCAGCTTGCCTTTGATCTCTGCTGAGTGTGTGGGAATAGGAAGTCTGAGCACATGATGGAATGATGAAGCTGAATCTGACACAGTTAGGGAGAAAGTAAAGTCGAGTAAAGGTGAAAGAATTATAGGGTCTGTAAAATGCATTGCTTTATTATCTTATTTTTTTCAGCTGTGGTTAATGGAATAAGTCTGTAGAGCCCTCTATTTGAATTTCTATTGTGTGTTGGGTTTTTGTGATGATAGTTAAAAGAAATTCAGAAAGACTTGTTGTTTTCAATCTGTATTCTTATAAGTACTTCTTTAAAGAGTGGAAAAAAAAGACCATAGCTGTAATTTTGTGAGGTGATGATTATAAATGCAAGGGTAGTTCTGGCTATGCTATGGAATGGAAGATTTATTTTAGGTAGTGCTAATGAGGCAGTTTGTATGTCTTTCAAGGACTGAATGACCTCCAGAAAGAAAGAAAGAAAGAAAGAAAAAATCAATCCAGCTTTCCCAAAATGAAAAAAAAATTGTGAGCTGGGGAGTTTTTCTTTGGCAAGGAGACAGAAATTTGTATGACACAGAGAATGAGTTTCTCCCCTGATGCCAATAGCTGGCTTTTATTAAATACCATTGGGGTGCATTGGTGTAGGCACTATGTCCAAGGAAATCTTCTGGAGGACTTTCTTCAGTGTTTTCAATCCACCATTAATTTGCTCTTTTGAAGATTGCATGTCAAATCTTACAAATTTAATGTTTGTTTTCCTTCAAAACAAGCATTTAACAACTGGGATTATTATGAGGGGGGAAAAGTACTGATGAAAGATTCTTTACTGTGTAATTATTTCTGACAGGAAAATATATTTAACCATATGTGTCTATAAAGCACTAGTTGAGCAGCTTGGAAATAATTTCTTGTGGTAAAATTATTCCTACAGTCTGCTGAAAGAAAGTACAGGAATGAAGCACTTTTCTGAGTGGGAAATGAGCCAACATGGTCCTTGAAGTTACAAAATTTCTGCAGTCAGAGCACATAGGAAAAGTGATTAAGCATTCTGACATATTAGCAAAGATGGATAGAAAGGAGTTACTTACCTAAGGCAGGTAAGCAGGATGAGTAGTTGAAAAAATGTGTGTTGGTGGATTCTAAATTAGTAGAAGGTGAGAGATCTTTGTGTTTATCCCCATCTTCTTTCATAAAAACTTTTTTTTTAATGTGCATTTTTTGAAGATGCACAGTAAGTATTATGACAAGTGTCCTCTGAGGCATAATGGTATAATTATATCATATGTCTATCTGACAGTTCAAATGCATAGCATGGTGAGGATTCCTCAATTAACCAAAAATTTTATCTAGGCCCTTATCACATGAGATAAGTGTATGAGTTGCATTTTCACCTGGTTCACTGAGAGCTGGTGACTTCTTCACCATGACTGAGGGTCTTGTCTGTCAGGAGACATTATTTGTGAGTTGCAGGACTTGTTGTGATTGGGTGTGCTCCAGAGATGATATTGGCCAGATCAATGACTATACAGCTGGGTTTGTGATTCCGGAATAATCCACAGAGTGATGGATCAAATTTCTGCGATATCTAGTTGTATATTCTGTTCATTATGTAAGCTCTTAGCCTTTCACATCAGCCTAATAGCCTTTCAAATGGGCATTACTTCATCTCCTCTAGGGATTATGTTCCATGATCTTACATTTCTTCCTCCATTCCTCCCACCAGTGCATGCACATCCCGCGCCATGCTTGCAGCCATTCAAGATGTGTTTCCTCGTCCGAGGTGATGAACATGTGGGGATCAGCTGAGGGGCCACTCAGGGCTTGCAGGGGTTCCCCCGCTCTACTCACAGCTTCTTTTAAGCCATCCTTCTCTCCCACTTGGTGTGGAAGCGATGGTGTGTTTGTTCCCACACGACCCTACCATGCTTGGGGTTCAATATGTGCAGCTGAGCCCTGAAATGTGCTCCTGAAGGGGCATTCTTGCAACTACCCTGTCTGGCTGTTTTCATCTGGGCAGCATAAGCGAGCTGTGCCACACACTGCTGAGTCTCCCTTTAGCCTGTGCTCAGGGAGGTGTCTTGTCTGGCTAGAAGAATTTTTGGTTGCTTTTCTTTTTTAAAAACACTTTTTGTAAAATAAGGACAGACTGCTATGCATCTGTTGGAAAAGGCATATTTAAAGAATGGTACTTGGAGTTGTACTTGAATATGTATTGATTTTTCTGTCTTTTGAAACTACTGAGAAGATTCAGGCCAAGGGAGGATTGAAGAGGTACCATCACCTGTACTGGGGAGCATAAGGTACTTTTTAAATTCCTGGTTTGGCTTTTATGTTGCTTCATAGGTGGGGACTGAGAACTCATTCCTGAAATCTCTAGTCCAGTTTCCTAGATGTGGTATGATGTCAAGAACAAAAGAGACAAACCAGAATCAGGTTTGCTGAACAATGCTGGATATTGAATAAAATGATAGATTTGTTGACAGAAGGACTCAATTCCTTTTAAGAAATCAATAGTGTCTCAGATGGCATCACAAATGCAGCGCTAATGGAAGCTGTTATCAGAAGTGAGCAGTTAATGCTGCAAGGCTTCTGTGAGGCTCACACTTCAGGGACAAAAAGCCTAAGTGGCTAAGTGATGCCCATGTGCACAACAGCAAATGAGCATGAGCCCTGTAAATGAATATTGCATTTGTGGTCTCCTCAGTGCTTGCCGGCCAGACTGGTGGAGACTTTTGAGAGCTGCAGTATGCAAACTATAAATATTTCTTTTTTATTATTTATAACTTACCCATGGGTCAGAGAAATTTACTTGCAGAATATCACTGAGGTCAAGGAAGCTTGATTGTGTGAAAGCTGTTACCTGTCTTCGCTGCTGCTTCTCAGGTTTTACTGTGTAGTAGAACATACTTTTCATTTTCCATAGTATTTTGCTTTTAGAATAGTTTTCATTGCATGGGACTGGCATTGTGAGATTTTTTTCTGTTGTGTAATTTTTTCCTTTTCCTCTTCATCTATTATTATTTGATCACTATCCTCATACAATAACCTCTAACTTAAGAGACCATAAAAATATGTGGTCTTATGGACAAATCTGTCGGTCTGTTGCAAATGAATAGTGTAAATTAAAGCAAAATAAATAACCTCCAATGATCCTCATTTTCCAAACAAGATAGCACATAGGAGGAATTTGACAAGTATGTTTCTGACCTCACTGCAGCAGTTATTTCTGGGTAAATATTCAATGCTTGAACCTTTAGCCTTGCAGTTTCATTGAAGATTAATAGAACTTCCTCAGCTACATTCACATATACACCCTTGAAATTGCTGTTCCCTTATTTCTCTTCTTCCCAACACAGACATTATTCTTTTTTCTTTCCTTTCTTCTTTATTTTTAAGATATACTTGTATAATTCTTCCCCAAAAGAAACTGCAATTAAAGGCTTGTTTATGGGGTTCTTTTTCCTTTAGTTCTCTTTATTAGTATGTATAGCTTAGGGCCCAATTGATAATTAAGAGATTAGAAATTTGAGTTTAAAGACTGATATATTTGCAAAAATTATGTTCTTTAAGATCCATTCCAGGTTACCAAATGAATTCTATAACCAGAGTAGTAGGTAGTTTGTGTCTCAGACATGAAGCGTTCTTTAGAACTACTGACTGCTAAATTCCCCATGAAATAAGATAGGCATTAGTTCTCTAATGTTTTCTATCATCTATTCACATACCTTTATATGTAATAGAATGTATTAAATGACAGATTTAAAAATTATTCCTTCACTAAGTTCTACAATTAGATAATGTTGATAGAAATTATTTTTAATT
This sequence comes from Passerina amoena, assembly GCA_013401095.1. NCBI lineage: Eukaryota > Metazoa > Chordata > Aves > Passeriformes > Cardinalidae > Passerina > Passerina amoena. Next base: position 741,391 of record WBNP01000619.1, on the reverse strand, counting down.
AATATAGAAATAGTAACTAGTATATAGAACAAAATATAAACTTTGCAAGAGGTAACTAATATAAAATAATGTGTGGTAGAGGTAATTAATATAAAATAATGTGTGTTATACTTACTTATAATTAAGTAAATGCCAGCTGCTTTATTGCAGTGTCATGTTTTGTACCTTTCATTAAAAATCATTGGCCCTTTTTTTTTTGCTTCATTTTAGGTTTGTAGAAATATAATTAATTCTTCACTGTTAACAGAAGAAAAATCTGTGATAAATACTTGGTTTCTAAAATGAAATCTTTAATTTCCAATTTGTTTGCTTTCTTTCAGCAAAAGTTACATTTTGTAATTTGGGACTTAAACTGCAATAAAAGAAGTAAATTATAACTGGCTCCTCTTGCAACTGAGAAAATTTTTGGCTTAAATGTTATATACTAGACTAGACTCTTGTTTAGTACACTCTTCCAGTGTATTTTCAAATAGTATAAAATATTGTAGGACGCTTATTATGGATGGAAGGAATTCCTTTTAAAGAGTTATACCACTTTAGCTGAGGGATGAAACAGGCATGCTTTTATTGTTCTATATGTTTTGAAGGCATTATTCAATATTGAGTTCTTGGGAGACATTTTCATATATTCCTGTTGTTGTTTCTAAAGAAGGAAAAAAAAGGCAAAGGACTTGTCTGTGTATCTGTCTTGTGAGTACTTGCTGGCATCTGTAGTCTCAGTGGATCCATAAATCCAAAGAGGCATAAGAAATTTGCAGAGGGCATTGGATATTGTCAGGGTTAGGGTTGGCCCAGTTTTTCCACGTCAGAGTTGAGTCTGTTCCACCTCACTGACTTTGGTTACTGCAGAATGAAGGTTCAGTTCCAGATTCTGTTATTCAGGCAATACTTAAAAATTTATCTTGAAGACACTGAGAAATTCCAGCATGCCTAGTTGTCCTCCTTCTCTATGCCCTTAGTTCTCCTCCCTATTCAACTTCAAAGGATGGATGTTAAATGAATCCCATTCCAGGGCACATCCCACTTCAGTGATGCTCAGGGAACTCTTTTGCTGTTCCACTGGAGACAAATGCAAATGTGATGATAGCTGTATCAAAATGGGCATGAGTAGGGATTGCCCCCAGGTGTCCTTTCACAGCCAAACTCTGGTGTGCGAGAACTGGCCCCCTCCTGAACTATGGAATAATTGTCAATGAAATGGAAGGCATGTGCCTGCTGGTGTTCAAGTAACTTCTCTCATGAAAAGCCTAAAAGAAATATGATCTTATCACTGGTAGAGGATGTCCAAAGAAAAGTCAAAAATGTGAGACATGGCAGTCAAAGATGCAGTTTAGCTCTGTTGCTTTTCACAGTCGTTACATACTGCCAACAGAACTATCTTTTTTTTCAGTTTTGAGTGGATAAAAATCCTTTTTGCGCCTTACAGGCACAATGGTTTCGTCCATTTTTGTGATTGGATTAGTTTTCATTCTACAGTTCTATCGTGATGGTTCTTCAATACAGGCATTTAATTCTTTTACATCTATTGAACTTCAAATATGTTGCACTCCAAAGAAAAGAAGCAAAAAAGATACAAAATCAAACAGCATGCTTGCCTTGTCTGAGAGCCTGACTTTCCATTAATTTAGACAGAAATGCTGGTTTCATTGTGCTTTGTTTGTTGTGTTGATAGTTTTTTGGTTGGTTTGTTTAATTAATTTATTTATTTTGTGTGTGACTTTACACTTAAGTAAGCACTTAAGTATGTGACCAGCTTTACACCCAGGGTCACTGTTGGGAGCTGTTCACACAAGTAAAGACACTTATGGGATGAGGATTGAAATCCCCAGTACAAATAAATACTGTGTTTATGACTCTGCACACTTCTTAGTGAAGTCAGTGGCTTCCTGACAGAGATAAGCACAGCTGGCAGGACTTCAGTGGTTAGATAACAGAGCAGAAACATTGTGTTTAATCTGCTTGTGATTCTAGCTCTTCCTTGTGACGACATTCAGATAAATAGACACAGAACTCCGCAGTGAAGCAAATTCAAATAGGGAAAGCATTTCACTGAATGTAAGATCTTAAAATGTTATAAGTAGTTTTCCTCTCATTTTCAGATTTGTGAAGCAGTCAGAAAGGTTTTGTGATCTTGTTTTACGTCATTGGAAAATTGTTAAATTGGTAGAACAAGTTACACTCTGCCTTGCTTTTTAAGTTGCATCAAGATAGATGAAATAAAAAAAGAAATCCACAAAGCAAGCATGAGATGGGGATAATGTGTTAAACTGTGCAAGAGCTACAAAGATTGTTGTTTGGGTTAGTTTCTGTATACCAGAGAAATTAGCAAGGAATTAGGTTACTCAGTCATAAATTTGCAGAGTTGCAGAAATGGAAGCTGTAATAAGAGTGTCTGGTAGGGAGAATGAAGCATTTCTCCAGTTTGTTACTCAGTTCCTAGAGCTGAGGAACAAACGCAGGTTGCCCTCTGAGTCTGTCAGTGGAAGACTCTGTGTGATCATGTTTTCATATCTTGTTGCAGCACAGGACATCTCGTTTTGCTTAATTCTTTTGTCACAGCTGCTAGTTTAGTTTGATACATATTTGTTTCAATGGAAACCAAAACTTTTGATCCAGCTTAAAAAAAGCAGCGTTTAACAGTTATTTGCAAACTGACCTTGTGTGTTCGGGGATTTTGTCATTTACATGGCATTATATCTGTTACATATGTGCTGGGGTTTGTTGTGGGATTTTGGTGGTATTAAGGTCAGATATTCAAATACAGCCTTAGGAAAAACACACTCATCTTGTCTGTGCCTATTTATCTAAATAAATCAGAAAGTCATTCCTCAAGTTATTTATAGAAATCTCCAAATTTTTAAGTGTGTGGAATATCTGCATTATAGGACTTTGTTTAAAGCCATTGCATGGGTTACAAAAATATGAATGAATATATTTATCATTTGAGATAGAAAGGCACATTTGAATTAATAGACTTAAAAAATTGGCTTATTTAATAGTATTATTTAATTGAACACAACGTATTGATTACAATTCAGGACATTTCATAAATCTCACTTACAGACTTTTCTGACTATTGTTTCTGCCTGCATATGTCTTCTTTAATGGACAATAGTGGATAACTTCTGAGTGAACTGTGGTATAATTCTCAAATATTTGAGCTGTGAAAATTTTAAGTGTATGACTTGACTATTACTTTCAGATTCCTGTTTGTGGCTGAAATTCTTCAGTGGTATTGGAAATGATGGGTTTCTTTATAATGTAATTTTTTCATCTTCTGACAAACATTCTAAAATGTAATATAAAATTATTTTTCTGAATTGCTACAAAGTACTTTTTTGTATAGAAGGGTTTAAGGAATGTTTTTGTTTGTTTGGGGGTTTTTTGTTTGTTTTCTTTTTTTTTTTTAAGGATCACTTAATTGGAAAGCTGTATAGCAACTGTCTGAAATTTCAGGCAATGTTTTATATTCATTGTTCTCTGACCCAAATCCATTCCCCTGCTCTGTTGTGGATGACTAGCTGTTCTTAATTTGTGTTATCCAGATTCTTTCACATATCAGAATGAAATTGGGTTTTAATATATTCTTTTGTGGCATGGTAATATGTAGTAATGTGTAATAAATAGAAGATCATTAGATTCTAAAGCTCAGAAGAATTTGAAGCATTGTTAGAGAAATGTAAAAAATATTTATTTATTCTGCTGTTGGGAGAAAATAAAATTAACTGCCATTGCCCATCCTTCTTGTCATACAATCTATTTTGAATTAGGACTTGATGTGCAATGTGCCACATCAAGTATTTTCCTCTGTGTATCAATTAAGATCTCTTTAATTTTAATTTTTTCAAAATTTCAGGTGTCTAGAAGGTTTTAATAGTGGAATGTTTACAATTTAATATGAGGACTCTCACTACATTATGCATGTGCTGAATTAGCCGACTTTTGTGCATCTTGAATTTTTAAAAAATGTAATGAACTGAAGGGGGTATATTAACCAAGGGCGAATTATTAACTAGTCCCTTCTATTTATTGATGGGAGTCTTAAAGATTGCTAGAGCATGAATCTAGCTTGGAGGCTTTTTGCTCTTTTTAGTTTGGTTTGTTTCCATAATCTATTTTCCAAGGAAGAAAACTAGGACATCAATTCCTTTTAGAAACAGAACGTTGTCACTGGATTTATAAACATTATGTGCTCTGTATGCATTTATTGGTTTCTTCAGGAGCTCAGAAATTTGTGGTTATTTAGGTGACTGAAGAAAAGCAAATTTTAAAATTCATAGATTAGAATGTGAACATCTAGTTTTTTGTTGTAGAAGATTGTATTACTAACTGTTCTTTCAGTGTGTCCTGGTTTAGGGCATACAGCATCATAAAGCCTAGCCAGGACACAGTGACACCCTCTAAAGCTGTCAGATGAAAATATGGATAGCCTGGTTTCCCCATTTCTAGTGTTTTAAAAAATGGATTTCATTTGTACACTGTTGCCAGTAAAATCTCTTTTCATGTTTGATTGTACCTGAGTCATCTAATAGCTGTTATTTCCCAGTCCTATTTAATTTGCTGTAGATCAGTTTAAAACTGTATGCAACTTAAATGTCACATCTGTGTTTATAATTGCCCCTACTGCCTTTGTGATGAAATGTCACCATGCAATTTTGTCAATATTTCGATGGTCTCTCATAGTCACAAAAATTTCCAAACACAAGATTTTAAGTTAGAAAGCAACTAATTGAAATATTAGTGCTGCATAAGTGTATGTTTTTTTTTTTTGTTAGTCACAGGGAGAGTGACAGTTTTCCTTTTGTATTTTTCAGACTTTGATAGGACTTTTCCTTTTGAGGAAAGCGTTCTCTATGTTGTCTCCAGGATGCCCATACTTGTAACTGGGTACAGCACAAAGAAATGTCAGTGAATGTAACCACTCTTAACAGTAAACAAGTTGATTCTTAAATGTCTTGAGGCAGGAAGGAAACCTGTTGCATCTAGTTACATGGGAAGAGGTAACAATACAGGGTGCAAAGCATGAGGATGCATGAGCACAAACTGAACAGACAAAATGTGTTAACATCCTTTGACAAAGGCTGTTTAAAAATAGGAAAACACATTATGGAAGCACCATGTGAAGACAAGGCAGAGATATCTCCAGGCAAGTAGGAGAGCATGGAAGAGTGCAGGACTGAAATTTATAAGAGATAGAAAGTGGAGACAGATAGGAGCAGGGGAATCAGATAGCTTACACAGTAGCATTGGAAACATAGGTGGCCACATCTTTTCCTCTTCCTAGGAGAAGGAAATCTGTAGAGAAATTGGCAATTCCACTGTGGCTGGAAGTGAATTTGAGAAGAGAGAAGGTCCCTATGGCAGACAATGTTATGTCTGCAGGAGCCTCGGCGTACGGAAGGGCAATGCATGCCATTGTCAGGGCCTTAACTGAGGGTGTTTTTTATGTAGTTATCTGTTTGTTGAGAGATGGAGACCAAAAAACAAGCAACTGTATATACATGAGGATTCCTTATTAATTGTAAAGATAAGAGAACAAAAATTTACTTCATAGATTGTATTATTTTCTAACTCTCCAGTCTTTAGCATGTCCCATTTTTCCTGTGGGAAGCAGTAGATCTCACCAAACAGTGGTGGTGCCCAGACTATCACTTCCTCTGCCCTTTAGAGCATGACCTCTGACAGGTCATTGGTGCTGGTTTGGGCTCAGCTACTTCTGTGCAAAATGAATATGCTAGCAATATCCAGCCTTGTAAAGCACCATGAGATATATAGATGCTGTCCCTTCAATTTTGCTTGCCATGCTCTTTACAGCTTCAACAACCTCTTAAATTCTTAAAAAAAAGTTTGAACAAGGCATAGCACTAAAGTTTTCAGGAAGTAGTTTGGAGAAAAAACAATAAAATATTATTTTTATATAAAGTGATTTCATGTCCTGCGTAGTTTCTATTCAGTAGATGTTAAAGAGCTGAATTCAAATTGTTTCATGTCAGCAAAGGATAGAGACTCCTGGTCTGCAGCAGAGACATCTCAGTGCAGGATGAAGGTGGACACATAGAGGGAAAAAAGTATAGAGACCTGACACCTCTGTGTAGTGAAACACCTTTGTCTGTTTGGAATGGACTATTTCAGGAAAACAGCTTTAGTCCCATGCTAATACTGACACAAATCACATTTTAGGAAAAAACCCACATGAACCTTCACATTAGCTGAACTAGAAGAAATGTGAAAACTCGTGGAGGATCTCCATATTAGGTGTCAGATAAATGAGAATAAACCCACATTCTTGAGATGGAGGAAAACAGAAAGAAAGAATGAGGTTGTTAGCTAAATATCATGTGTAACAGTAAGATTTGTCTGTGGTTACTCAGTGACAACACAAAGATGAAAACTTTCTTTTCAGTCATTTGGGCATTTGTTCTTTATACTGTAGCTTTGACTTAATGGAGGGAATTAGTGATCAGACCTCTCTTGCTGTGGGCACTGTGTTATGATCCAATAGAGTACTCACATTCAGATCTGCTTTCAAATTTGGGGCATAAAACCCCCAAATTTCAAAAGGGTTTTGAAATTCTGTATATAAATGTTATGCCATTATAACATCTGTGGAAATGTGATTGCTAGTAGCATATTAAGTCTCATAAATTTGTAACCATTAGAGCAACAGGAGTTTTCCTGAGGTAGGAGTAGTAATGATATTTTCTTAACCAATCTGTGAATGTGCAGGGAGTGTATTGATCATTACTCTCTTGAGTCTTATGGAGACGATAAACAGTTAAATCCTTGTCCTCATCTGAATAACAACAAATTTCACATATCATTTTCCTTGACACTTTGCATAGATTTGTAGACAGCAAATTCAGAATACTCAACATAATGTATAATTTCTTTATCTTTTTACAGAGGGAAACCAAGGGTCAGTTTCTTATCGATCACATCTGCAACTATTACAGCTTGCTGGAAAAAGACTATTTTGGCATTCGATATGTTGACCCTGAGAAGCAGAGGGTATGTATATAATCTCTGACTAAATTCACTTTAAAGTAAATTTAATTGATGTTTTTTAAAAATAAGAATGTGTGTTCTGATGCAAAGTGATGTATCTCTGAGGATTTGTACTCGGGCTGTAATCTGTAAAAGTTCCTAAAGTGGAATTATTAAATTAGTTTCCCCCTCACTTAATGTATTTATTATCATGCTATTACTATATTATTATATATTCTGACTTGTGTAGTTCTGGGCACTTAAACTAGAAAAGAATCTATAGGCATGACTCAGAGTCAGCACAGAACAGCTCTAGGCTCTGTGTGCTGGAATTTGGGATTTTTAGTTTTCTCTTAGTGTATGATTTTTGGGATATGTAAGAAGAAATCCTATTATGTTTATCAGGCAAAAGCAGTCATTCTGTTTCACCCATCACAGGGTACATGGACTTAAAATCTGTAATACAGAAAACAGATGTGATTTGTCAAGTTTGGGGGATTCTTCAGGCTGGTCCTCCCTATAAGCATCTTTACATTTCTGCAATAAAGTTCTCAGGCCTGTGCTGCAGACATTTTTGTATACAGCAATTAGTCATCCTTCCTAGGTGTTAGGTGGTTCTGCAGGTTGTATTTTATAGCTGATCTGCTGCTGCTACCCCCACGTGGCTTCAGATGACTTTTATTGTATGAGAGTAGGAGCAAATGGTGAACACAGAAAGCAGAAATCCTGAGATACTAAAATTCAGAACTGCTTCTTCACCATGTTGTTCTGCTGGTCTCAATATTAAGACTTAGATATGTGACTTTAAATATCTTGGGTACATATAATGGCATTTAATCTCTGGGAACAATTACCAGTTTGAAGCTTCTGTGACTGAAAATGAAAGAAAAAACATAGCTGGATACCTCTTGCTACACCTTAATTAGTTTTGTCAAAAATCACAGGAATTGGGGTATCACCATCAGCTCAACCCTATAGAATTGCAAAAGATTTGCAAAGCTACACCAAATAGTTTCCATTGCATCCCCCTTTTAAAGTGAAAATAATTAGCAGTTAGTTTCACCAGTGCTCTTAATTCTTCGCAATCATAAAAGTTATAGAGATATTCACCTGTTTGGAATTGATAGGAAAATTAAGTTGGGCTAATAATTGGGCTATAATTAAGTAAAACTTAATAAACGCTTACTTCTGTTGAGTGTTTCTCTGACAGTCATTCAAAAAAGCTACAGAAAAGTTATTTTACTTAATAGAAGTAAAGAGCGTCTTTTAAATAAAACCCAAATTTTTGTCAAAATACTTTGAAATAGTGATACTTCAGAAAAGAACTCCAAAACATGGAAGTGATTGTGATGCCCATTATATCATACCATATGTGGTTCCCACATTTCAAAGAGCTGTTAGCTATATTGTTAGCTAAATTTGCTGCACTGTCTTAACCGTCATGGCTATACAGTTGTTGTTTTACATCTCATAGTATAGCTAATTTAGTGCTGAATTTATGGAAGATTCTACAGAAGCTAAAATTTTATGTTGCTTAGCAGCACAAGACAATTGGAGGAAAAAAATTATGTTCTTACCTAAAACACCTAGTGGTTTCATTTTCCTTTGTATCCCACAACTAGAGAATACTGTTGCCATTCTGCGTAGGGTGGAGGCCTGTATCAACTGGTCCAGTCTTCAGCTGGATTTTGTAAAACAGACTTACAAAACTGGAATTTCCATACATGTGTTTTTAAGTACTAATTTACAATTGCTCTCATGTTTTCATGCATATGGATAACGTCTCTCTATTTCTTTATTTTAAATTCTGTCACAAATTAGGACATGATTTATAAGGGACCCTTTGTACAGACTTAAATGCTTCATCAATGAGTTGAAAGCAATGTACATTCTTTTATGTAACAATTCATAAAAATAAGCTGTTTTTATATTCAGTACCTTATATTGTCACAAATATCTTCCTGGAAGCCCAAGAATTCCTTAGTTCTGCACCCCAGCAATGACGTGAATATATAATAACCCAGACACTCCCACATAGCTCCAGGCTTTGGCACCTCATGGTTACTGCAAAAAGGTAACTCTGTCCTGGCCAAAACCAGGAGAGCTCAGTAAAAAACTATGGAATTTTGAATTTATGAGGTATGTGACAGTTTTCGTCACTGTTTTTATTTTAGCAATTTTGAGTTTAGATGCCTGAAATTCATCTAACAAAAACCCATCCGCAGTTGCCTAGGTATGTGGTTAAAGAGATAAGCTATAGCAAGTATAAGATCACAGGAGAAATGTCATATGGCTGTAGCCACTGTACAGGTAAGAGTACTCATAGTTCTGTAGAAGAAATTTTCAAAGCTCCATGGAATATGCATGCTCCATGCATTTGTAATTTGCTCTAAGAAATTTCCAAGATTTGGTGGAATTCTTACAGGTCCCAGTGAAGAGAAAGGGACATGCATTTTCCACAGTACATTGTTAGGGCTTGGTGAGATGTGTCACAGAACACAAAACAGTAGCCCAGCAAAGATCATTAGGTGGATTTCAGCAACAGCTGCTTTCAGAATTTAAACCTTGTGGTTTGGCCAAGCACAATTACTTTGAAGGAAAGCTATAGTTCATGCTGTCATGCTAGTTGATAATGTGTGTGACAATGTACTTCAGCGTCCCAGAGACAAATAAAGGGATGTGGGAAAATGAATAAAATGACTATCGACTAGTCTGGTTTTAGTGCATGGCGTGGCTATGGTAACAGACAACACTTTGTTTGCCTCTTAGGACTGAATTTGCGATAAGGTATTAATATCATTAGGCTCTAATGAGACCTCAGCTGCTCTGATGTAGATATCTGTATTCAAGAAAGATCAACTTAACTGAAGATGGAAAGAGGGGAGGAGGTGTATTAGAAACATAAAGAGAGTGGAGAGCTTGTTTATGAGATGATTCTAAGAAGGAGACACCCTTTTAGTGCAGGAATCAAAGGCTAGGAAGATAGGATTGTACATGTATCAGAGTACAAAATAGAAAGAAAAAAAAGTTTAAGCAAGAGAGGTGGTTCTTACAGTAGTGAGAGCTGCGCTGTCTGAGACAGTCCTAATGGAGGCAGTGGGAAAAAATCTTTCACCGGGTTGGTCAATAATTTTGGGAGAATTCTCTATAATTTTATGGAAGAAGTTTATAGTAAGTATCGGCAAAGATAGAGACTAGGCACCATCTTCTGACTGTTCTTTCAAACAGCATGTAATAGGAGCTGAAACAAGAAAGCATAACTCTTTTTTAGGAGAGTTATTGTTTATTCTGATGTACATAGCACGCAATGGTTGCTGCTTTGCCAAATTTCTTGGAAATGCTAAATGCCTCTGTTGCAGCATTTTATATGTTGCAGAATTTTATATTCGACCGCACAGTCTCTGTGTTTGCACAGAATGGGCTATATCACTGGTTCCAAATGAAACTGCCAAAATCATGCATTTAATTCTGGCTTTTAGTGAATTATTCTTGATTGATTTTTTTGAATAGTGATATACAAAATAATAGTATATTATTATATATACTATATAATAATATATTATTATTTTGTATATCACTATTCAAAAACGCACACACATATATGAAATATTATGCAGATTTATGCTGCTGGCATTTAGTCTAGCTGTTATGCTTGCTCCATTTTATTAAGATCTAATTTTTTTGTGCAAAGATTCCATAGTTGCTCTGAAAGCTAATTTGCAATCCTTTTGTTTTATAATGAGGGATCTCAAGCAGGCAAAAATACCAGTTTTAATTAATCCAAAATATCTTCTAAATGTAGAGTATGCTACTAAAATGTAGCATTTTGACTTAGGAGTATGAAAATGTTTGACTGAGTTTGAGAATTTAAAAAATGAATTGTTTCAATATTTCAGATGTTTAAAATTAAATGTTTCAAGGTTTCTCTTTATTACATTCAGAATTTCTGACTGTGAAAAAATGTAGAAAATTGACATAATTGTCTTATGTCAAAAAAAATTGAAATATGGGAAAACAGCTGGTGTTTTATAGTTATTTTTTAAGTACGTGTTAATATATATTTCTTCCTCTCCCCAACTCCACTTTTATAATAATCCTTTCCACCTACATAAATAAATATGTGTGTATATTTTGGACATAAACTTTTTTGAGCATGCATAAACTTTAAAAAATTTTCTATAGTTTTCCATATTCTACTCCAGACAAAAAAAAACCCCAGACTCTGGATGACACTCTTAACAGAAGGTAGCATTGTATTTTCTTTTATGTCTATGGGAGAGTAAGAGTGACAATAAAAACAAATTGAACTAGCAGTTAAAAACCCTAGGTTCTCCACCTTTTAGTGTCACATTTGGATGGTGTTTTGGGGAAACTTTGCCTTAGTGTAGATTCAAAAATGTCAGTGGTGTACTAATAGTATGCAGTAAATTGTGGTATGCCATTTTATGTCCAACAATACTGAGAACAAAGGAGTTCCTCGTGTTCATATATTAACTGTTGACTTTTTCATGTGGATTTCTGAAACAGTTATGTGGGATCATATTGCCTTTCTCCCTGACTCTAAGCTGTAGTAACATTTGAAGCTACTTTTGGTCAAATTTGACCAGGGCAGAGATCATCCCTCTCCACTTGGCACTGGTGAGGCCACATTTAGAATCCTGTGTTTGTTCTGGGCCCCTCACTTTAAAAAGGACTTTGAGGGCTGGAGAGGAGACCAACAAGGCTCGTGAAAGCACTTGAAAACGTGTCTTATGAGGAATGGTTGGAGGATCTGAGTTTGTTTAGTCTGGAGGAGAGGAGGCTCAGGGAGGACCTTGTCACTCTCCACAACTCCCTGAAAGGAGGGTGTAGTGAGGTGGGGGCTGGTTTCATCTGCGCCAGCAGGGAGAGGACCAGAGGAAATGGCCTTAAAATGAGACAGGGGAAGTTCAGATTAGTTATTAGGAAATTTTTTTCACTGTTAGAGTGGTCAGGAAATAGGTTTCCCTGGGAGGTGGTAGAGTCACCATCCCTGGCAGTGTTGAAGAGGAGTCTACATCTGTTGCTGGGTTATGTGGTTTAATGATTTATGGGTTATATTGCAAGTGCTGGGTGAAGGATGGGACTGGATGGTGTTAAAGTTGTCTTCCAGCCTTGATGGTTTTATGATTCTACATAGTTCTCATGTGTTAAGTTCCTCTATGTGTTCATGAAGATAAGCTGACACATTGGTGGGTAAAACTCTGTTATTTTTCTTACTGAGGAAAACACTGAAGACCAAACCCAGTCCAGGAAATCTCAAGAGAATAAAGACACATTGATACATTGTAAGATACACTGTAAGAATATAGAAGCAGTCGTTTGGAGCTTGTACTTTTTAACAGTTTCAAATAGGAACCATGCCTGGACGAGCTGTTGCTGATTTTCCTCCTCAAGGAACTATTCCTGGTACCTTTCCATATACTAGATACCATATTGAGGCCAACTGTCACACTCCTACACTTATGGAAATGCAGAATGGCTATGGCTAATTCTCTGGGTTTATTGTGTATCATCTTCGTGGTTTTGGACTGATACAAGATGAGAATAGAATGACAGAGTGAAGCTGCTGTTCAGCATCTTCTCTCGAGTGGATTTCTTGTCGAAAGAGGCTGTTGTTCTTGAGTGCAAGGGGAGATTCAGCTGAAAAATGCTAGTGTGATAAAAGATAGTCTTTAAGTCATTAAGTCCCTTCAGAAGGGTACCTGAGCAATCTGACCAATGATTTAAACTTGGAAATATTTCTCTCCTTTTTTTTTTTTTTTTTCCCCGCTCACAGTGGCTCAATCTGAGCACATGCTTGGGATTTTGTTTTTGAGTGTGGAAGTTGAGGTGATAGTTAGGCAGAAATACCTTGGAGCTACCCATGGTGTAGGTTGGAAATGTCATGAAAAGGCTTTGTAGGACCCTGAAGCAATTGTGAAGTCTTACCTGTCACTGTGGAGATGTCTGAAATCATATTCACCCTTAAGCATTAAGATCCTCTGTCATGTGGGTGTACTGCAGGGCTGTCTGGGAGTAGCAGAGCAATGCAGTGGTTTTAGCTCTGTGCATGTATGAAAATAAAGCTTTCAGATTCGTGAAACTACTCTATGAGTACACTCCTTCTATGCAGCTGATCCTGAATGGTAGCTTTGAGTACACTGGAATTTTCTGACTTTCCCAGAGCATAGAGCCTGGTTTGCTGCTTTGATAGGAGGATGACACTGGGCACTATGGCTTTGTTGGCATGCCTGCTAATTTCCCCCTAAAGAACTATTGCAGATAAAATTCTCATTTTGCTTTTAGGCTTAAATATGGTGAAAATTGGGTGACAATTTTACACAGATTTAGTTTTTTTTTTTTTTTTGTCAGATTTTATTTCATTTATTTCACTAGTAAGGGTGGTGGAGAGACCCATTTGTATACCAAAGTGTATCACTTACAATCAACCTGGGCAGAATATTTGTTTAATCTTACAACCTAAGTAGTTCAGCATTGTGCCAGTATTTACTAGGAAAGGAAATTCATCTCTGGTCCATTGGTAATTAATTTCTTTATCATGAAGTAGTGGTTCTGTTTTTAATGAGAGCAATAGACAAAATGTACAGCAGTTCCTCATCAGAGAGACCTTGGGAAAGGGTCATGAAATCTTGGGTGCAGCTGATCTCTGCTTTAGCAAGAGCAGCTATTTAATACAAGTTTCTAAAAATGTGAACCTAGTCCCGCAAGAGAGTGAGTGGTGGAGTTTGGCAGAAAGACACATCAGACAACTTGCAACCTCAGTGTAATGAAGTTATGTTTTTAAGGAGTTGTAATACTCCATACAGTTAGGAGTAGAGACCAGTCTGGGAGATCTCCAGTCTCTGTGAAGGGGTAGAACAGAAGCATTGTGGGCAGAACCCCAGAGTAACTGAGCTATAAGTTAATAAAAATCTTAATCCTTATCCATGCGTATGAACCTCTGTTCCAGGGCAGAGTTATCACAAAAGTTGTTGCATTTGCATGAACTTTTGCTCCAATGCTGCTTGCTGTGTGCTGTTCAGGTCATGTTAGTTCAAAATAATAGAACTGGAAAAGGAACAAAGAAGTGTGAGAATTATAGCTAATAGAAATGGATTTCATCTAGAGCTGGAGTAAAAAATAATATGTCTAGGAAAAGAGGTGAGTGAGAAAGAATGAATAAGAGAGAGTCAGAGAGTAAGCAAAAGTGAACGAGAGAGGAAGATATAGTGTAAAATCACTTGGAGGAGGTGATCAGGGAAAAGTTGCCCTGTAATTCTTAGAACTGAGACACTCTAAAGTAAACTAAGTGTAAAGCCACTGGTATTGAGAAATGGTTTTTAGAAAACCATAGGCAGTAATAAAATTCATTGAATGAATTTTAAAGAAGGGTTAAAAATAGGAGTTTGGACAAATTGGTAAAAGCCTACAAAGATTTAAGACGAATTTTAATGGAGGCTGGGAGGAAAAAGCCCAGTGAGCACAATGGGAGCTACTGCTCTTGTTCTTCCTCTAAGTGCTTGTTTCAGACCATTTTCAGAGACTAAATGCTGAGTTAAATGGCATCATGCTTTTACTAGTAGAGCCGCATTTATGCACTAAACAAAAATTTGACAGAAATGAATAGTAGTGTGAAGAGAATATATACATATGTATACACTTAATTCAGCAGAAATATTACTAAATATCTTGTGTGAAGATTAGTAAACTTGTAAACGAAATCCCTTTATATTATCATATATTGATAAAAACAAAGATTTCTTTTCCTATTGGTTGTGAACCTGTTTTCTGTGAGAATGCGTTGGCTCATGTATCCATCAATATATGCAGATTTTATGGCCAGGTGTTCAGCTGATGTAGAGACTATGGATAAGTTCCAATACGCAGCAGTGATAATTTGGAAATTTGTTTAATAAATGCCAATTCAAAATCATATTCTGAACTGGTGATTCTGCTCCAGTGTATGTGACTATCTTTTCTGGACCAGATAAATGTTTGTGATAGTTGTTTCTTCCTCATCAACATGCCACTAAATAACACTGGTGCTCTGATTTTGGAAAAAATACAGAGGAGCAGCTTCTTTGCTACAGCAGAGCAATGTCAATATTCTTGATATAAAAGTTCTTGAAACCATGAAAAAACGGTATTGGCCTCAGGGCATGAAGAAGGAGACACACATTATGCCCTAGGTCCTTTGGTGTCTCTTGTGCCTGTGTAGAGTTGCCTGCCACCTAATTAATTCGCCTGTCTCAACTTCTGTGAGCTTTGGATATGCATTTGTTTGTTTGTTTATTTGTTTGTTTGGGGTTTTTTTGGCAGTCCCTTTGCAAGTCCCTTCTTTGAAGCTAAAGCAAATTAACCTTGATTTTGCTCTTCATTCAAGAAAAATATTAGATATTCATTTTCAAGATTAATATAGGGTGGAGTTTTCAATAAAATTAATTATTCTTTTAATTTTCCAGCAGTGTTTCATATCTCCATTCTCCTGCTAGTTTCTGTTGATTAAACAAAGTTTTCCAATCCAGCCCTTGCCTGGAGTATTTTTGTAAAACCTGCAGGTTCTTCTGATTCTGTTTTACTGTATGCACATCCAAGCACTTAGCTAAGTATTGCTTGTTGAGTGAAATTTAAGTATTCATAGTATTTGGCCACTTTCAGTTGCCCCTTCCTAACAGCTCCTCTTCGAAACACAGAGACTTAATCAAAAGCCTCTAGGCTTGGAAGAGATAAGAGACTTTGCTTTGCTTCCAGAACAGGTTGCCCAGAGAAGTTGTGGATGGCCCATCTGTGGGAGTGTTCAAGGCCCAGTTAGATGAAAGTCTGAGCAATGTGGTCTTATAACACGTGTCTCTGTCAATGGAATGGGAGGTGGAACAAAATAGTCTTTAAAGTCCCTTTCCACCCAGGCCATTCTTTGATTCTATCACTGTTTCCTTTTTCCTCACAGTTCCTTATCTTAAAACTCTTGACCCTGTTCTGGATCAAGACCAAGCTCGGCCCTTCTCAGACCTTCTCAGTGAATGGCTTCATTTGAAACAGGTCGAAACAGGCTGAAGTGTTCTTTACCAAAAGCACATCAGTGTTTGTGGAGTTAAACTGGCTTTCTAGAATGGTGCTTTCACCCTTGCAGGATGTCCTTGTTCACCCTGAGCTTTTGCTGTGAAAGCTGATAGCACATCAGCTGCTCAGCATTTGCGGGTAAGCAAGAACACACACCTGGCCTCGCTAATGACTACTCAGCGCCACTTAAGGGCTGATCAGAGGTGAAGGCTCTATTTACAAAGCAAAAATTGCACTAGTCTGAAACACAGTATACAGTTGCAATAAAATCTTAGTCAGAAGGCAATGCTCAGCATATTTTAGGATCCAGCACCAAAAGTGATATCTGTGACAGTTTGCTTACGCACCACTGGCACTTGAAGCACCAAGACTCGTTAGCTATCCCATGACTGACCTTCAAGATTTCTATGTATCCTTCTCTCACCCTTCTGTTTTCTGTAAGAGCACCTGTCTGATCTCTGAGATACATAGCAGCTACTGAAACCTCTTTTGGAAAAGAGATTAGAAATTAGTAGTGCTGAACATGAATCTCCTCTCAGGATGCTTGGCAATGTGTTAGCTGGACGAGAATCAAAGTATTTACTTTCCCATTGGGCAGCAACCATGTTGCTAACATGCTTTCAATGAAACAAGAAATTCAGCTCCTGCAGGAATTATTTCTGGTGATCATTAGCTACTATCACACATAAAGCCAAGCTGGGTTGAGGGTATAGGCCATCCTCCAATTAAAGCAGCCTTTGTGGACTACAATGTCAAATACACAAGACAGAGATAAAACTGCTTAAAATTGCTGGAGTTTTTTTTTCTCTCCCCGATTTGCACACTTTAGCGTTAGTAAAGAAATAATATTGTCTCTAGTTACAGCTTTATATCTGAGTATTTTTTTTTGGGTTTTTTTAATAATAAAGGGTACAATAACTCATTGCAATGAACAGTTGAAAACATCTGTGGCCTGTTCTTGCAAGGCAGTGTGGCATGAGTATTAATGACATTTTTTTTTGCAGCAGAACATTTAAAACATTCCTAAAATTTATCTTTACAAGCTAACTCGAGGTATTATATTTTCGTTCACCTAAGATTTTTTTTTCAGGGAAGTTCTTAAAAAAATATTGCTACATGAAGAAAACATTTTGGAAAACCAAATACTTTTCAACTTAAAGTTTCTGCAGAAACAGCTTGATTAATTTATAGGAACCTTAATCTCCTCCTAACTATAACAGCTAATTAATCTGGGAATAAATACAGCTTGGATACTGTATAGTAGAGATGAGGCACAGGTATTAATTATTAATAGTCAATGCTGTAAGGCTGAAAGATAAGTCCTCAGGGGAAAATCTTTCCTAAAACTCAAATTGAAATATGCAAACAAATATAGGGGTGGCTATTTCCAGAAATATTAGCAATGACTAGGTGTTTATCTTCCCCTGACAGTCAGAGAGCATTAAGCACCTAATTGCTGTGTCTTTGAAAGTCTCCACAAATTATAAAGTAACTCCTCTGTTTTCTGGAAGATTCAGCTGAATTGTGTACACGTTTGCAATCTTCCACCAACAGAAGGTCACGGCAGAAATCTGAGCTTGTAGAAACTGCCTGTCACTTCCATAACCTCCATGTGAAAGCCTAGATTGCTTAATTGCTTGGTGTCTTTTCAATCTGTTTTTAACCCATGAAGGTCAGGTCTTAGTGATACAGGTTTGATTTTGGAAATGTCAGGTAAATCTGCATTCCTGGGGGTTTGAGAAATTTCCATGTTTCCCCTCTTTCAGTATTCACATGATTGGTATCAGGGTTTCATATTTGCAAATTTGCTTTTTTTATCTCTAACTGCTTAGATGTAGTAAGTAATTTTTCCAAACAGTTGTAAATGTTAATCTGGTCTGTGCTGATATTCCAGCTTGGTATTTCAAAAAGAAATTTCAAGAAAACTCTGTTGTGTTTCTGCTAGATGAAAATGGTGAATACCCTTAACTTTCAGTTTTCTGGGAGCAATACAGTATGGCTCACTGTCCAAGTCCCCTTTTGCTGTCTGAATCTTCATCTAAGACTAATCTGGTCCTGGTAGATGTGGGGTGGGTCTGTGGAAAGTGGACTTCTATACTGGTTTGTCTTGGTTTCCTATCTGTGAATTCATTCTGGATTATGTACCTATTATAAACCACTGCAGACTGTATAAGAATTCTTAAATCAAATTGTCTTTATCTTTTCATAAGCAACTCTCAGCCCCCATTATTCAGAGTGAAACATATAAATAATTTATGTGTATTATCTAAAAAAAGAATGAAATGAACTAGATATTTCTGGTAACTCAGTGAAACCGTCATTGCTGATTCAATTATGTTTCTTTCATCTTTTCCCCTAAAAAGAGAGATACTGGGAAAACAGAATAGGTAAAGAAATGTTGGAGGGTTGTTGTTGCGTTGTGGCTGTTGTTTGAAGTTTGAAGTTGTTGGCTTTTTGTTTTCTTTGTACCAGGGTTCCATATGAGTCTCTCAGTGATAAGTGAACTTCAAATAGAAATATATTGCAGGGCTTATCTC
Source organism: Passerina amoena (assembly GCA_013401095.1). NCBI lineage: Eukaryota > Metazoa > Chordata > Aves > Passeriformes > Cardinalidae > Passerina > Passerina amoena. Next base: position 722,810 of record WBNP01000619.1, on the reverse strand, counting down.
CAGTACTACTGTAGACTATTTGTGTGTGAGTTTCTGAGCAACCATAGCACATAAACCACAAATATTGAAAATGCTCATTCGGTGCCATTTGTTTTTTCAAAAGTTCTCCTTCAGAAAACCAATTTGCAGTTATTCTGACTGTATTTGAATTCTTGAGATGTCATAATTTTTAAAGTAATAATTTTCTGTCAGTTATTAACAACTCCTACAAAACATCTACCCCTGACCTTTCTCTGTAGTAGAATTGCTAAAGGTTATGAGGAGAAATGGTAGCCCATGTTTTAGCATCCAATATTTTAAGTATTGGATACTGTTTAATAAATGCTACATTTTCTTTTTGCAGTCAACCAAAGGGTTTTAGAGCTAGAATGAAAGGGTTAAAAATGAAAGCCCTTCATGCAAGGCTTTCCAGTGTTGAGTATGCTTATTAAAACCGAATGCTGTGCTTTTCGACCAGCTGCTTCCACAGCACAAATCTCATTTTACTGTGGAGATTTTTGCTTAAATGAAAAATACTAATACAAAAGCTGCTGGCTGTGGTCTGAAGTGGCACTTGAATATCAGCATGTTCTTTTGTCTGACAAAACATCCTCCTGAGCAGGTCAGCTAGTGCTAGCAGGGGATATGCTAAGGCTCTTAACTAAAGTGTGAGCCGAACTTATTTTCCTGCCAAAAGCATCTTTTCCTGTAAATTTATGCACCTACTGATAAGCATCCATACCTCTCTGCTGTATATTAGCTATGATTAGGTTATTGTGAACATTTCACAGAAAAGTGCAATTTTTTTCCCTTGAGATTTTTAATTATTGCTAGAAGAGAACAATTGCTTGTGTTTTGACTGAGGATATAGTACTTAGACATTCTTTAGTTTTAAGAAGTGTAGAAGACAACACTAATGAAGAGACAGTGTTAAAGTTTCTGAATAGTCTTTCCTACTGTCTGATATGATCATTCTGAAAAAAATGTTTAAAAGTATAAGACTAAAATGTCTACTGCAAGCTGAGGACTACAGTCTGTAGTCCTTTAAATATGTCTTTGACATATCTGTCTTATTTCTATCTCAACTACATCTATTTTACAGGCACTGGTGATATCAAGTATGCTTATACAGTACTATTCCATTATGGAGGTGTTTTTCTCATTTATGTATGTCTCAGAGAAATAAAATTGCTACTTCTCATTTTTGGTACCATTTACATTTACAAGGCTATTTTTGATTGATATTAACCTCTGCTCTCTGCTTTGTCTTTTCAGCACTGGCTTGAGCCCAACAAGTCCATCTTCAAGCAAATGAAATGTAAGTTTTGAAGGCTCATGCTTATTTTTAAATAACAGAAGGTTTTCTTGTGCTTCCATGCAGTAATTTAGAATAAGCTTCATTTGTTTCTCAATGTAAACAGCTCTTTCATGTTAGCACATGAAGAAGTCCTAAAAATTCCATGCTTCCCTGATCTTACCATCTTAGAGTGTTCTGCTATCAAAGCTTTACCTTACTGCTCATGGCTACAGCCAGAGGCCAGCAGGCTTGGGTTGGCAGATCTGCTCAGAGTACCTGTATGTTCCAGCTCCCATTTTCAGTCAGATGCCATCAGCCACTGGGAGATGGCAATAAAAATGGAGTGTGGCAATTGCTTCTGGGTCTTTTCTGGTTATTGTTCTTTCTGCTGCCCCTTGCTTCCTGAAAATGCAGAGCATTGTCTTGAGATCATTGTTACTGTCCAACAAACTCAAGTACTGTGGGCTAAGTGATGAGCTTTCTGCCACTAGTAGAGGGAAACTTAACATAAGTATTTTAAAAAAGTGTGTTTAAACCAGGAATTTAGTATTTTAATTATCTTTTGAAATGTTACTGTCTGGCCTATGGTTTCCCTTAAGTAGTCCAACTGTGAAGACCTCTTCAGGAAACAGAACTGCTTTAGTACTCAGAAGCTTATATGCAGCAGTTTATTTGGCAGTTCTGGACAACTGATGTGGCTCATTAGAAGTTGTGTCTTCTTTATCTATCTATCTATCTATCTATCTATCTATCTATCTATCTATCTATCTATCTATGTATCTATCATCTATCTTATGAAATGAAGGAGAATTTTATCCTCATATTGTTTGTATACATGTTTCTGTTTTACAAGGAGCCTTATTTGTGGGAGATAATGTATTTGCTTTAAAATGTGAGGCTCAAGAGATTGTCTAATATGCAAAACCAGTTAATATTGGATGTTGACTATATGCGTATGCACTATATGGAATATTTCAAGGAATTCTTCCCTTAATGCAGCCATACTACAATATATGCATGTATGTGTATATATGCCAATACATATATATCTGGCATATTCAATATGAACTTGTATATCTAGTGTTTAGCTAGCTGGATTACTATCCAGTAATACTTGAATTAAAAAATGTCAAATTAGAACAAAGTTGTGCTCGTCAGAAATTCTGGTAAAGGAAGAAAAGAGGGAAGAACAGAAAAAGTGTAATAATTGTAAATTATCTTAATCTTTTGCTTCCTTCCAATTGTTTTCAAAAGTAGAACAGCTTCCTGCATGTATCCTCTGGCTGCATTTATGTTGCTGCTTTTACCCAACAAAGTATAAGGGCTCATTCCTCTTGTGCACTTTGCAAAGCAGCACGTGCAGGGCCTCTGCCAACAGACGTGCTGAGAATGTTTTGACGTATTCAAAACAACTTTTCCTGCATATAGATCCTGCCTAGATGTGGTAGATGATAGTCCATGAATTCTGCAGATGTAGTGATTTGATGGACTCATAAGAAGATTTCTGTGGCTTTTGTGATAGAATCCTAATCAAAACTCTAAAAACAAATTAATACATAGCAAAAAAGCAAAATAAAATGCATGTAGCATGAGGCTGTTTATCATGGTGAAAAGGTCTTAGGAACAACTGCCAAAGAGAATGAGATGCTAACAAAGGATTTTTGTTACCAGCCTTAGATTTAAGACACAGAATTTGCATTAACAACTTATGTTTAAAAAGTTGGATTGGCAACTTATATTTAAAAATACTAGTGTAAGATAACTTTCTCTTATGTCACAGAAGAAAGACTTCAGTTGCTACAATAACCCCTTAAGGAAAAAAAAATAAAGCTATGTATATATATTTTGTGCATGTGTAGAATCCATGAAGATTATGCTCCCACAGGTTTCAAGGACATTTTTGTATGAACTTGGCATCAAAAGTCTTTTGACTTATTTTTCTAAAAATAGGCTATATTAATGTAGAAAACCAAAAAATTTCTAATGGAACAGGGTTAACTCATAGTTGATCTAGAAATATTCAGTTTACTATGAAAAGGTTTAAACTCAAAAGAAGAAATTATTGATACTCACTTGCAAAACTTCCCAGTGTCAGGTGGCACAAGTGAGGACTGAAATTAGTAGGAGGTGGAAAGTCTAAAAGCTGAAGCAATGAAGGGACTGGTTAATAGCACGTATGTTATGTATACATGACTCCTGGGAGAAATGGTGGAAGAAAGCTATTCATAGTGACTATACTAAATTGAAGTTTCCTTTTATTTCTTTGCATTAAGGAATTCAGGAAAAAATGAATAATTTTCTCTGATAATCTCTAATGACTCAAAAAGTTCTAAATTCAGTTGAATGTTTAGATTTACGTAGAATTGTGAAGCACTTGGATACGTGCAGAAAAAATCTCAAAAATATTTTGTTCTTGAGCTCAGGTACCATTTGTGTGGAACTTCCTTTTCCTCCATCACAGCAGCAGGACTTTCAGTCTATTTATTCATGCAGCTCAATATTGACAAATATTTGGAGCAGAAAAAGTTTGACAGGTAGAAGTATTCTAGTGTACATTTTATTAGGTACTAGCTTTCATGGGCCTCAGTAGTACATTAATCATTCAGGCATAATCCCTCTATAATCAGGTTGTAGAGAACTCATAATCTGGCAACAATACATCTCTGTCTGTAAAAAAGAATGTTGTTTCTTTGAATCTCTGATGTGTCCATAGGATCTTGTGTGATATACTACAATTTCAATTTCTTTGGCTTTGGAAAAAATTGCTTTAAATTAATATTTAGTAACTGGTACATTATAGGAAGAATGTTCTAAAATTTTCTATCTTGTCTTATCACATATGAAACGATATTTAAATGCATTTCTGGTGCCACACAAAAAGAATGAAGGCATGGTATCTTTTTTGTCTCACCATCTACCTTTGCATTTTTCATTGTCATTGTAATGTTTGTGTTTTAACATGAAGTGTATGTCTGTGCCTCAGCCATTTTTACCACTGATTTTGCCTGAGAGGGAAAAAATTCAGTTTCTGAGAAGTGCCCTGAACCACTGCCAGTCTTGTTTGTACAAATTGAAGCCAATTGGTGACCAGCAGCTGCAAGCAGTGTGTTTCCAACAGTGCGACAGAAAACTCTCTGGAAGGTTGCCCAAGGAAGCTGTATCTTTGTGGTTCAGGATACAGAACTTCTAAAAGAAATTTTTCTGTTCTTTGCATGTTTTTGTGTATACTGTTATCTCTCCCAAATGCTGACAGTAAAGTTCTCTGATTGGCAATCTTGTTGCTTATTTTCTGCCTAGGAATATTATGGTGTAAAACCTGAGTCACATCAGTACTAATGTTTAAATAAAGAAGAGTTTTCCCATGCACTTTCTCTCCTGCTGTTTTTTTTCTTTATTGCTTTTAAAGATTATTCTGCCTAGCAATATGCAGCTCTCCTGCAACCTGCTTGGTGGGAAATATCCAAATATATGGGTTTTGTTCTTGATGACAGTGGGACAGAATAATTTCTGTTGCTCTGATGTGCAGGCATTCTAAATTTTCATGTTTTTTCTTGTTGCCTTGCATAACTGAAAGAGAGTAGGTTTAGATTACATATTAGGGAAATTTTTTTTAGTGTGAGGGTGGTGAGGCACTGGAATATGTTCCTCAGAAAGGTAACGGGTGTTCTATCCTTGGAGGTGCTCAAGGCCAAGTTGGAACCTGGTCCAGTGCAAGCTGTTCCTGCCCATGGCAGCAGGGGTTGGAACTCGATGATCTTTATGGTCTCTTCAAACCCCAAGCACTCTATGATTCTATGATCTAAAAGAGTAATGCTACAAGGATGTTCTCCTGTGTTAGGTCATTGGAATTTTTCAATTAATTTCTGTGATCCCTAATGCTGTCCTAAAACCTGAAAGGAGATGGAATGAACCAGGGGATCTCAGTACAAATGTAAAGAAAAGTCTAATCAAATATGAGATTCATAAATACATATATGCATAAATACATATATACATATACAATGAAAGATTCATAAATACATATACAATGGGAGTTTTGTATCGTCCTTCAGGCACTAATATGAATGCTGCGTACTCTATGATCCTCATGAATATTTCATAACAACATTTTAAGCTTTATTATAAACACTTGACAAAAATCCACCTTGCCCTGTGTTGCTCTGTAACTAATGAGTGCAATGTGGGATAGCCCTAATTTGAGGTTTATGATAGATCAGGTATCCCTTATGCATAAAAACACTGAATAACATTCTGCCTGTCTTTAAAATGCTCAGCAAGGAATATGGATAAAGAGCTGATTCATCTGGAAAGGAAACAGGTATATGGAAATGGAAACAACTATGTATGTCTTAATGACTGCCCAGAGATGCTTCTGCAGAAATAGTGAACATGAAGACTATTTGGGTGTAATATTTTTTCTTGCTTGCTTCTTTCTTAAATTTCGCTAACTTTTTGTAGGAAAAAACTTTTTGTAGTTCAGAGAATATGTAACAACAAGGAAAGATGAAGGAAGTATTCTGCAAAGTTGCATTCTATGAAGTTGCAGGACTATGAAGATAATTTTAACATCTGCTTTTGGCTTTCAGTATTTGTGTGTAATTCATGTACAGATGTTCATGTACACTGACAGTGCAATGCATTATAGAACATAACATTTGTGCTTGGTGAAAAGGAAATTGTGAAAAACAAACTCTCCAAAAAGTGTCAGCTGAGAATCTTCCATCTTTCTCTATTTGGTTGACACTTGTAAAATTTCAATCAAGTTTTTCAACAGCTTTTAAAAACTATTTTCATCTTTCATAGTATTGTGGTTTAACCCCAGCCAGCAACTGGCCTCATGCAGACACTCACTCAGTCCCCTGCCATCAGGATCACGGAAAGAAGGGTAAAAGCTGGAAAACCCATGATTAAGACAAATAAAATTTAATATGGAAGGGAAAAACACACACAAGCAAAGCAAAACTAAATATTCATTCAGCCCTTCCCATGGGCAGGCAGGTGTTCAACCATCTCTAGGACAGTAGGGCCACACCACATGTAACAATGACTTGGGAAGACACTTACTCCAAAAGTCTCCCCTTCCTCTTTCTTTCTCCTACTTTATATACTGCACATATGTCATGTCATCTGCCACATTCCTTTGGTCAGCAGGGGGCATCCATCCTGTCTGTGTCTCCTCCAAAATTCCATGCACTCATAGTCTCCTCACCAGGGAGTCAGTACGAAAAACTTCTTTGTATTATCAACCCTGTGTTCAACACAAATCCAAAACACAGCCCCATACAAGCCACTGCAAAGAAAATTAACACTACCCCAGCCAAAATCAGCACACATAAATATTTTATTATTTTTTCAGATTCTTTTTCTATGAAGAAAATGGTAATACGAATGTGTGGGTTTTTTCATAGGGTGCTTAAAAATAGTTCATGTGAGACTCAGTCCCTTACTTACTGATTTCTGTACCAAGGGAGGCATCTCCCATATTCCTCTTTGTTCTTGTCATGGTGTTTTAAGTTTGGGAGTACTTTAGGGAGATCCATCCTTTTTGATGTACATGGAATACTGTATCTTACTTAAATGTAAATTAAATAAAATTTAAAAACATACAGCCAGTTGCCTTGAAAACTATGCTCTGTGTGTAACTCCTTCATAAGGGTTTAGATCATGACTTGTTTCAGCATTTAACATAACTTAAATGATTTTATTTGTACTTTGTCTTTCACCTCTTACATACTGTTAGCATATAAACTGGCAAATTAATGGTTCTACTTCAATGGAATTTGCTGTCAATACTATTCTCCACGCTAAAGTCCTTTGAAATTATTGTAATTGTGAATGGTTTTTAGTGAGAAAGTGATCTCAGACAATAGGAAATTCTGGCAGAGCCTCAGGCATTTTGCAATGCCAGCTGCTTCTTATCTGAGAGATAAAGGACCCTCTGAAAGAAAAGGCTTATAAGAAATAGCTACTAAAAAACTGATTATGTGACTTGATAGTTTTGTGTTGATAAAATGTGCTTCCGCAATTCTCTGTTTTGGGAAGGTTTGTTGTTAACGTCTTCACTTGAATATGGAAGTGGTCAAAAGTAATTTTACTTTCAAGGAATTGAGAAATTATCTGGCTTGACAGTCATATCTCTTGAGCTGATAAAATTCAATGCCCGTCTTGGTTTCCGCTATGACAAACCAAAGAGAGAACATGAAGTCCTCATACATGTTTCCCCAGTGCGGTAAAATGTATGAGAAAAAGGCCTGGCTAAACAATTACATATCGTCAAATGTCTCTTTGGAAGAACATTAGGCTTATGATCTACCTTAAAATTAAGATGGGGGGTAAAGTGGATATCTCTGGGAGTTCCCTTCTTCCCCATTCAAATGTTCATTGCGGCTGGTTTTCCAGCTGAGAACAAGCAACAGAAAAAGCGGCTCTCCTGTAATTGCAGGGAACCCTTTTATCTCCACAGGTGAATTAGATGGATAGATTCATATTCTTTTTACCATTTCAGATTGCAAGTTGTTTGTGTTCCATTCTTGCACAGCAATAGAGAAGGGATCTTGGCTTAGCAGGCTGCAGCAGACTTGTATAGTATTGCTGCACTGCTGAGGAGGAATATTGTTACAGGATCTTGAGTCTAGTAAAAGATCTGAGAAATAGGCTTTAATCTGCCTTGACAAATCCCCTGCATGTCCTGTGCATTGGTGTGTACTTCTGTCACATACTGTTCTTCTGCTCAAGTCAAACATTTCCTACTTTAACCTTTCCTATGAATGTAGGCTATTTTTATAGTGCAGTGTATGCCGTCATTTCCTCACTGTGATACTCTTTGCAGGTAGGGCAGCTGATACTTTTATGTGTTTACCATATACTGCCAGAATGGGACTCTTCTATTATAACTTTTATTTATTTATTTATTTTTACCACTGATAAATTTTCAATTTTTTAAATTGACATCTGGAAAATTGGGTGAAATTCAGTATATTTTTGGAGTCTTGCAGTAGGCTTGTATTTGCTACGGCCCTGAAGACACATGCATTAGCTATTCTTATATCTTCATCGCTATTTCCAAACTACTTCTAAATCTGCCAAAACATTTAAAAGTGAGAGTTTTTTCCTTTTTTATTACCCACGGGAAGAGCTCTTGCTTGTTTAATACAGGTTGTCTCTCCTGTCACGTTTTTAAACTGGAACAGTATTCCAAAAGTTTCCTCCCTTAATAGTTTTAACATGACTATTGAGGAGTGACAGAAACATTTAAGATTACTTAAGTTATCTTTTGCTGTGTCCAGGCAACATGACTTCTTAGTGAGTTTCTGCATGGCTGCTTTCTTTCTGGGACAGTGAATTCACTCTACCTTCTACTTTGCTGTTGCAGGGCAGTTAAGACACAACAATGTCTTTTGTTTTGCAGTCACTGTAAGACAATGCTGCAGTCACATCTAGGTCAGCAAAGTCCACAGAAAACAGTCTGAGTGTTTCTCTAGCTTTCAGAGGGCTTCTCCAGATATGAAAACTGTGGAAGTTCAAACCATCTCTAGAGAACAACAAAGGCTTAATTTTTTTTCTTAATTTCCCCTTAATTTCTATTTATTATTGATTATTTGTTTTTTCCTTTTCCTGTATTTTTCATATTTCCATTCCCATCCCTTCTGAAATTCCTCCTTGTGTCTTAAATGAATAGTTATTTAAACAAGGAAAAAAATTAAACCAGCAGTTTGCAGAAACTGACTGTACTTAAAATAAGTACAATATGCGATTTTAAAAGAGGAAAATATTCCTTTATCTTCAAGAAGAGTTGAGTCTTCCAAAAGATACCAACTGTAACAAAAGATTTAACTCATTTTTATTTTCTATTGCTGTTGTACATCACATGGAACTGTGTGGTATCTAGAGATGTGTTTCTGAAACACTGCAGCATACATGTAGATACTACAGTCAGAGTAGCTTGAAGAGTATCATGATTGTTGAACTAATCACCATATGAAGTTTATACAAGCCTTTGAACTGGTGAGCTTTAGAAGATGGTACAGTAAAATGTTCTGATAGCTTACTAATTACTGTTATAATTTACAATTTAAAAAATAAATTATTGATTTCACCTGGTAATGTCTTCCATTTTCTCTGTAATTTTTCTTGCCTTTTTCTTCTGCCTTCCCTTTTCCTGCTGTAAAAGCACAATCTCTTCAAGGTTTTGGAAATTTAAAATTGTCTGAGTACATTGAGAATCTACCAAGACCAAAATATATTAAAACTAACTAGAATATTGTAGATCTGCACCTTGCTCTAAATCAAAGTGCCTGAGAGGCACTGATAGCAAAATTGAAATATTTCCTGTTATTGTGATCCTTTCCTCTTTCTCCTTCCCCCTTTCTTTTTCCCCTCTTTCTTTTCTATGGAAAGGATTGTACATCAGGCCTGGTATTGATATAATTGCTCAGAGTTGGGTACTATAATCTTATTAAATATTGGGAACTGAAATATTTCTACTGTCTTTAGTTTCATTAACTAAATGGTTTCTTCAATTTTGTAGTATTATCATTGCTTACTGCTTATCATTTGCCAAAAAAGACCACCCCAAAATAAAGCATATATAATAATGCCCTTGTTTGAATCTCTCTGCCTAAACTAACCATTACCAAGTGACTTTGATGTCACTCCTTCAGAGTGGCTTAAGCAATGTTTGTTTACTATGGTTCTCATGCTTTTTCTTTATAATGTTTCAGCTCATCCACCATATACCATGTGCTTTAGAGTGAAATTCTACCCACATGAACCCTTGAAGATTAAAGAAGAGCTCACCAGGTATTTTTCGTTTTGTTTTGTTTTGGGTTTTTTTTTTTTGGTCCTTTTTTAGTCTGTGCATTTAGTGTGCTTTGCTAATAAGTTCAAGAAAAGGCAGATTGTTGTCTAGGGTAGGGTTCTCATTATTTCTGATAAAATTAGCATAGGCTGACATTTGCACAGATCTTCTTTTTACTGTGATACCTATAGATTTTTTAAAGTAGTTTAAAGGAAGTCTTCTATAACATACAGACAAGTAGTTATGTTATACAAGAACTTGCAAAAAATGAAGCAATGGTCAAATGACTGGGCAAAATTTACCCTGGTTCTTTCCCTGGCAAGGATAAGTTCCCTTCTCCTTCCCCTTCCCCTTCCCCTTCCCCTTCCCCTTCCCCTTCCCCTTCCCCTTCCCCTTCCCCTTCCCCTTCCCCTTCCCTTTTGCTTTCTTTTCTCTTCACTTCCTCTTTTGCTTTCTTTTTTCTTTCCCTTCATATAATCTGGAAAGTTTAATTCAGACCTGACTATTTCAAGACGTTTATGCATAGTCTCACTTATTTTTCTCTTGGGTGTATCTTTAGGATCACAAATAAGACAATCTTTTCAAAGTAGTGACAGACCTTAAGCTGTTACAGAGGTGCAATATATGCATATTTTTCAAGTACAGCTGCTCTGGAGGGTAAGAATTCTTCCTGCTTATGTTGGAATTTTGAAAATTTTGTTGTGAAAACAGAGTTGTACAACAGCTTAGCTGCGCTTAATGAATGGGAGCTCTGTCCTTCCCACTGGCCATTGTGAATATTCTGTTGCTCTGGGCATTTTTCCGAGAAGTGTACGTGGGGGGGAAATGTAGGAAAGTAGCTCTTTTGAGCTCTGTACCAGCTGTGCAGGACTGTGTGTGTGCTTTACCACCTTGCTGGAGAGCAGGCCACGCTGCTGACTGCTGGCTGCATGCTGCAGAAGAACCGAGTGCCTCAGCACCTGATGCCTTGGCCTCTTGGTTGATTCTTTCCCCAAGCACTGCAAGTGTTTGTGCTCACAAGTCACTTCACAGTGTGGGAGATCCCATTGTCACTGGCCTCACACTGAAAGTTTCAGAAACAGCTTATGTTCTGCTGAGTGGTACATTTGTAGTTTGTATAGAACAGCTGCGGCATGCTGTTATTTTATAGCTATTTATCTTGGATGAAATACTGGAACTGTACAGCTGAGTGAACAGGTTGTAAACCCGGAAGTCAATGGATTTTCAATATTTGCTACTGTTTGTCCTTGGATGAACATTTTACCTTTTATGATCCAGTGTATGATTGTATAGTCCTTTCTCATTCAAGAGTCTAAGTTAATTTGCTTTTAAAAACCTGGATATCCTCCCAGGATAAGTTTTATTGAAATATAAAGCACCAAGAATTTGCTCACTGATGGTTATTGTGCTGTGAGTATGTTTTAGTCTTTGCTGGGCTATTTCAAATAATTTTTTTAAGGGAAGTTGTTTTGTGAAAAATGGGTTACAGTCTTTTATAAAAGCTAATAGCATTAAGAACTTAAAAAGGAGAAGTAATTTGAGGCATCATTAATTCAACATGTTTTTGTATATGATCATCTTAATAGTTTCCCAATGTTGTTATTTGGGAAGCTTTGCTTCATCTCTGCTGTATGTCTTCCACAATAACAAAATACAGAAAATGCTCCTGAAACATGCAAGTGAAGTGCAGTCATGCAACCCATCTCTGAGAATGTGCTTCATGACCAAAGCAGAGGGTCAGATTCTAGATGATGCTCTAGATTGGCTGGAGTTATTTTTCCTATTCTTGAATTACAATGATTGGTGAAATTCAAGCAGAAGAATGTTCATCAGCATTTTACAGAGGACAGTCGTGAAACCTTGAGGACAAATTCTTCTAGTCCTACTAGTCTTCTATTTCTTCTAGAGGCTTCTTCGTAGACTTTTGCTTTGCCTTTTTTTTAGTGCTGCTGTGTTCATTTTGAATCATATTTTTTTGCTGCGTGTTCTTAAGATGTTTTGAAAATGAATTAATAATATTATCATCCTTTGACTTAAAAACCATCTGTACTTTGAAGCTTTATGTACAGTCAACTGAGTGAGAGTAATAGTGTTTTTCATTTCTGTCACTGTCCTTGCCTATGGGTGTCAGAGCTGCTCTATCACTTCTTCAGCTGGGTGGAAATCTGATGGGTGTCTGTGTTCCCTATTTAAATAATGAAAATAAGTTACAGTAAGACATACTATCATATTGCCACACCACTCTTTGTTTCAGAACATTAATTAACCCTGTGGTTAATGCCTCATATGCATTATTGTCGACGCAGCCTTTTTAAAAGTTTTATAGGAATAAATTTTAATGGGGCATCTTAACGACATCAGAGAGACTTGCAGGTCTTAAAAAGAACTGGTTTTCCTACTCTTTCATAGAACAAGCTGATGTGAAAAAATCATCTGTCCACCACATGAAGTTTTGTGTCTATTAGGTAAAGGTTTGATTTCTGTGAAACTAGCGTAACATACTATTCAGGATTTAGACATCACTTGAAGGAAGAAAATTTAAGAGTTTAAGAGTTGTCCCCTCAGATTACTGATGCTTCATTGGGCTTAACCTTGGGCTCAACCTTCCCTAGTTGGGCTTGATTGTAATCCTTGATTTACTCTGTGGTTTAACATGTGAAACTATTTTCAGAAAATTAAGGTGGAGAATGAGCTATCTGAAGTTATCACTACGTCTATGATATCATAGAAAAAACCCTGTAGCAGTCTGAAAACTTGTGCACATTGTGTGTTTGGAGGCCAGGAGTGCCTTGAGCAAAAGATGATGCTGCGTTCTTCCCTGTCACTGCATTTTATTACACTGCTAAGGACAACTAATGATATTGTCAGTCACATTGTACCTTTCCAGCCACTTACTTTCATCTTCTCTTTTTTAATTAACAACCATTTTCATAGCTATGCTTTTGAAATAAAATCAGTGTCTGCCTTTGGATGTCAAGGCGCTCTGAAATATTATTGCTAAAGTATCGGTTTCTCTGGGACTGGATTGAAGGCACTTGAGGTGGCAGTTCATGTTCAGACTCAAGTGCTGATTATTTCTTATCAGTCTCACTACTGTGAGCTGGGCAGCTTTTCATTAGAAGGCACAAAATGGCTAACAATCTCTTGTTACAAGGTCTTTTAAGACTGACCTATCCAATTAAGAACTGACACCTAGATTATTTTCCCTTTTAACCCAGTAACTGATCCCAAAGACCCTGCAATGCAGATGTTTCTGCCCAATTACAAAATGCCACCCAAACCCAAGAAGAAGAAGGAAGAAGAAGCGTGAAGAAGAAACCCAAGATGACACCCTGTGCCCTCCATCTTGCTTCCATCCACAACATACTAAAAGTCCCAAAACCTAAATTTCTCACTAAGTGATACACCTACACTACTCTCTATAATCTGTTTGACACTTTTGTGGATTCTAGTCTATCTTGAAGTCTAGGCAACTTTCTCCATGAATGAGGGTCAAATTCAGTGCTCCCCTGGGAATCAGGGCACCCCAGAGCAGAGAGAGAAATATTCCCAGTGCCCTGGGTTTTCACACTAAAGGAGAAATTCTGTGGAAAATACTTCTGCCTCTCAGTGTGGAAGGGAGGTTCTGTGTGGTCCTTGGTCACTGTTTTCTCTAGAGTGAGCTGGTGTTAGGATGGTAATTCACAAGTTATCTTCAGAGGCCATAGGGGTTGTTGCCTTGATCTCTCTTGCTTATATAGTAATAGACCACCTGAAACCCAACTTGTCACTGAAGTAAAAATCTTAACGCACTTCAGGGCTTCTCAGCTCATCAACTTAATGGATGTCAACAGGGATTTAAATCTGTCTTTATTTTCAGAAATAGTTTCCACAGCAGAGCACTAAGGCTGCACTGTCGCAGACATCTTTCATGAGAAATCCTTTCTTAGGATTTCTGAGAGCTGTAGTTTCAGCGACAAAGGTAAACAGTGATCATCTGCTGCTGTGGAATGCCACAGGTGCATTTGTGATTGGCCCATCTTGTATGTTTATCATTAATGGCCAATCAAGGACTGAGCTCTCGAGGTCAGTCAGAGAGAGCTGCCTTTGTTATCATTCCTTTCTTGTCTATTCTTCTTAGCTTAGCAGCCTCCTGGAGAAACCTTCTCCTTCCTTCTCTTTTTAATATAATGTAATATATATATAGTAAAATAATAAATAAGCCTTCTGATGAAGTCAGCATCTTCGTCTCTCTCTTATCCTGGAAACCCTCCTGAACACTCCCACAACTGGTGAACCCCGACTGAGGAGGACACTGATCCATTGGTGAGACACCAGAGGAGCATTGCTGCACTGGGTAAAAACCCCGAGTGTGTGCATTGGTCGCTTGACAAGTGACCACAGAAGTGGATTCCAGCCGGGAGCTGAAGAACTGAAGATCCTGATTTGGACAGAGTTCACAGCAAGGCTGACCACAAAGGGAACCTTCTGAAAGCCTCCAGGAAGATGGCTGGAAAGCCTAGCAGCACCATGGAGCTGGCCAGAGAGTGCTGGACACTGAAACAAGGTAGTGTTGGCTTTTCCCCTCCTGAAAAAGAGGCCATTCGCAATTTGTGGCTTCTTTTGTGGAGGAGTTCTCCTTCAGAGGCAGAGGTTCCTTTCTCCCCTTCAGAGGAGAAACTTATTGCCCTCTGGCAAAGATGGAGTGAAGAGGATGGAATTCTTGGAGTTTTCTTTTTAGAGAGACATTTATATGAGTTTTTTCATTGGGCAAAGCTTTTTGGGTTTTTTACAGATGTGCTATATGCCCTTGACATTTTTGTATGGGAGTGCATGGAATCCACATTCCAATTCCTTTTCGACCGTGGGTTCGAATACCCTGGAATATATTTAACATTTAAAGCACTCTTTCCTGTTCTGGAACGGAGAGTGGTTGTTTTTCCCTGGATTGCTAACTGCACGGGCCAAGCCCCATTTTCCCCGACTGCCACGGGAGAAGAACCTTTGGAAGGGGATGATTTGCTGCTGCCCTGCCCCCCTGAACCGCAGTGGGGTGGCGAAGTTTCGCCCAGAGTCGAAGTTTTTTTCCCTGCGTTTTCAGAGCACGCTCAGACGGAGCCGTTTTTTTTCCCCGCCCCGTTCCTCTCCGGGGGGTGCTGGGTGCGCTGCGCCAGCCCTGCAGACCCCGCCCCGGCCGGCCTCTTGGGCCCCGCCCCGCTCAGAGATGGGGGCGGCACCGGCCCTTGAGATCCCGCCTGCCGGGCCAGCCCCGCGGCCCCTGCCCCGGCCAGCGCCGCGAGTGCCGCCCCGCCCAGAGCTGCGGGCGGCACCGGTGCCAGGGGTCCCGTCTGCCAGGCTTGCGGGGCCGCCGCAACCCGCCCCGCAGCTGCGGGCGCTTCCCCGCCCGGCTCCTCCCGCGGCCGTCCCTCCAGCAGAGCCTGCGAGCTCAGAATCAGCGGTTCCTGCGGTTGCACCGATGTTGCTAGGCGACAACGACGCGGCTGCTGCTTCCGGCCTGGCAGTGCCTCCGCCGCCCCTCCCCCACTGCCTCCGCAGCCGATCCCGGAGCCGAGCGGCACAATAGCGGCGTGTTCCTGCGCACCCTCGCCTCCCGCCGAGACAGTCCTAATTCAGGACGCTGCTGAAAGCGAAGCCGAGCCCGCGTGACCCCTGGAGATGCCCGCGATCCCGTCGCCCCCAGAGGCAGCGGCCCCAGCTGCCGGCCTGTCCTTCCGTGGAGCAGGCGTGGCTCGGCAGCTGGCTGCGAATGCCGCCCGGCTGCCGGCGTTCAAGCTCAGCATTCTTGGCGGGTTGGGGGGCGTTTGGGAGGGGGTTGTTTCCCCTTGGAGGGTGCAAATCTCTCTGTTGCCCCTCGCACGCCCCAGTGGCGAGGCACAGGTGGGTCCCGTAAGTTCTGCCCCTGGTCCCCAGCCCCGAGGGGGTGAGGGTGGTACCGAGAGGCAGATGGGTGGAACACCTCCTGCATTTGCAGTGCAGAGGCAGAGGGAACAGCAGAAAACAATCATCGCCTGCTTGCTGTGGGGAACAAACATCCCAAGACCCGAGATGGAGTCTCTCGGGACAGCTTCTGTCCCCCAGCTGCCGGCATGCATCGGTGGTTTTGGGGAGAAGAAGCGTTTGGTCACCCCTTCTGCCATTCCATTGGCAGTGTGGTGCCAGGCTGTGCCAATGCAGAGCCTGCCTTGTGGGCTGGGCCTGGGCTGTGGGGCTCGGGTCCCTGGGCCAGGGCCACCTCCAGGCCTTCTCTTGGTGCTGGGAGTTTCGCTTTCACCTTCTGGTCCTGGACCACCTTTCTGTGGGCCAGGTCTGGGGTTCCTGATCCTTCCACACTGGTCAGGACCCCCCTGGGCCTCTCTCAGGCTTCTCTGCTGCAGCTGATTTTTATAGCTGTCAATGGACTTTTGATAACTATTGATGGACTTTTCTGCAGCAAGCCTGTTTCAGGATCAGAAGGGACTTTCAGGTATGCCAAAGAGGAAGATCTTCAGTCCATGGACTTTTTCTGAAACTGAGCTGCTTGGATTTGAATTTTCTTTGCATTGTGTTTGCATTTTCTTATATTGTAAAGTAGGTTTAGTGATTTCATAGCATTTTATGTTCTACAGATGAAGAAATTCCCTGTTCATTCCACAGCAGCACTTGATTGAGATTTGGATTGGCAAAACATAACCTGTCAAGTGTTTGTTCTTTTCTCTGCATGGATACAGCAGACAAAATTACAAGCATCTTTTCTTTTTAATTTAATTAAATAAAAAAGGTGACATGTCGCAGACATCTTTCATGAGAAATCCTTTCTTAGGATTTCTGAGAGCTGTAGTTTCAGCGACAAAGGTAAACAGTGATTATCTGCTGCTGTGGAATGCCACAGGTGCATTTGTGATTGGCCCATCTTGTATGTTTATCATTAATGGCCAATGAAGGACTGAGCTCTCGAGGTCAGTCAGAGAGAGCTGCCTTTGTTATCATTCCTTTCTTGTCTATTCTTAGCTTAGCAGCCTCCTGGAGAAACCTTCTCCTTCCTTCTCCTTTTAATATAATGTAATATATACCTATTATAAGATAATAAATTAAGCCTTCTCATGGAGTCAGCATCTTCGTCTCTCTCTCATTCTGAAAACCCTCCTGAACACTACCACACTGCACATTTGAAATATGTTTGAGAAAGACTAAAGGTACATTTTTTCTTTTTTAATTTGGCAATTTTCCCAATGATTTAAAAAATTGTGAGAAAGTGGCAAGGATTTAACTTATTTTTCTCAAATGATTTGGCCTCTGCATGTGCACTGGAGGCTCAGCAGACTGAAACACAAGCAGTGTATATATACTTTTCAATTGTTTGTATAATCTTTTAAATAGAGAAAGTTGCTCAGCCTTAGTAGAAGAGTGATGCTTCTTGTAGGGTGTTGATCCTGTCTGGATGCCTGGCATCAGCCAAAGCCTTTGTCTCACTTTTCTCCACAGCTAGACCCCTCACAGGGGAGAGAAAATGTAATGATGGGTCCATGAATTGAAATAAGGACCAGGAGAGGTCACTCACCAAATACCATCATGGGAAAAGAGGGTGCAATTTGAGACAGTAGTATAATTACTAAAAAATCAGAGCAGGAAAATGAGAAGTAAAATAAGACCTTAAAAATGCCTTCCTCCCCACCCCTCTGTTTTTCCCAACTCCACCTACTCCTATTCCTGGACACTTTTGAGCAACTCAATGACCTTCCTGAACGGAGTGTCCCAGAACTGGACACAGCACTCAAGGTGTGGCCTCACCAGTGCTGAGTACAGGGGGACAGTCGCTGCCCTGGTCCTGCTGGACACTCTGTTGCTGATACAGACTGGGATGTCATTGGCCTTCTTGGCCACTAGGACTTGCTGTTAGCTCATTTTGACAGTACTCTGTCAGCCCTTTCTGCCTGGCCTCTGTCCAGACACTCTGACCTCAGCCTGTAGCACTGCAGGAGCCTTGTTTTGGCCAAAGTGCAGGACCTGGTACACTCATATAATTGGATTCAGTCCATCTATCCAGCCTGTCCAGGTCCCTCTGGAGAGCCCTCCTACCCTCCAGCAGATCAACACACATTCAACTTCGTGTCATCTGCAAACTTGCTAACGATGAACTTGGTCCCCTCATCCAGATCATTGGTACAGGATTGACCCCAACACAGATCCCTGGGGGGCACACTGGTGAGCAGCCACCAGCTGGATGCAGCACCATTCACCAGCACTCTCTGGGCCTGGCCATGCAGCCAGTTCCCCATCCAGCAAGGAGTGCTCCTGTCCAAGTCATGGGCTGCCAGCTTTTCCAGGAGTGTGCTGTGGGAGGCAGTGTCAAAGGCCTTGCTGAAATCCCAGTAGACAGTATTAACAGCTTTTTCCTCATTCACCAGGTGGGTCATCATATGATCTTTATCTCTGGTCATAAAAGGTGATAGGGTTGGTCTGGCTAAACGCCCGCTGGCTGGGCCTGATGCCCTGTCTGTCCTGTAGGTGCCACGTGATGGTGCTCAAGATGATCTGTTCCATAACCTTGACAGGTTCTGAGGTCACGCTGACCAGCCTATAGTTTCCCAAATCCTTCTTTCAGCCCTTCTTATGGATGGGTGCCACACTGGCCCGCCTCCAGTCATCAAGGACCTCCCCAGTGAGTAAGGAGCCAGCACCCTAATGTACAAAGCCACCTCTACTCTTGCCTGTCTCTTCTGAAGAGCAAGTAACATTCATAGCAGCACTCCAGTCACGCAAGTCGTCCCTCCATGTTTCCATGATGGTGACATCATAGCTTTCCTTCTGTACAATGACTTCCAACTTCTCTTGCTTGTCACCCATGCTGCACACTCTAGTGAAATCAGCTAGGCTGCTGATTTCACCCCTGACTCTGGCTTGCCACCTAAGGCTTATCTCTGGAGAGCCCATTATCATCCTTTCCCTATTCAAACATTGCTTATAGTCCTCTCAATCAGTCCTGCCAGCTCATGGGCTAGAATATTTTTTGCTCTTATTAGAGAGATGGAGTCCTTCTCACTTTGGAAGGCCTGTTGATGTAAAAAGTTGCCCCATGATCAAAGTTACATCCACCTGCTCTGGCATGGGCTGCAGGCAGATCTCTTGCATCCTTGCGGATCTCCAGGGCCTGCAGGGGCACAGCTGCCTTACCATGCTTTGCACCACAGGCTGCAGAGGAATTTCAGCCCTAGAGTCTGGAGCATCTCCTGCCCCTCCTTCTACACTGACCTTGGTGTCTGCAGAGTTGTTCCTCTCATGGATTTTTTTTTTTGGCTGCCGTTACATTTGTGCAATCACTTCCCCCCTCCCCTCCCCTTCTGAAATCTGTTATTACAGCAGTGTTATCACCATTTCTGACTGGCCCAGCCTTGGCCAGCAGCGCATCTATATTGGAGCCACCAGGGATTGGCTCTGCTGGACATTGAGGAAACTTCCAGCAGCTTCTCACAGAAGCCACCACTGTATCCCCACTGTTACCAAAGCTTAGCCATACACACCCAGCACAGTCCTTTACACCGTGACCATCCCTGAGTGTTTGAGTTCTGCTCCATGAGTAGTATGTGGAGGATATCAGGCTCTTCTGAATGTTACATCTGTGGCTCTCTAGGTCTGGTAATCTGTCACTTACAGATGGTGTGAAGTCCTTCATTTCTAGAGAATAGCATTTAACTGGCATAACTGAGCATATCTAATGAGAATAATAAGTGCCAGTTTTTAATTACACAATAGCAACATGACACCAAATCTTCACATCTCCCCTGTCACCTGCCACACATACCTGTAAAACATGATTTCAGTTTCCTTTCTTTTTAAATCGGCATTTGTAATGAACCATGACAGGACGGGGGATAGAGGCCTTGAATACATACAGTTTTGGTATTATTGTGAATTTGCTTTTCTCTTAATTTTCCTTTTAAAAATTAAAAAAAAATTCTTTTTGGTTAATTCCCTTTGTTTTTCCAGAAAGCATGATAGCTTGGTGGGTAGAGGTTTTCTTTTGCTATGTGCATCAAACTGTGTGCAGAAAAAAGGATATTCACTATAATGCCCAAGGTTATTCTGCTGGCATGGCATGCAAAGATAAAGAATTGCTGTGAAGAAAGTTTTACCTGCAGAAATCACTCAATGCGCACCATCCCAGCAGACTCTATGAAAAGCACAGATATTTTGTGCTTTGGCTCTGTGCTCTGTGCCATTCTTTCCTGTTCTTGTTCACAGCTCAGAGCCCACAGCTAGGAAAGCCTGAGATGCTGTACATGAACAAGATGGGAACAATCAAGGGAATATGAACAGATAGATCCAAAGACTGATCAGACTTTCTATTTTGTTATTTATTTTCAGTGTTCTTGTTTAGGTAATAAATAAATCAGTGGTTTTCTTATGTATGATAGAATCCCAGGGCCTCATGCTCTTTTATCTTCAAATCCCTACATTTTGGTGTGCATGTATAATTAAAATGAGAGACTTTAAGGTCATTTGAGGTCCCAAAGAAATGCTATAAAAGGCTATAGATAATACTGCATCAGTGGTAATCTGTGATTATTTTAGAAAAAACAGTTCTAGAAGAGGGCATGGGTGAATAGTTGGTGGAATTAACCAAAGATGGATTATTTCAACTTGCTTTCATTGTGCCCTTTTTTCCTAATCCATACTTCCTAATCCAAGAAGGAGTACTTCAATGACTAGTCTGTCATAAATCAGTGCCACAAGTATAGCAGGAAAAGCAGATGAAAAGAATTGTTTAATTGGAAGTCATATAAAATGACAAAGACTTGGGATATGTAAACATGGCACGCTCGGTGTTTGTCTAGTCCAGTCTCAGTCAGCTGTACTTGATGTTGCCATGTGCTGGAAGAGTCTGGTGCTTTTCCCTCTGGAAACAGGATGTCAGTTGAATTTGACAGCGATAGTTAATGCCTGAATGGATCTGGTTCTTAGTGCCTCAATATCAATTTATTTGCAAGTTGGAAATTTGTGCAATATATGTGTGCTATTAACCAATAGCTCTAAGGTGAGTTCATACGAGCTGGGCCTGCGCTGCTAACCTTGTTCCAGACATCAAATTATTATTCTTAGGAATACCTAATACATCAAATTATTATTATTAGGAATACCTCTGCTCTTCCTGGTACCCCCTTCTGCTCTTCTCAAAGTGTGCAGTCATAGCTATGCTTTGATATCTATGAAAGTCCACTTATCCATTTTGGCTTTGTCAAGGACACTTTGGCAGTTGCCAAGTGAGTTTATAGTTTTAATAGTATTGCAGTCACAATCAGATTGAATAGCATAAATCTTAAAAGTGAGTGTTTTGCTAGTAAGAGCGCTTGATGCCTCAGGCTTGCAAATAACATTCAGAGTAGAGAAAAAATTACCAAGAGGAGTAATGTTTTTTTTAGTGGAGATTGTACCTGAGGGAGAAGAGACCTTGTACATGTTCAGACCTTTTCTTTTGGTCCTCTGAGGGGAAGGCAGAATGACAGAGAAGATGCAGTCCAGTCATGGTGTTTTGCAGAAAAGACTATTCCTGTGCTGTGGTGGGACTTTCATGTATCCAGGAGCCAAAACAATGCTTATCTTTTACCACTCCTTTGTCTGCTTTATTCATTAGTGTAATTAATTATTAAATAACGATAAAGATTTTTTCCCCAGAAGCTTGTGCTGCCAAGAAACTCACTGGGATGGCAATTTATCACCCTTTTACCAAGGAAAGACTATATAGGCACTGAGCAGCTCTAAAGCCAGGAGGACAAGCCCATGTTTTGCTAGCTGCAAGAGGCAGTCATAATCCTGACCACAGAAGTTAGAGATTTGACATTACTGTAAACTGGTATTAAAGCAACCTTCCTATCCACCACCCCAGGCATAAAATCAAGTACTTCTTCCTGAAGGAATAGTTTTGGGTGTTTTGGGGCATTTTTTATTACCAGAAATCCACAATTTTGGCAGTATAGGACAGGTATAGGTTCAGAATGGAGATATGGAGTACTGATACCTTCATTATGTTTTGAGTCCTTAGCATTAGTATATTTCTTCAGAGGGTGTAGAACAAGAAGGGAGATTCTTTCTGCAGATGCCTGTTAACATAGAGCTAGTCATGCAGTTTCTCAATTTTTCTGGTGTTAGATATTTTAAGAGAAGTAGAATTTTCCATTTTCTTTTGTTTGGCTGAAGATTTTGCTTTGAAATCATGATAGATATGCCCCCAGTTCCTAATTCCTTTACTGGAATTTGGCTTACGACTGATCACAGATGTTAAAAAGGGCAACTGCTGTTCTGACTTCAGTGTGGCATGCTTATTGTCATGTTTATCTGCTTTACAAATGGAGAGCCATTTTACAAATAGGTTTAAGCTGTGCTATCATGAACAGAAGTTTCCTACTGTTTCAAAAAACAAGAAATCTAATAGATGATCTCCTTCCCATCCAAATCCACTAAAGGGTTTTAGAATAGTTATCTTAGGACTTTCAACACTTAAATTCATGGGTATTCATGTTAGTATTATTTTCTGGATATTTTGCCCGTATTTGTGTAATCATTCTTTTTTTGTACTTGGTAATACTGTTTTTCTTCACAATCTTCTGCTGCAGTTGGTTTACTTTCTGCTATGACAAATGCTTTCTTTCCTCTGCCTTAAGCAATTTCCCAGTTTCACTGATTTTCCTCTAGCTCTAGTTTTGAGGATTCAGTGGATAGTAGTTCTTCTTTTGCCTTTCCCACTACCTCATGATTTCAGAAGACTCACTCTTAGTCTCCCTTAATTACCATCTTGCCCTGTAAGGGACGCTCTGTGTTCTCATTCATTTTAGTTCTTCTCTATTAATCAAGCTCAGCTATGTCCTACTTAGGCTGAAAGGAGCAGAGCTAGGTGAAAAATTCAAGGCGTGATAACTTCAATGCTTTAAGTACTGACAAAATGCCCCTGTCTTTTTCACAATATCATTCCCAGTGATGTCCAATATTCTCTTGGGTTTTTGGCTGCTTCTGTACCCTGAGTGAATGATTTCAGAGTGATGATTTTTTCTTATTTTAAAATATATCAAAATCCATTTCAAGGATTGCAAGTAAGTAAGCAATATATTTTAGCCAATAGAATTATTTTTTCTGTCACAGAATCAGTTACATTGGAAAAGATATCTGAGGTCATTGAGTCTAACCTGTCATTTAAAACCATGGTGTTCAGTAGACCATGGCACTGAGAGCCACATCCAGCCTTGTCTTAAACCCCACTGGACAGTGATTCCACTCTCCTCTCTGGGGAGCCTATTCCAAAGCCTAATCATCCATTCTGTGAAGAAATTCTTCCTAATGTCCAACCCTAAACCTCCCCAATGCAGCTTAAGACTGTGTCTCCTTGAAATGTCACTGGTTGCCTGGGAGAAGAGACCAAACCCCACCTGGCTGCACCCTCTTTTCATGCAGCTGTGGAGAGCAATAAAGTCTCCCCTGAGCCTCCTCTTCTCCAGGCTAAGCAGCCTCAGGTCCCTCAGCTGCTCCTTGTAGCACTTGTGCTCCAGTCCCTTCCCCAGTCTTTTGCTCATTCTCTGGACTCGCTCCAGCACCTCATTGTCCTTCTTGAAGTGAGGACCCCAAAACTTGACACAAGACTATAGGTGTGGCCTCACCTGTGCTGAGCACAGAGGGAGAATGACTTCCCTAGTCCCTCTGGACAGACTGTTCTTGATAAAGAACAAAGGCTGGGATGCCATTGGCCTTGGCCACCTGGACACACTGCTGCCTCATGTTGAGCCGTTTTCTTTTCATGGCTCTGTAAAGTATAGAAAATATGTTCTCTTATTTGTGATATTACATACTTGTATGTAGTAGTTAGTGTTTGGTGGAGATTCATATGCTTTGGCAGGAAACTGGTGCTCCTGCAGCGTACTTGATATTATCTGCTGTGGAAAACAAAATGCAAAGTTGGTATTCAGAATAATATGCATAAAGAACTCAAAAATTCTTCTAGGTAGAAGGACACTCAATCCAGGAATGTTGTAAAAACATTCATTTTCCTTCTACCACGCTGTACCACAAACAGCACCATGGAAAATAGTAGTGAGTCAAAGTCAGGCACCATGCTGAGATAACAATTTTTTTGAATTGCTGGATCTCTGGAGATGACTGTATCTGTCAGCTGGAAAGACTGCAACAACACCAAAAGATACATTTGCTATGAGAATAAACTATATTAAGTAACTTGAACAAAGTAAAAAACCACTGGGTGGCCAAATCACAAGATTTGGCTGTGGGAAAGCTCTCTTGCCTCATTGAACACCTTAAAATAGATAAATTGTCTGTTAAGCAGCTAGCAACATGGTCTCTGGGGGTTATGATGCCTGCTTAAAAACAAGAATAGTTATTGCTGACCCTTAATCTGCACGGCAGGAAAGGTTTGGCTGACTTGAAGTTGAGTCATCTGTACTGCAAACAGATGATAGATGGAAATGAGGTTGTTCCAATGAGAGACATTTGTGAATGTAAGCATAAGTTTACTAGCTTCTTATTAAGCTTGGATACTTAGGGCTGTAAATCAGGTTATGAAGATATGCCAGGGCTTGGAAAAAACAGCTAGGGTGGAAGGACACATGAAGAAGCAAAATTAGTTATTTTGCAAGCTATTTCTGTAAGTGTATGCAGTTTTAAGTACATGCATACACCTCAGTGAATTTAGAAGTTGGGGTTTTTTTCCAAATGTTTTTCCTGACCTGGGTCATAAATTACTACATCAGTATTACAAGAAATGCTTGAAGTCTAGTGACCCTTTGGTAAAATGTGCAAAAATTCTTTTCAATTGAAAATACATTTATATTTTTCATTTGAAAGAATTCTAAGGTCTTAGACCTGTTCCAGGCTGCCCTTCTTGCTTTGTAGATCTCAGCCTGTCTTCATAGGACAGGTGCTCCAGCTGTCTGATCAATTTGGTGGCTCTTCTCTGGATTTGTTCTAGCAAGCTCACCTCTTTCTTGTGTTGCAGACCCCAGAGCTGGATGCAGGGTTCCCGGGGGGGGTCTCACCAGAGCAGAGTAGAGGGGCAGAATCTCCTCCCTTGACCTGCTGCTCACACCTCTTCTGATGCAGCCCAGTGTAAGATGGGCTTTCTGGGCTGTCATTGCACACTCTAGGGTCATGTTGAGATTTTCATCCACCCACATCCCCAAGCCCTTCTCTTCAGGGGTGCTCTCAATTCATTCTCCAACGGGCCTGTGTTTGTGCTTCGGATTGCCCTGACCCACGTTCAGGACCTTACATCTGGCTGGCCTTGTTGAGCTTCATGAGGTTTCCACAGATGTGTGTGGAAGCAGGGTTTTTTCTCAAGCCTGTTAAGGTCCCTCTGGATGGCATCACTTCCCTCCAGCTATGTTGACAGACCCCCACACAGCTTGATTTTGTTGGCAAATGACACTGAGGATCTTCAATTGTCGTCAGTAACAATTTTCTTAGTAATAACACATGTTGATCTGTTGACCTCAGCGCTTGGCTAGCAAGCCATGCTCTGAAACCTTGGGTGGGTTTTTTTTGTCACTGCTTAAAAGCTGAACACAGTTTGGCCTCAAGCTAATGGTCACTCTGGAGAATGGCATCCCATTTTTTCATGCTGGAAAATCTTACCAAAATTCTTTGCATAGGGACTGCTCAATTGCCCAAGTTATATATGGTATTTACACCAATATACTGAACCTTTTCTGGTACACTGTCATTGCAGATTAAGAATTTTTACTTTGTCTCACTGAGGCCTCTGGTGCACCTGTTACAGGTAGTTCCTCTGGGATCTACCTGTAGAATAGCAGTACCAACATACAGAAGTGAATTTGTGAGCTGTTACTGGACATTGATTAAGGGGGGAAAAAAGGTGTTGCAGAAAAAAAAAAGCCCTGAAGTGTAAAGATCAATGAAGGGATGTGTTTACAATTAGAGAAGATTACTTTTCTCATTGATAACTATATCCCATTTATTGTATTCAGTAACAATCCAAGGAAAGGAGAAAAATTTCTCTTGCCCTTCAGGTAATATTTCCAGGCTTGCTCTTGATGCAGAAGCTCATGATATGACCAGGTAACAGAAGAAGGTAACTTGGACAAAATATGTCTGACACTGACACATTAACTACATTTTAATTGGCTATGCTGTATGTTGCTCAAGGTTGGAGAGGACTGGCATGTCAAGGAATGTCCTGATGGTCTGCAGAAGCCACTGAGTCTTGATAGAACCCTCTAGATGGTAGATTTCGTCTAGTCAGAGCAATGTTTAGATAGATTACTTTCCCAGAGTGGTGAAGTGGCTGAATGGTGTGGCTGTAACCTGCTAGGTGCTGGGGAAGAAGCTGTGAGTGGTAGAAGCTCTCTGTGGTAGAAGGCAGAGGACAGGTAGAAGGAACCTTTTGTTTTCTTCTCCCCATTTCTTTAGAGAAAGAGATGAATGGGAGAGGTGACCCCCTGCAAGGCAGGTGCCCCATGCCTGTGGCTCTTTAAGCCTCATGAAGTTATTGCTTCCTTCAATTTCATCTAGGATTTTTTTACAGATTAAAAACCCCAAAAAACCCAAAACCAAACCAAACCAACCAAACAAGCAAAAAAAAACCCCAAAAAAACCCAAACCTCCCAAAAAATCCAAAACCAGAAACCCAAACCCCCCAAAAAAACTCCACTGTGGTCAGTGTGCTATTTTGCTGACAGTAAGAGAAAGATTTCCTTGTGTAAACTTGTATATAATGAAAACAAGGGTGCTCAAACAAGCTTACATTATCATAATTTATTTTACATTAGTAATGAGCACTGTAATAGATATATTTTAAATACAATATGTTCTATGACATTTTATGTGGGGTTTTGTTATTTTTGGCCTTATTATTTCACTGTTACTGAAAAAAAATCTATTTAATTTTTTTTCTTGTGGTTGTGTTTTGCCTCTTTTTCCCGCCATTTGAAATAACAAGAGGAAGATTCAAAATAGTTGCACAGCTGGTTTCACACTGATATGTTAAATCTGTTACAAAAATATAGCACATAGTTAATTAATTTTTAAAATTATATTTCAGATACCTCTTATATCTACAAATTAAAAGGGACATTTTCCATGGCCGTTTGCTGTGTTCCTTTTCTGATGCTGCCTACTTGGGTGCCTGTATAGTCCAAGGTAAGTATGAACAGGCTTCTTTAAATACTTCACTCATATGTTGGTTCTATCAAATAAGCAATGCAAAACTTGTGACTACAGCTAGCAGTAACTTGTTGTTTTTGTACTGTTTCCCTGTATTGATACGCACTGTGAAGTGTTGTAAGTAATTCAGCCAAGTTAGCCAGTGAAGGGGAGCTTAAAAAACTAAACCAAACAAGTTACCTTAGCATTTTAGTGAAGAAGTGTGGCATCATTGTTAGATTCCAATTACCAAAATAGAAAAACTCTATTTTGAATCCTGAACGGAAAGGTAGCCTATTCTGTTTGAATTAAGCAGGAAAAAGTGTCATTTGATGCCCTTTCTTATGTTAAAGAAGACCTGTGTGATGATGGAATCTCTGACAAAAATAGAAGATTTAATGCAAGAGGAAAGAAATTTTAGTTTATTTTCTCTGACTTTTTTTTTAATTTCTCCTCTCTTTCTCCATTATTTCCTTAGAAACAAATTCAGATAGATGTCTTGAATTGTACAGAGAGGAATAATCATCTATATGTCTGATTAGGGAAACTATAAGTGATAAAGTTCCCTTTATTCTGCCTTAAGGTGAATGAAGCTGTTAATGCATTAGAATGCAGTGTATCCAAACCAAAACTGAGCACAAAAATGAGACTCATTCAGAAAATTAGAACATCAAATGTCAGGTTTGTGTACCTGAGTGACACATCTTTTAGAAGTGAAACCAATTTCTGCCTGTTACCTTGATTAACATTGTGGCCTGTGTTTCTCTGCTAGAGCAGAATTAGGACCAGGTAGTAGTAGGACCAGTACATGCCAGTGTAGATAAATCATGTGAAAAAGGGGAGAATCAGGAATCCATTATTTTAGACCTGCCTGTCCCAAAAAACAAAGATATTCAAAGGGAAACATTGTCAAAGCTTCTGTTTTACAGAGCATTTTCTGCCACAGAAAATAGTTCAGTATTGCTAATTAATGCAGTAGCTAATAAACCATTGAACTTCTCTTGAAACTCATTGATTAAAGTGACAGATATAAGGATTTTCTTGTTTCAGTTAATTATAAATTCCTCGAAGAAGGATTTCTTGAGACATACTGGATTCTTACTGACTGTGGAAGTACCTTGAATTACAGTGCATTTACTGACTTCTTTCCCTATTAATTAATGTTACAATTAAATTTTTCTGCTTTGTTTTGTGTTTTGGATCTGCTCAGCTGAGCTTGGTGATTATGATCCTGATGAACACCCAGAGAATTACATCAGCGACTTTAAGATTTTTCCGAAGCAGTCACAAAAGCTTGAGAAGAAAATAGCTGAAATGCATAAAAATGAATTCAGGTAATTTATAATGCTGTTTGATAAAGAGACAGCTAAGAAATGCTTTTATCTGTTTCAAAGTAGCGCACGTTAACTTAGGAGGGCTTGTTCCATGAATTATAATAGAAGCTCTACCAATATGCTGTCTGGTAGGCTATGTTTGAAAATGTGGTTTCAGCTCAGAGGGTTTTCTTTGCCTGTTAACCTTCATTAATCATAGTTGATTCCTGCATGACTGCTGGTAATTTAGACTTCATTTGCTTGAAATGTAGGTCTGGTTAGTGGGAACAGCTCTCATGATCAGAGCTGCTCTAGCTGATTAGTGGAATAACATCTTTCATTTAGGTAGCATGTGTTTCTTGCTCAGAAATTTCTGTCTGTAGTGCAATTCTAAAATTCTTGGTAGATATTGACCTGATTGAAACTACAATTAGGTTATTTTATCTGTAGGTGGTTAACATAGGGGTGAATTGCACAGACATGTGTTTAAGTAACTTCCTTGGAAGACTAAGGAGGTGAGATCGAGAACTCTCTGCATGCTCTTTTTTCTGTCCCAAACTTAGTACTGCAACAAAAGGCAAAGGAGAAAACAAATTAGTCAATCGTTTGATTTTTAAGTTAAATGAGTTTCAGGAGAGACGGAGCAGTGAGTTGTGCAATTCTACCCTCTTCAGGGTTGTTACTGAATGACATGCAGAGTGTCGAGGGAGATTTCAGGAGGCCCTCGGCATCCTGCTTAGTTGAGGATGGGGAACCCGAAGAAAGGCACAGGATGGGCAGAAAATCAAATGAAATCAGATTATTAATTATGTAACTAGAAGGACATTTTTGTGGAAAGATTGCACTTGCTTACACTGTGTTCTGTTTTCATATTTCAACATATGCAAAGAAAGGAGAAAAATTCCTTTTCAAGAGAGTTAAAACATAAAACACTTTTTATTTCCAGAAGCCTATAAAAGATATTTTTTGAGTAAAGTTCAACCTCATGACAATCAGCTTGCCAGTATTAATGTGTCTTTTTTTTCCCTGAAACCTATATACTTTCTTTGTATTTCTTTCAGTGAAATCATGTTTTAAATGGTTTATATCCAACATTTTTCAAAGCAGTTCAGCCTGCATGGTACACAGACCCATAGAAACAACATTTTAAAATAAGAATAACTTATTTTACTGTCAGTATTTTTCCATACACTGTATACAGACTTCCAAAGGATAAATTCAACCTTTAAAAAGATATTTCATCAGTTAAGCCAAGGTGCTATTGAAAAGTCTGATAATTTCAGTCTTTCATTAACAGGCTCATGCTTTACTTAAAGTTAGGAGAAGAGACGGAAAGCTGGTGGTTTTATATTTTGTAACACTTTGCCAAGATGTATTTTTCTGTATTGGTTTGCTTTTTTATGAATGTGTAATTTTGCATTCTTTGTCCATGCAATCATCCAGTTCTCCTGTTAAGAAGTCAAATTTTCCTGTCAGGAAGTCAAATTTTCTGATAGAAATTAATATTGTGCTGCTCTGTGAGTATTTTTAAGAGTTGCAAGGAGTCCCTCAGGTATTTTCCTACAAGATACTCAAGTGTTAGCTGAACAGATGAGACTGAGAGCCTTTTTAATCCAGCTGCCATTCATCTGCCTTTAGAATTGTAACCTCTCAGTTTCAGCTCTCTGAGTTTTTTTCACATGTGCAAACAAAGATGATGACATCTCTCTCCAGCAGTGGGCTCCCATATCACCAAGCCCTGGGGCTTGGAAGAGTCCAGTTCTTCTCTGAATCCTGTGTCAATGTCCTTAAGACCTGTTCATTGTTCCCACCTTTTCTTCTGTCCTACAGAAAGATGGAAGAGTTTAACTTTAGAAAGGATCATGAAGATCAAGAGGGGAGTGCCTCAGAAGCTACAGTAGGCTACTGTGACAGCTTCCAGTGACTCATTCAGAATTATTTAGAAGCCTTTTTAAATTACTTAAAGGAGATAAATGACAGGATGTCATTATTTCTTACTGGTTTTGGCTATGAGGTCATCTCTGGATTTAACAAAATATAGTCCATTGTGTGACTTTCTGTTGCACTTAATTGCAAAAATATAAATGTGACAGACAGAAATTCATGGCAGGTTTGTTGAGTTGTGATTGTCTTGTGGATTTTTATTCTTCCCTCATTAAGGGAGGGGGAACTACAGAACACAATAAAAGAGAGAAGAAAAAAATACCTTCTAAAGAATTTGATATTAGAGGTCTTATGTCCTTTAACAGAGTTTTTTACTCTGTTAAAGTTCCCTAGTTTTGGAAAGATACATTTTAGCCAGAGCTCCCAGAGGCTAGCCACCAGAAAATATAAAGATTTCTAAGGGAAATATTGACATATGTCCCCAACAAGGGAATTTATGTTTATAGGACTAATGTTTTGGTAGGGTTTTCTTCAGGTTTTGGGTATGGTTTTTTGGGGGGGAGTGGGAGTCTTTGTGGTTTTTTTTTTTTTCTTTTTAAAAAAGAACTCATTTGTTGAAAGTTGAGTACTTTTATATGCCATCTGAAAACTAGTATTCCATTTTTAGTTCTGATATGAAATATTGCATGATATATTTATGGAAATGTTATGTAAAAAGTCTTGAATTTACCTGAAAGCCCCCCACAAATATTTACTTGACCTGTTCAAATGCCTGTTTTCAATGCTGAACTCATATAGGTAAATAAAAGGTTTTTTTATTCCCTTGGATGGTCAATGTGGATGCAGGCTTGAGGTATCTGGGTGTTACTGAATAGGCTTTTGTCTCTACTTTGTGTATCAAATGATTTGCAGGAATCATATGTGAAAGACTGCCTTTTGAGAGAATTTTCCTCTGAGGGTGTGAAATCACTGCCATTTTCTGATGATAACTATCTCAAAAATGTTAAGATATAGGGAGTGTTTTCTTGAAAACAAGAGTAGCAAATTATTGTTCGTCTTTGATCCAAGCTAAAAGAGGAGTGTTGTTTAAATTTGTTTTGAAAGGCATATAACATTTTTATCCTTTGCTGTGTCATCTACATTGTAACTACCCAGTGAGGATTTAAGCACATTCCAATTTCCTGTGCTCCTTTGACTCTTATTGCGTTCCCTTAGCCATCCCATTAGCTCCCAAGTGGCTTTTACACTGGTGCCAGCAGGAGTGCAGGATATCCCAATCTTCACCGATGTGGCTCTCCAGCTCTTGTGCAGCTGTCAGTGGAGCCACTGGCGAGCATAACTATAAATGTGACTGTCTGAGTGCAATCTGGGAGGCTGTCCTAAAAGACTTGGCAATGGTTGCTAGAAAATGCTTTTCTTTGTGGGTGTTAATATAATTTCATTGAAGATTAAACAACTTTTTGCATGCTGTATACATTGAAATTCAGCATACACTGAATACATTAAAAAGCACTAAAACTAAATATTGATTTGACTAATCCAGAATAAGATGGATTTGTTTCATTTAGGTGCTTCTCACAATTAAAAGTTCATATTATATGGTTTTATGCATAGTGCTGGTGCCCCACTCATGTAACCTCTAAATTTAGCTTCTAGTAGTACTTTAATCACTTTGGTATCTAACAGCCTCGTATACGCTAAGGGAATTCAATTCAAAGGACAGACAGTATGTTCCAAAACTTGCAAGTCATGTTACAGAAAGCAGAAGCCACTTTTCTGGGGATCAAGGATCTGTTGAGGTTTATGTGGAGCTGAGGGGGATGTTTGGATCAGAGCAGGGCTTGGGCTACTGCAGGGATAGTGCTTTCCAGACCTCAGGACCCAAAGTATTTTTAGTTCCTGGTTATACAAAATATACTGAGGGCTTTGGAGGGCTGAGTCCAGTGTCTTCTTCATTTCAGCTTTGATATCGCATGCTGCCTGAGTTTCCCAGTGAAGTAATTTAGATTTATCTACCAGGCCATATGTTGGTCACTATCACTGCTTGAAAAAGAACTAATTCTCTAAATATCAAAACATCATTGTGTGTGGTGTAATAGGTGAATAATTTGTTTCTATTCTGCTACATTTTCCTGGTGTTTTCACTCTAGAATTCAAATCAGTTGTAATCTGGATGAATCAGAGAGATGGTTGGAATGTAGTTACCTCGTTCTTTCCCTGAAGAATTCCATGTGTGCTGATTTCCTCAAAGCTTTTTTCTTCTGAACCATATTTCTTCTGACAGAAGTGTTCTTAAAAGCAATTCAAATAATGGAACTATTCTTATAATTCTGGTTTCACTAACTAGAAAATAGTAAGAGCGAGATGTAGTTTTGTTTGACTAATGTTTGCAAAGAGAATATTTCCTGAAGCTCTGTGGTGAGGCACAGCTTTCCCTGAGTGGGAATTTAATGGAAGAGGCAGCTGTAGCAGTAATCTAGAGAAAGGAACTTCACAGACAAGAGTTGTCTTTCTCATTCTCTTTTGGAAAACTGAAAAAATATATCCATACATGGGATTTTTCTTTTTATCTAATTCCAGGAAGTATTCAGTAGAAAGTATAATCTGCTTGGGATGAAAACACTATAAAACTTATGGCAACATTGGTAATTTTTTTCTTTTTAGGACAGATTTTTTCTTGTGTGTATGTGCACTTGCGCACGAACTGCATTTTTTTACTTTATTCCCTGGGAAGAGTGGTCTTATGCTGATCTGCAAATGTCAGTCTTTATCATGATAGTTGTTGCCTGTCTAATGGTGAAGTTTAGATTCAGGTTCTGCATACTTAACACACTGATATCTTCAGATGTCTGTGTGAAGTTTTAAAATGTACAGATTTCTTCATGAGCTGGAAGGAACTATTTCCTCTGCACCCTCCTCCCTCCTCACCTCTTCTCTGTTTGGAGAAGGCTTCATGGGCTAAATGCATCTGGACCAGAAAGCTTTGCAGATTTCTCTGTATCATGGGAATACATTTTAAATTAATATTAGATAAATTAAAACTGCATCTCCTCTGCAGATGTGTTCTGTCTTTGAATGCACTTAAAGCTGTCTGTGTCACTGCATCAATTTATGAAGTAAAGCTGAAATACAAATGTCTGAGCATAGACTTCAGAGACATCATCTCAGTCTGATCTCTGACGGCACACAAGTAATTTGAAACATTCTGGTAGAAGGAGTTATGTAAGTGGCACATACCCTCACAGCATGCATGCATTTAATGGACTTGGTAAAAGAGTTTGATTATTGTTTTAAAGTGGTTATTTTGGTCTTACTGGGATTCTACCTATCTGGGAGAAAAACAACTTTGCAGTAAAAGCTAAAATTGATATTTAAGTGTTCTGCAGCTTTCCGAGTTTAGTATATTTCAGCAATCTTCAGCAATTTATTTACTTCCTAGCTGATAATGTTTCTTACCATATATAGACACATTTAAAGGCTTTCCTCTGCCAGTGCCAGGTTGGGCTGGCCTTATTATTCTGATAAAGTGAATTCCAGCCTACAATGCAATTTCATTTACCAGTGTAGTCATTTGGTGCTTTTCTTTGAGATTATCACCATTACTGTGCTATTTTTCCCACTACAACTAAAATATTAGCAATCATAGCAGGTTGATTTCAATGCCACACAGCACCATTATTGTGACAAAAAATAGTAGCAAAAAGACTTTATTTAAAAAAATCTCCGCTATCTGCCAAAATATTCTGAGCTTAAAGTAAAAGTTGATCAAGACCATAGCACTTTAATTTTATAACAATTGGAGTCTCAGCTACATGTAAAAAGATTTAAAGATGCAACACCAAAAATTTATTCATGTGGTAAGCAATTCTGTGTTCAGTGTACCGTGCAGCTAAGTGTGCTGATTCTTTAGCAGAGTTCTAGCATTATTTTAGGTTAGAAAGAACCCTGGGTGACTCAGTTCTGCTGGGAGATGTCCTCTACAACCTCTGGGATATAACAGCAAGAATATTTAATAGGAGGACATCCTTCTTGAAGTTGTTACTGTTGTCTCTCCTGAGATCACAGTGAAATATGTCCAAGATTGCAGGGCAGGGCAAAGAGTGGCTGATGGAGACTGAGCCTGTGTTGTTTAAAGCATTGTGGCTGGTGTCCCTGGTTTGCATGGAAGTGAATATGTAATGTCTCTAGAGGCCAGACCATTATGTACATATTTATGTGCTGTTTTATTAAAACACATTAATACACCTTACAAATCGAAATGTCCAGAAATTAAACATAGATAGGACATACTCTAGGAAAGTATTGCTATTGTACTCTGCAGCAAGTACATTTTCTTGACACAGAGATAAGGCAAAAGGGTGGACTGTAATTGTTTTTATTACTAGTTTGGTTAACACCAATATCTCACTGCACTTTATAAGTCAGTAAGAAAATCAGAGAAGACAAATCAAATTACCTCTCTAATAGCACTCAGGAACAAGGAAGATGAGATTAGCATTGAAAATGGTTTTTTTTTTGCTGTTTTTGCTACATGGTTTTCTTTGTCATAAGGAGTTAATGCTCAGTCCTGTGGTATTTAATCCTTGACTTGCACTAAGATTTGTGACTTTAGTATGTAATAGATACATACTTCAAAGGAAAGGTATGAAGGGGAGAAACTTCTGGAATGAATTCATATTGGCAGTGAGTGAAGCAAGTGGACCATCACTGTGACACATCCTGGGAGTTATTCCCTACTGATCTTCCTTGCCCTTTGGGTGATAAAAGGAGCTTTTACATCCTCTAGTGCATACCTCTCATGAGCCCCAAGTTAAAACACAGTGTGTTACATATTTCTCAGTGCTCTATTGAAGTATTTGTTTCATTAAAATTTTATTAGGAACTTTTGGATTAATTGATTCCTAGAGGTTGAATAATTAATTCATAGCTAATGGCTGTGGAACTCTAATTTCACCAATAATCCACTTTTTATCATTTGTATGGTATGCAGAAACTTTTCTGAGTAGTAGTTTCTTTTTTTGGTCCTGCTCAATATCTTTGCCATGCAACAGATGGATGCTGTAGTGCCTGCACATATAGAAAGAGAATATATCTTTCCCTTAATGCTGAATTAATACTGAAAAATAAGGTCAAGAGCAATAAATGCACTGAGACCTGAATTTCCTGAGAGTACTGAGTTTCAGAAAAGCAAATATGTATTGCCTAAATATTCCCCGTTTTTCCACACTGAAACACTTGCACAAGTGAGTACACTATAAGTTCTTGTGTAGGGCTGTTTGTTGCATATAGGAATCTTAAGGGCCTTTTAACAAAGCAAATCAAAAGCATGTCTAATGTTAGAACAGTGATTGATAAAAAAAAAGTTGACTTTGCTGATAGGATTTGTTGCAGTTATATTTTTATTTAGTAAGAAAAATTTCATTACTAAGTTACACAGGAAGAGCATATTATCAAGGCTTAAATGTTAATCCTTTGATAAGAGATGAATGAGGATTTTTTCATTTGATATTGTCCTTGACTCTTGTGCTTTGTGATGTTCTTTTAAGGCTTTGCACTGTAGCCGTTTGATTAGTCTGTAATCGGATAAGATCAAATTTGTCCATGTCTTTGGCTTTTTTCCTCCCAAATACCACACACAGCTTGTTTCACTTGATGTACACAAAATCATCATAGTTGCAGAGGCTATATGGGAGGGGAGCCTGGTAATACTTTCTTGAATGTCTCTTTAATAGTAATAGCAAGTTGAGGTTTTTTTCCCCATTTCAATATGTCAACTCCCCAAACCACATTGTTGCAAACTGCTTGTCACTTTTTGGTCCACTGAAACCAGAAGATTGACTATCCTTTTTACCAGCAAACAGAGGTTGATTAAAAAATGTGCTTTGTAATCCTTTGTTTTTGTAAGGCCCAATATCTAATAAGCAACCAAGCTATTTGTTTGACTTTTCACTATGCAACATAACTATTCAAAGAAATTTAGGTCAAACTAGTTAATTACTTCTGTCAAATGCAGTTGACTTGTACATGAAATCATATTGTTGTCTTTTTAGGGGTCATTTATAGTCTTACAGTTGCGATGACATAAAGTTGTGATTTAATAGTATTTAAAGTGGAGCAAAAGCTTAGTAGAGCTACCAAAAAACTGAGTGGAAAAATAAGCATTTTTGTTTTGATTGCTGCTTTCTCCTTATTAGCTGTGTAAATACACATTTGTAATTTTTGGTGTTCCACTTAATTTATGCTCTTTTCCACTGGCAAGTGGTGAGAAAGAGACTGAAACAGGAAAGACAAAGAAGGCCGCTTCTTTAATATATGTATATTTTAATTTAGAAGTAAAAGATCCACAAAAATGTGGTCTGAAATAAAGTGAAGGTTGTGTAGTGTCAAAACAATACTGAAGAAGCCCAAGAAATATCATGGGGTTGACTAGGAGATGTTAAACAGTGAAGTAAAAATGAGCAATTTTAAAACTTTGTAACAGAAATGGTTATTGACACTTACATTGCCACAGGTCATCATCCTGTTAGGTTCAAAATAGGATTTGATGTCCACAAGCATGCTAGATGTTGTTTTTATTGTCAAACTAAATTTTGGGTCGGATGCAGAATATCATATGTTAATACTTGTTGTTTTCCACCTGAAGGGGAGTAACAGGCTTTCAGGGAAATATTCAGTGAAGTATTAAATGTCAATTCCTATGTACAATTTGCAATGTGAGGCTAGACTCACAAAAAAATTCAGGGGCAGAATAAAGTATGACTATCACTATGGTCCTTGAATATTTGTTTATGGCTGGTTTTACTTTTTTAAAATTATTATTTGCATGGAAAGTATTTATGAAGTCTGGCTTTTTAAAGGCCTTAGGCATTGCTCATTATCATAAAACTGTATTGTCTTTCAAAATCACGTACTCTAGTCATACAGATACAGAAATGAAATAATACTTGAAACAGCTCACTTCCAAATGCGCATTGTAAATCTGTGTTAGAGATAAATAAATCTGATAAAACTTATAAATATCTGATAAAACTTACTCTAGACCCCAAGTCTTCATGTCACGTTTTGGGTTTTACTGTATATTCGCTGTTGATTATAGCCACCCTAAAAATAGGGGTGTATAAATGGAAATGCTGACAGATTCTGAGCTATCATGTTGGTAGCAGACACTGCTATAATTAGACATACATCTGAGTAGGCAGTGTAATGTGATTGCTGTGTTTATACCCTGCACTGGAAGGAATGTCTGTTAATCTGCACAATCCTTTTAAATGAAATGGGGAGCAAGAGTTTGTGGAAAAATGATGCTGAGGTTTATTTCATAATCAGGCTGACATGAAGGTATATCAAAAGACAATAAATATGTTCAATATATGAGATAATTCTGTTGTTGTTATCTCAGGATTTTTAAAAAATCCTCAAAACTTAGCTGAAAACATCAGGCACTGTACAATTCAGTAGAAGAAATGATATGAAAAGTTTTCTATCTTTTTATTACAAAGAAAACATGGTTGAAATAGTTTGAATGTCAGTAAAGACTTTCCTCTGTCTTTAGGTTTTAAATTCTCCAGTCAATAAGTCTTCTTATCCTATTTCTTTTTGCCATCAAACTCAATTTTCTTTTGTAATTTCAGAGGTCAGAGCCCAGCTGTTGCTGAATTTAACTTGCTTCTTAAAGCAAATTCTTTGGAAACTTATGGTGTTGATCCTCATCCTTGCAAGGTAACAGTTCTTTTTACTAACTTTTAATAAAACATTCTTTTTATTAACATTTAGTTAAAAGCTAGTAATGGAATTGATTTAGCTCTGGTTTTTATCAAGGTGCAAATAGTGAGCAGTTTCTAAAAATGCTGCCCTGGAACTACATATTATGCTTAAGCCTTGGAAGAACACTGAATGGCTAACATTTCTACATCAGTCAAAAAAAGGGTCTCTCCAGAGGAAGCAGAAGAACATCACAGGAGAATTTAGTAGATTGTAATGGCATAAGCTCTGATAATAGTCCATAATTTCTTTGTATTTAGTTTCTTTTGCAAAGGTTTCTTTTAATTAGTCCCGGTATGAAATATTTTTTGTTTGCCAAGATTTTCAGGATTCACCATTATTTTGACGAGAAAATGAAAAACACTGATAGTCCATGGCAGATCAGTTTTTCAAACACCATCAAAATATGTGAATCTTAGGAAGAAAGAAAGCCATATGTACAAGGAGGAAAACCCAGTTCCCATTTCCACTTCCCACTTTGATATTTTGTGATCTGTAAGAAGGTGATCTTAATTACCAGTTCTGATTATCTTGTACGTGTGCATTTTTAATTACATGGTTGTATCTGTCTCATCTGCGGTGTTTATTTTTAGAGTTACTTGCTTTTTGTTTTAACTGCTGCTTTTGCTTTGGCTCATGTATTGTCTCTTCTGCTGTGACAGCGGTACTGTTTAGTTAGCTGTTCTGGTGGTGATCATCCTTAAGCAGTCAGCTCTAACACAAAACTGCATAAGATTTTCTATACACTTTGTTAGGACTAGTGCTGCTGTGTGGAACACAGGCTCTGGCTCAGAGCTTAGTGAAGTCAGTGATGCAGTAAACTTTACTTTGAAACTATACTGCAGATTTTCAAAAAGTATCCCAAAAACTGAGGCATAACTGGCTCAGAACTACTTCTTCACCTGTGAGGAAGGGTTTATACTGTGGGAGCCAATCAGAAGTTCATCACCCATGCCTGAGGAAAATTTTTCTGTCTTCTGAAAGTGAACCTTAAAGCAAGGTTCTTCGCAGGCTCCTTTTGACATGCTCCTTTGGGTGCTGTGGCTGCTGCTCCAGAACCATCTCCTTTTCTGTTCCCCTTTACTTTGTTGTTAAGACATAAGGCACAATAAAGTTGATTATCTTTATCAAGATGAGGGTATGGAACGTGGGATGGACAGAAAATCCAGTTAGTACAAAGCTCATCTTAATCATTAATCAAAAAATAATAAGCCAGAACATTTATAGTGGAGCTATATTTTAAAAAATTTCTTTTCTACTTGAAAGGCAACTGCTATTTCTTCTGGTTTGTACTGAAGAGTCTGTGAGTACAAAGCAGAAGCTTATGTTAGTTAATGCTGTCTGTCAGTAGTATTTCCAACACGACACCTTACAGAGGAATAATGTATTGTGAAATCTTAAAAATTTTCAGGGTTGAGGCAGATATGAATCCCTGGTTTGTAGTTAGCCCTCCTTTTAGGAATGGGACTTACACAGAAGTACATTGTCAATAAATTTGGTAAGTCTGCCTAAGGAGTCCCTTGTGTCATCAGCTACAAGTAGATGGAAACAAAGCATAAGATATGTTACTCAAATGCCTAGAAATAAATGAGGTCTTTCTTTCAAGGGCTGTCCTTTCCTTTAGAAATATACATTTTAAAGGCAAATTTGTTTTGAAGTGGAAACCAAAATAAAGGTAATCTAGAGTAGAATAACAATTTATGCTATCAGTAAAAAATCAGTAAGAAGAACCTCAGTATCAGAAGTAAATACCTCATTGGATGAGGGGAAAGTTATGTTGCTATGTTTCTTTTTCTCTTTCAAGGACTCATTCGGGACAACTACATTTTTAGGATTCACAGCAGCAGGATTTGTAGTTTTCCAGGGTAATAAAAGAATTCATTTATTAAAATGGTAAGCATATGATGTAAGAATATTTTAATAAATAAGCATATCTTCTGCTGTGTCTTCTCTTCCTACCATCTTCACCTGCATTTGTTGTCTTTAAGG
The DNA here is from genome assembly GCA_013401095.1 of Passerina amoena. Taxonomy (NCBI): domain Eukaryota; kingdom Metazoa; phylum Chordata; class Aves; order Passeriformes; family Cardinalidae; genus Passerina; species Passerina amoena. The sequence goes on along the minus strand of WBNP01000619.1, from coordinate 682,657 downwards.
AGAACCATGTGAATATTACCTTTCCTGCCCCATTATATTTCTGTTTTAAAGGATTTTATATAACAACTACAACTACAACAATAACAACAACAATAACAATTTGGTCTCATTCAACTCCAAGTGAAAATTATTCCACAGAGTTCATTAGTAAACATAATTTACAAATGCTGAAACTGAGTCCGTTAATTTTTCAGCTGTCTGTAAATCACCAGTGAGGTTTACTGGCAAAGAGCCCACCTTAATCTTTATTTGACTTTTGGAAATATTGCAATTTGCTCATTTAATTACCCTCAATTTGAAACCATAAAAGAACTTATTTGGTAAACAGAGGAGGAAGAGGTGAGAATGCATTTGAATTTTTTTTAAGTCTCTTTTTTTAAGAATGAGTACTTATGCAGTTGTCTTTGGTTAGTCTGATTTTGCTTTTATTTGAACTCCTGGACTGACTTAATTTGTTAGCCTCAGCCACATTTGAGGAAGAGGTAAAACTGAGCTCCTGCAGATGATGTTAAGAGCAGCTGGCCACACCCTCAGCAGTGTGGTGAAAAGTGACAAGTCATGCTTAGGCACTGATAATCTCATTTTAGCCCTGCTGCTACATGCATGCCGACAGTTGTAAATGTTCTATCTCTGAGCTCTCAGCCTGTCTTGCGGGATCAAGACAGGCAGAAGGTGGAAAAAAGATGAAGCTGGGCTCCTTGCTGCATATCTGTAGAAACTTCCCTGAGTGTTGAATAGCCTGAAATCTTCAGAAGTGTAAAATCAGCATAGTCCTGTCTGTACAACTGAGTTCCCTATGGAGCTCTGGGGACATGCCTATCAACAGCCACCCATTTATAATCATGGGTTTACAGCACAATTTCCCCAGGGTTAATTGCAGGTAGCTGTGGTCACAGTAATTCAGTGGTTTGTGGTTTTGGTGCAAGGAAAACATAACAGTAATGTCAGTCTATGGCACATTGAGGAGAGAGTAGCCCTTGCTGAGCATGTGCCCACCATACTGTGGAAAATGAATCTCACAGCATTTAGGTTCTCATGTCACTTGAGCAAAATGCATCCTCTGGGCGATCTAGGCATGCTTTTTAAGTGCATTACTATGTAAACCAGATAAAAAGTAAAGCAGTGATGGAGGAGGAGCCAATAAACTCTCAGTGTTACAGTAGAGGCTGAAAGTCAGTCTGGTGAGTTTTATCTGAACACTATCCACTGCTTCTTCCATTTCAGAGGCCTAGGAGTGGGTGCTAGTAGCTGTAACAAATTTTAGCTGAAATTTGCACAACAAAATAAAAACCCAGATTTGTATTTGAGATTTTCTTTTCAATGTAAAAGATTTTTTAATGATTTTTTGTTTTCCCATGTAAAAGGAAAACTCTTGTTATAAAGTTTCAGGTATAGCATTGTCCTTGCCTCCAAGATTATTCCTGTTTCAACTCTGACATCCAAAACCCTTAGGGAAATTTGTCAAAAACAGCAGTGGCTCCATTTTAACTCTGGTAATGACAAAATTTCCATTACAATTTAAGCAGAGGCATGACATTGCCTTTTTATGGTTCACTGTAATTCCATATGAAGATTGAGTGCTTAACCTTGATTAAATTAAATTTTGATATAAATTTTGCAACTCAAAAAGCCTGTCTATAACAAATGCTGCTAAACATGTTCTTTTTCTTCTCGTTGTACTCTAAGACATGTGATATGAAGCCTCATAAATAAGTAGAGAGAAAAGAATATTATCTTTCCCTCAACTTAATTACAATAGACATTGTAAGATTTTAAGATATAAGAGGAATTACAAACTGTGCTGTAAATATAATATACATATAAGCTTCTGTCTACCTTTGATTTCCTCTTCACTTTCCAGCAGACAAAGTAAACTCTTTGAAGATACATAAGGATGTAAAAGAAATACTCTGGCCTTACCTTCTCAAAAAATTTAAACTATTGAATAATTTTATCTTAAATCTTGTAAGGCCTGTCATTTGACAGGCTTTTGTCATTTGATTGCCTGCTTGATTTTGTTAATAAGGAAAACTTACATGCTAGTTACTTTTCTTACTCATAGATCTATCTTTTTTTCCTATCTTAAATATTTTTTCTCATTCTAGGTGCGATGTCTATAAGCTGAAATTTGAAGGGAAGACATTTTATGTGTTTGGAGCTCAGAAAGAGGTTGTGTTTAATATTTTTACAGAATTTCTGTATTTGATTAAGATTCTATGAGACATAACATATGTTTTTAAATAAACAAACTACTAAATCAATAATTGTACTTAATATTGTAACTAAAATATAGAATATGAAAGTGAGTAATTTTTGAAAAAATGTCCAATTTGCAAAGAGTTGAGACATTTGTCACTTAATATTCATGCTGGGTTATGTGGATTGTTCATGGTTTTGGATGCCTTTGGAGTCAAGCTTTAATTTATTTTTAAGTGCTAAAGTTGTACTCACTCACTCTAAAGTATAGAAGATGTCTGTATATGATTGCAAACTCAAGTAAGCATTGATACCTGGATCAATGTGAGGTATTTCTCTGGTAATTACAGTCCCATTCTCAAATCTTGGTGAGCTGAAAAGGTTAGAGTGTGTCTTATGTAATTAGGTCCCATCACTAGGCTGTTGCCATTGAAATCCTAGAGACTTGCCTACATCAGTTCTTTCCCTAGATCAGAGTGATATAGCCTAATGTTGTGGTTTGAATGGAGGTGAGGAAAAAAAAATTAAGGAAGGAAATAATGCCAGAAGTATAAGGACTGTTCGTGTGGTTGCAAGGAGATTTTGATGGTGGGACATCAAATGGGAGAGAGGAGGTAGAGGTGGGTGGTAAGTAGTGCAGCAAAGAATATTGAACACACTATACAGGAAAACTTGGTCTTCAGTGTATCCAGTTAAAGGTGATGGCATCAGCTGGAGTTATTTCAGTCATTGAGAATTCAACATTTTCACTTTCATTTGCTTTCTTTTCCTTGCATTTAGAAGAAGGCTGTGCTGTCATTCCATACCACTACACCAGCAGCCTGCAAGCATCTTTGGAAGTGTGGGGTGGAGAACCAGGCTTTTTACAAGTATGTACACCTGAAGTCATTATCTATAGTAAAAGTAAAAAAAAAAAAAAGTGTGTGAGTGGAGGTTTGTTCATTGTGACATGTTCCATTTAACTAACAGAAGGCAAAATGTAAACAGAAAATATGCAAGTTAATGGGGAATATTATTTCACTTCAAGCCAGTATTAGAAATTGTTTAAAATATAAATGAGACAGGAGGGTTTTGGCTCCAGCACAATGTTTTTGCTGCTCTGTAGTGAGATATTGGATGGACAGAGTACTGCACTTATGTCTAGGAACATAGCTGCTAATCTTAGCCCAGCTGTAGAATATCCTGAGAATGAAGGGAAAAAAATCTGTCATTCTTGATTCTCTGGGCTCTTCTGCCGGGAGGTAATTGTTCTTCTACTTGAAATCCAAGGCTTAGTAAGAGTTGATTGAAAAATAAACAGTTTTCTTTAATGATTTAATGAAGAAAAAAAATGTTCTTAGACACATTTTGAAAGATACCTGTGATCTTGTTATATATAAAAAGCCTGTATAGTGACAAAAAATAAAAGTAGTATTTACCTCCCTATTCCCTGAAAGAGACCCTATTAATAATTCCTCATTAAAAACTCCTCTGCATTCTTTCTGCCCTCCACTGACTTTGTTAGGTCTGTTTATTGATGCTTCCCTCTAGGCATGTAGCTTTTATTCTTGCTACTTAATGTTTCCTTACAGGCTCTCGCATATTTAATAAATATTACTGTTTCTGTGTTGGCACACAGCCACACCAGGGGGTTGCTGTAACGGTAAATAAAAAAGAAGAAGGAAAAATATATCTTCTAACCTGAATGTTAATGACCTGCTTTAATTTGGAGAAGAGACTCCCTTTAGTTTCAACAGTGATACAATAATATATAATCTATCCAACTGATATATTCAATCGGATAGAAAAAAAGAAACAGGAAGTAGGAACGGGCAAAATGCATTTGTTAATTCTCTATATCAACATTTACTGTGCTTGAGACTATATCATGCCTAAATATAGTCTATAAATAAAGACTAATTTGGAGTTTATCCGGAAGCATTTTCTGTTGTAAGTAGATTTAAGTAGGAAAATACTGCATGGTGTTTTAATAGTTTCATTTCATGTTACAAGAAATAAATTTGGAATAGGAGATGACTTCCCCCTAAAGAAGACAAATTACTTAGAGTAGAAATTAGCTCAAGGTAAAAATATCTCAGGGAGACTCGCAGGAATATCACCTCTCTGCTCTTGTTGTGAAATGGCTGTAATATTAACTATTTGGGTTTTGGTCACAAATACATGGTTTAGGGGGTTTAATCTTGCCTAAATGTCAGATGCCTACCCAGCTGCTCTTTCACTCTCTCTATTCAGCAGGTAAAGAGGAAAAGGTATGATAAAATAGCCTACAGCTTAGGATTAAGATAGAAAGATGGCTTACCAGTTACTGTCACAGCAAAAAAAGCTTGAATTGGAGAAGTTTAATTTAATTTCCTTTTAACCTTTTCACTCTACTTCAATTTGTCAACAGAGACAGAACTAAAACCACCCTTCCCCTGCTTCATTCCAGGATCACCTTTACTCCTTCATTTCTGACTCCTTTATTCTGACTCCATTTCTGTCCTCCTCGTCCTGAGCAGTTCAGGGAGATGGGGAATGGAGATTGCAGTTCGTCTCTGCTGCTCCTTCCTTCTTACACTCTTCCTCTACTCCAATCTCCTTCATGAGCTCCTCAAGCATGGGCCCTTTCCATGGGCTTGCAGTCCTTCAGGATATACCTGCTGTATCTTGTGTTCCTCTCCATGGGCCACAATGCCTTCCTGCAGCCAGCTCATGTGTGATCTCTCCAATGGGCTGCAGCTTCCTTCAGAGAATGCTGGCCTGCTGCAGGGTCTTCCATGGGCTGCAGGGAGGATATCTGCCCTGTATTTGGCTGCAGAGGGACAGACTCCTTCCCCACAGTTTTCTTCATTGGTGGAATCTGCTCCAATACCTGGAGCACCTCCTCCCCCTCATTATTCTCTGACCATGGTGTGTTCAATGCTGTTTCTCTCATCTATTTTTCTACTTTCCAAATTATTTTATGGAATCGAACTATTCCTTAACAATGATTGCTTAATGTTACACCCACCTGTTTCAATTTTGGTAGGTCTTTCAGGAGGACTACTTTAATAAAATGAAGATTGGTAAGGTTAATCAACAGATAGGGATGTGAACAATAGATTGGAAAATTGTAATGTTTAATATGCAGAGTGCAGAAAAATAGCAATAATACTTCAGACATGAAACTGAAGCCAAAATTATCTATATGTAAAGCTGTAAAATAGTAGTTTTAAAAGAGGAAATGTTTTCACACATTTCAGAGAAATAGAGTTGCACAGTGGGGGCTGTTATTTAGCAACATTTGATAATTCTCTTTTGTTTAAGTTCTATATAATACCAACAAGATATTCGAATAAGATTAAAACAGACATAGTCAGACAGTGTAAATAATTCACATCATCGACACTTTGCCTTAAATCTGGTCCTCTCCTCTTCCTAGAAGAGTTTGAGACTTGGAATTTAAGGGAAGGTCATGTTTTGAAAACATGACATGTTTTGAAAAACAGAGGTTTAGTCCTGTCTTGATCCAGGTTCAGGGGTCATTGTTGCAATTATTCAATTAGATACTAATAATGGACAGTTGTTTACTAGGGTCTGGGAATTAGAGGCTGTACAAAATCAATTTGCCATTTTTCAAGAGAACATCAAGGAAATGGCACGTGAGGTGCTCTTTGTAATAAAGATAAAACGTTGCTGTATACCTGCTGAATACAGAGAAGCAGCAGGGTATGATATAGGCTACTAAGAATAGAGAATAAGAATTGACTGAATAGAGATATTGGAGAAGAATCTACTTCAGGAGACAAGTTGTTGTCTTTATTATTTCTTTGTTTTCCTAGTGGAAAAGCAGAAAAAGCCATATTTTCCCACAAACAAGCTGGTGTTAGGACACATGTCTCAGAGTCTTTGATATATTATGGTCTTTCCTTCATCCAGGGAATGAAAATTCATAGAGATGCAGCAAGTGTCTGCATTTTATTTTCTTCTTTTCATGACAATCACTTGTTCCATGTTCAGTCATTCTATGCTGTGTGAATGATTTTATGTGTGCTTCATTTTTTGTATAAAGGCCTTAAAAAATTGAAAAGCTCATTTTTTGAATAATACTTTATGGTATAAAAATAACAAAGCTTGTAGTTTGCCTTGTTCAATTTTGCTTATCATGTCCTCGAAAAGGTGACAGCCTTTTTTTTTTTTTCAAGGTATGCAAAATCCAGTCAGATCAAGACAATGTCCAGCAGCAAGATATTTTTTAAAGGCAGTAGATTCCGATATAGGTGGGTGTTCGCTGTTTCTCATTTATAGTAAATCATTTCAGGAAGTAAGAAAATGTAAGGAATTAGTCATGGCAAATTCAGGGTTGTTAGTACTGGAGGGTCTGTTCATGCCTAGCTGATGTCAAGATTTGAAAATCTTGCTGTTGCCTTTTCTAGCGTCACTGAAAAATTAAGCAGGAGTTTTTACACAGACACTTCTGTCAAGAGCAGTTCCACCAGCAGATAGCTCCACTTTTGGTGCAGCTTCTGTAAAAACTAGGATGTGTGGCCCATGCAGAGATTTTATGCCCTCTGCAGCTGGGCAGCTCTGAATCAGGTGAGAGATAGATAGTCCAGTTCAACACGTGGTGTTCTACTACAAAAAGTTGCTTTTTTGTGGTAGCTTTGTGGGCAAGTAGTCAGCCCACAATTTTATTCTAGGACATTATTTATGCACTTTTTTGCAATTTCCCCCCCCCCCCCCGCCCCTTTATTTTAATTTTTAAAAAATGTAACTTAATTTTCTGCATTTATGTAGTTCTTGGCATGTATCTTAGTATTTACTTGAATATTCATTTCATCTTTTAATGCAGTGGAAAAGTAGCCAAAGAAGTTGTGGAGGCAAGCTCTAAAATCCAGAGGGAACCTCCTGAAGTTCACAGGTATGTCTTGACATTCAGTATTAAAGTTAAAGGACGAGGGAGGATTATTGCTTTCTACAGAAATATATTCCTTCCTTTTCTATCAGTTGCAATGGCTGTCATTCTGAGCTTCCACAATTACGAGTGCAAGCATTAGGAAATATGTGTCTGACAATGCTACAAAATTCAGACAAACGTCTCCTATAAAGGAGAACCTAATCTGTGTTGCTTTGAAGCTGAGTTTAAATAATCAGTCACATTGATAACCTATATTATTTTTTGTGTTCTAGAATAAGCTGTTATTACATGATCCTGACAGAAAAGTACACTCTCATGTCATTCCTAGATTTTGTTTGATTTTGGAAGTTCTTGGTTTCTATATGTTTATAGGTATGTTTCAAAGTATACTTCATAGTTTTTCCATAAAGCAGTCAGATTAAAAATCATGAAGTTCATTCAGTAAAGAGGAAAAAATATTCAAGAATCTTTTTTTCAGAGGAAAATTTAGCTTGTGAGAAATAAGCTGCTAAACCTTGCAAGCAAACTAATGCTTTCAGGTCCTTATCACTCATTGTAGTGACAGTAAAATCTCCTAAGAACCTGGAGAAAGCTCTTCAGAAAAGAAGGAGGCCATCAGGGAAAACTCTTTGAAACCATTTTTAAAAACAGGTTACTTAACAGTCTGAATATTCTACAGCCATATTCCCTTTTTTGTTGAGATTTCATGTTTGGGGGGAATACTCATTCTTTACTTTTAATTGAATCTTGCTATTCTGTCTATGTTTTGGATAAAAGTAGATTGTCTTTACTAAAAAATGGGAATATATTTGCAGTAAATGTTTATAATATGCTGTCCAGTCACACTATGTAATTAATAGTTAGGCCAAGCAGGCATGCTTTCAAACGTGTTTTTGCAGATTACATTTTAAAATGAGGTAATTGAAGGTCTAGAATGTGTTAAATGATAGCACAGAAGGTAGAATATAGATGCATCACTGAGGCAGTATAAAGTACTTGGGCACACAAATGCATTTTAAATGAGAATAGTTGCTCACTTTAGGAAATGGCTTATTGCCTACTATCCAAGAGATTTCTTTGTTCCAGGATAAGAAAATATTTTCATACATTTATTTTTTATCTTGTATTTTGCTTTTCTTTGATTTCTATATTTAGAAGTATTTTAAACACATAATTTAAAACAGTGTACATAAAGAAGCACATCAGAGAACAAATAAGTTTATAAAGCAACATCATATGGATTTAACATCCATAAATAGCAATGTATCTCTTTTATCATTAACTTTCTGACAAAGCTTACAATTATAATATTATGGAAGCTCCAAGTTCAGTTTCTTTGTGAAAGAGGATTTGGGGATAGGAAATGATGGCTTTTCAGAAGCAAAACATTCAGAAAAATATTTGAATGTAAACATATATCTATATATCAATGTATTTATATATCTCTATATCTCTATATCTATCTATCTATCTATCTATCTCTATATCTCTATATCTATATAAAGTTTTTCCTCCCTGTGCTCTCACCCTCAAAGTCAATTCAGTTGTACCATGGTTGCATTGAGAAAGAAACATGCTGTTGAGAGGAGGGTATTGCTCAGAATCTGTGTGTTTGGATATTACACTTAAAGCTCTGTGTACTGAATATCTGCGTCATCATGTAGGATTAATGCAGTGGCAAGTTCTTCTGCCAACACAAAAAGAATGGTTTCATGTTTTTTTCCAGGGCATGCCTGAAGGAGGGATCTTTGTAAATAAATATGGATCAGAATCCTATGGGTGCTCCCAGGTGCAACTTGTATTTTGGGAGTTGTTTGAGAGCTTTTTACAACAAGAACAAAGGTTCAAGGATTGCATAAAAAGCCTATGGATTTACCATTGGGTTGGAGTGACTATAAGTGAAAACCCTCTGCGGATTGTGAAAATTTAAACTAAATAGCTATCAGAGAATACAAATAAGGATATAAATATCTTTGGGCATGTGTTATGGTGCATGAAATCATGTCAATTGAGCAAGAAAGCTTGTTTATTCCCACAGAATATTTACTGACAGATAGTGGGGGTTAAGAGTTGTACATCTGTGTCCCAAGTTTACCTAAACCTTCAGCAACACACAATTCCATCTTATGACTTGCAATAAGTTCTTTGTTCCCTTTGTTTATGTGGATTTTTAAGTTGATCCTTTTGTGCAGACTTGAAATGCATTTTGTGAAACTTCAGCACTGTATCAATATACCATGTGAAGTTAAGTAGGTTACTCTTCCATTTCATCTTTGCTTTTGTCAAGGTAAATATTTCACAATATAATGGTTAAGATTATAGACTGCAGGACTCTTGCTTCAGGCCTGCATCATGTAAATTCTAGATAACAAATTCAAAAGACCCATTTTATATTCTCAGTAATATATTTTTAGACTAATAAGCATAATGACTGAAGAAAATCAGCAGCATTCCTAAAACTTTCTAGAGCATATTTAACACCTGCTACCAGAAAGCCTCTTAAAGTGAAGTAAGACAAGGAAGAAAACCAGTGTGAGTGCTGGGAGCATGGTGTAGAGGCAGCATCTGGGGTGCGTGGGCACGAGTGAGAGCACTCTGTATCTGTAACCACAGGGATACAGTTGTTCCTGCTTTAGTCTTTGATCCTCAGTGCTCAAACTGTAACAAATCCTTTATCCAGTTCTGGAGGCAGTGGAACAACTTTTCCCTTCCTTGAATCCGAATATTAGTGTTTGCTGTGTGCTGTGGAGAGGAGCAACACACTGAAATCCTGCCTGAGACGAAAGGAAGTCAGGCAGTGTAAAGGACCTAGATCAGCACAAAACCTCTCTCACACTTCAGATGTTGAAATGTTTACATCTGTGGAGGGGCAACACAACACGGCTGAAAGCAGCATTCAATGTGTAGAGCTTTTTACAACAGCTCAAGGCCTAGTAATTTATGCAAAATGATTCTGAGATGAGACCTACTGGACTGCAGCTATTTCCAGTAAGCAAACTGACCCTGTTTTCCCATTCTTTTAGAACGAACATCACCCAGAGTCGCAGCTCTCCATCCTTGAACAAGCAACTCATAATCAACATGGAACCTCTGCAGCCTCTCCTTCCTTCTCCCTGTGAGGAGGAAGAGGTTCCTTCAGATGAAGGTGAGTCACTTACGCAATTCCTGCTGATATTTATTACAAAGCATATGGGAAAAGATGTGATACTGACTCAGGGATATGGAAAAAATACAATGATTTTCATTAGGTATTCCTAATCATTAAACCTCTGTATGTCATACCCAGTAATGATCACCATCTCAAGAAACAGTGCATTAACCTTATGAGAGATATATTGTGAGGAAAGTTACTACTATTTGTTTTCTGTTTCAAAAAACTTTTAAACTGTCAGGCAAAAGGATCTTAGAAAATAAATAGTCTCAAGATGGCACCTTTTTCTGAATAGTGTCAGCATTTAATTTCCTTGACAAAAAAAAAAAAAAGGCATTACTTGCAGATCAGCTAGGAAAGATCTTTAATTTATCTTCTTTGACAAAATGGGACATGATTGTAAGATAAGTCTGAATTTATTCTGTATAACAATGTTTTGTGTGTATTTCTTTATTTCTTGATATTTTTAATATCACATTGAACACCTTTCTTTTTGAGATACAGTCGCTACAAACAATGACATGAACATCGTTGCCAGCTTAAATAGGGATAATTGCCTTTGTCCTACTAAAAATGAAGCCAACCAAACAAAATCTGACACTGGTTCTTGCTTGAGATGTAGTGAGGTAATTGTTTCAGAGGTTGGGAAATACAATATTTGCTGTTGCTTTGTTTTAGTCAAAGAAATCCAGAAAAAAGCTGAGTGAGTATCTTCCTTTTCATGGGAGTATGTCCTAATTTTATTTTATAGGAGTTGTGTGAACATGTTTTGTTCATTCTTCAGAGTTTGGACACTGAATGTAGCAAGCAGAGGGTGAATTACATTGTCAGTGTTAGTACTTATTACAATTAGTAGTAGCAGCTGTTAGTTTTAATTGAGAATTTGCCTGCTAGCAGCCAAGTACCACTCCTGAGCTTCCTCTGGGCAGTTGCCACCACTGCAGAGCAACAAGAGCTTGCTCTGTATCCTGTAACCACACTTACAACTCTAGGTAATGAAATCCATTCTTGGAAACTGATGACTTATTGCTATATGCTCACCAGACAGTGCTTGTTTTAAATGTTTGTGTTACGTAAGTTTGAAAATTACATTTCCTTTCAGTCAGACAGATTGTTGTTACTATGATGAGCTAATAGACATATTTGCTGGTGGTATTTAACTGCATACTTTATATGTTGTTAAATATCACCAGATGCTAAGTTAACAGTATTTAGACTTTTACAATCTTTTCCTGCAGAAAACTTGGCTATATTATCAAATTGCAGCTTGAACTGATGTCACAATTCTTCGAGTGATGCTGGCTCTCTTCCCAACATCCACTTCTGTGGATTCCCACCTTCTCCCTTGCACCAGCACTAATCACAACAG
>WBNP01000619.1:633650-670965 GCA_013401095.1 Passerina amoena | reverse complement strand
AGAAAACAAAAGAAACCCATAAAAGAAACCCAAAAACAAACAAAAAAGCGAATGAAAAAAAAAAAACAAAAAACCAACAAAATAAAAAGTAAATAAAATAAATTCAAAACAACAAAACCAAACCAAACCCAACAACAACAGCAAACCAAATTAAAACAAAAAAAAGCAAAACCAAACAAAAACCCCATAACTGTGCAGTCTCCTATTACTGCCTGACTTAAGTATTGACTGGCTCTTCAAGAGGATCAACCAAGGTCCTGCGCTGGAGTAAGGGCATGAGCAGGAGGTGGGGAGATGGGAAGCTTCCAGCCCTGAGACTGACATAACCGCCTTGGGAGACTGCTTTTGGTGTGCTACAGACAAGAAATAGCCTTGGTATCTCTGTATATGTCTCAGCCCAGGGAAGCATATCTTCATTTTTTTGTTCAAAAGGCAAAAGTCATTGTTATCAGATCAATAATTCATGCATGAAATCTCAGCACAGAAATATTAAGTGACCAAAAAGAAGCTTTCATCACTTTGTTGAAACTACATTAATATCCTCTGACTGGAGAGGTATGGTATTGCCTTTAAAAAAAAATAGTCTATTCAAAAAGGTGAAGGTGTGATAGCATCTGGTGCTAGAAAATCTGGAGACAATGGACTTGCATCTGCAAAGGCAGTAATCTGTCTCACCAAAATCAGACAGTAAAAGAAGGCAGCCACAGAATTTGCATAGCAGGACTACAAGAAACATAATGTGTTCAACTACACATGGAGCAAGAACTGAGCTATGCTCAGTGCTGGTGAGGCTGCACCTCAAATCCTGTGCTCAGTTCTGGGTCTGTCCTTGCAAGAATGTCATTGAAAGGCTGGAGAATGTCCAGAGAAGGGCACTGGTGTGAGTGAAGGGTCTGGAGCACAAGTCCTTGGAGGAGCACTTGGGAAAGCTGGAGTTGTTTAGTCTTGAGGAGGCTTGGGGTGACCTTATCAGTGTCTACAACTCCCTGAAAGGAGTGTGCAGCCAGGTGGGAATTAATCTTGTCTGCCAGGTAATAGATAACAGACAAGAGAAAGTGGCTTCACATTATGCCTGAGAAGGTTTAGTTTGGATATAAGAAAAATTTCCTTACCAAAAGGATGGTCAGACATTGGAACAAACTGTCCAGGGACATGGTTAAACCAACAACCTCTGTGGAAGCGTTCAGAAGGTGTGTGGGTGTGGTGCTCAGGGACATGGCTTAGTGGTGAACACAGCAGTGCTGGTTAACAGACTTGATGATCTTTCCAAACTTAATGATTCTATGTACAGGAATGAGCACACACCTGCTACCATCAGTCTAATTGTCTGCCTCTGTGTGGGTGCTTGGCTGTGAAAGATTTGGCTGTAGAGGAGAGTCATGCGGAGCTTTTGTAGCTACAACTATTTAAATTTTTTTTAGATAGTCTCTTGCTGAGAGTTAATATAGACCAGGAGTTTCTGAGTCAGTTGTAAGATTTTAAGATTTCTTCCTTACTTATGTGTAGATTTTAAGATTTCTCCCTTATGTGTAGATAAAACTATTTGAAATTAACACAGTCATTTCTCTTTTGCTTAAGCATGGTCACATGAAACATAAATGATAGATTTTACTTCTCAACCTCAGTATGTAGGAACACACTGGCCTTTTTTCCCCTTGCACTAAGATGTGATGCCTTGGATATTTTTGTGCTTCTGTGTGGTTCAGCTGTTATACTAGCAGCTGCTAGCTGAGATGGATGTTGTGGAAGTTTGCAATGTTATGAGGCATTTGGAAATATTTCAAATGTTGGAAATCTTTCACAACCTTGTCTGGCTGACACTTGAGTCCTTGTATAGGCCTGCCTTTAGGTATTGAACACATTGGTGGTTAGATTCTTGTAAGAATTCATGCTTTCCAGTTTTTGTAACTGTGTCCACAATGAAGAGTCAACCTCTTTTAGTTAGAATTTAATGATCCTGTTTTGGCTCTTACGACAGTTATGAGAATAAAAATGAGAAAAGAAGACAGAATCTTACTTTTGAAGGAGTGAAAAAAATGGAGGTAGGAAGCAAAGAGGTACTTGATCTTTCCTCACACGCACAAAAAAGTGTTTGCAGAGAAGGAAAGGAAGAGAGAAATCTTTGCTCTAGCAGAGGAAGAAAACAGGACCTCTGCTGGATATTTGTACTATACAGGCTGTGTAAGAAAAGGAGCCATCATAAAGATGCTTTCCAAAAGCTTCATTGAAGCAAATGTCTTTTATGAGAGAAACATCTGGATGTAAAACAGACATTTGCAGGACTCCCTCCCCTACTGCTCTCTTTCCCACATATTTGCATGCACATCACTGATTTTTTGGTACAAAGAGAACAAGGATGTCAGATAATGAGGATTCAGGTAGCACAATGTCATAAACATTACAGATGAGTTCTCTGGGAAGTGAGAGACTACATCCCCACCAGTACACTCCTTCCAGTTTGTCTCTTCTCTGTGGCTTTGGTGTACCAGGAAAGAGTTTCTTTCCCACTAGGATAGTGTGATGTTATACATATGGTTGCCTCTCAGCTCCCAGGTGGAGCAAGTTATCAGCAGCCAGCATAGGTGCATCATGCTTTTTTGAGAAGCTGTATATGTCTGCTGGGCAGGGACAGGGAAGTGCCCAGCCTTCTAAAACAATATTTCTTTCTGTCCAAGAAGAATCTGTCCAACAACTGTCCTCATGCGGGAAGTGGAGCTCATATGTAAAGAAAGAAATTTTTTTCCAGTCTTAGAAATATTCTGTTCTTTTACATGGGCAGGTCAAGGTTTTATTCTAGGCTAGAAATTAATGTATTTTGGTCTCACTGTCTTGCTTTGTGGGTAAGATTTGTAAGCACAGCATGGGATTTTTCTATTGTATTTACATGTTTCACAAATAATTTCCAGGCAGTGTTGAGAAACTGACATTACTGGCATATTAAAGCATTTTAGAAAAATAATGGGACCATGGATGCTGGTGTCTTTTTTAACTGCACTATGTTTTGGTGCCTTAGATATTTTTATGCCTCTGTGTGTGGTTCAGCTGTTTTGTTTGCAACTGCTAACTGAGATGGGTGCTGTGAAAGTTTGTATTGTACATTATGAGGCATTTGGAAATGTTTAAAAATAACCTCTGGTTCTGTTCCCTGCTGGGATATTTTTGTTGGCCATGTTAGAAGCTTGTCATTTGATTCATTGAGAGCAACCTGCGTGTTAGTCTCTCAAAACTCAGTGGGAACATAATAAAAGGTCAAAGCTGGTATGGCTAGAGCTTTTACAAGACTTTAAGAAGAGGAATTAATAGTCAACATGGTGAAATGTCTTGTAAAAATCCAAACCAAGAGAAGCATTCATTTGCGGATGGTTAACCACTGCAACAAGGAAGTGTGCATTCGTTTACTGCGGCATGGCTCCAAGATCACAGCCAGAAGGGCTGGTAAATTTACATTTATTTTACTCAAATCTCTTCTTTAAACCCTCTTACCCCAGTTTAAGTTAATAGTTGTTTCTTGGAAAGGAACTGTACTATAAATGACATGTTCAGCAGAGAATAAGGACAAATTACTGACAAGAATGAAGTTGCAAATGGAGAATGAATGAGACAAAACATAAATTTATTGTATTAACTTACAGAAAATTGTAGATTTATTTGTTAATTGGTAACAAATGAGGGACAGGAATTTTGCCTTTGTATTTTTCTGTGACTGGGGTGGGGGGAAACACTTTGAAACTATAGTAATTTACGACAAAACTAAATAGTTGTTAAATTAGAACATAGTAGATTTTGAATATGAGCTGAATGCAGTAGTTGAGTTTTCCAGTTTGTAACTTTATCTGGTTTATTTTTCTAGACATTGAATAATTTCATTGACTGAATAATAGTTCTAAGGCTGGTGGAGGAGGGTAGAACTTGGGCAGTCTGATTTATCTCCCTTTTTCACTACACACAGGAGGAGTGCAACCCAAGGAAAAAAAAGCATTCAGTATTGCTATGAACAGAAAAGGGGTGTTTTTTTTAGGAAATGCCTTTGCCAAAATCTCCTTCACTAAAAATGTCCATTTCCTTAATGTCATAAGACATTTTTAAATTTGTTTTTCCATGTTTCCTGTAGTACTGATTATTTTTGATGTTTGAGCACCTATAGGTTGAATTATTTCAGTTTTTATTAACCTATATTAAATCTTCGCATTGAATCTTCATTTCAGAAGATTAGTTTTTAATCAAAGAGTTAACTGAAAGTGTTCTGGCAAAGATCAGAATATCGTAACTCTTTTGATATCTGATGTTTAGAAAGCAGTGAGTGCAGTAGATACATGAGAAACTGCTTCTTGCAGTGATTTGTCTTTGAGTAGCAGCAGCGACTAGTTGTCTTTATTTCCTGAGTTCACCACTCAGTGAAGACAGTAGAATCTGTGAGAATATACCTCACTCCCTTGATTGAAACATAGTGGCAAAATTGAAAAAGCATTATTATTGACACCTTTTGTATTCTTACGTCTCAGAGGTTAAATACTGGCTTCAAATCTTGTTGGTTTAATATAATGACAGCAATCATAAAAGGTTTGTATGTTGGGACTACATTAGCTCTTAAACACCTTGAATTTGCATTACTGTTCATTTTGAAGAGTATTGCTATTCCTTTTGAAGTGAATATGCAAAAAAGTGTACGTATATATATATATATATATATATACACACCAGCATATAACACACATATACCGGTGCCAAAGCACGGGAGGTAGCTTGTGCAAGACTCCTAAAATGGTACATAACTCCTCAGGAGAGCCCCATTGCAACACTTTCAGAACAAATGTTGCCCAGAACAATGCTGACTTGTGCTGGGAGGGGTCACCCAAGCTGAGTGGGAATGCTGAAATGTCCCAGCTGCCCTTTTGCTTGGGTGCTAAGCTTTCACATCAGTACTTGGCACTTTTCAGCCTCACTGTCCTTGGCGTGGGGCTGGAAACTGAGTCTCTGCAGTCCCATCACCAGGTCCTTCTGTCTCCGAGCCACTGACAGATGTACCTTGCCTTCTCATTCCTGCTCCCACGATACAGACTTCTCTCCCTGATGCTTCCTTCAGTCCCATTGCTGCTTAATCCTGTTTCTGGCAAGGGATCAACAACTCTGGACTGAGCTCCTTCTAGGCCAAGGGGAGATGGAAAACAGGCATCCCAGAATGACCACCTAGCAGTAAGCTCTGCTCTGTTTCTGACTCTGTGCTTTGTGTGCCCTTTGTGTGGAAAGCAGAGCAGTGGCCTCCAATGTCTGTACTAGCTGTGACATTGGACATTATGACACAACACAGCTGGGAGGCAAGCTGTAATGCCAGAAAACATTAACTGATATGAACTGGCAGCTGGGACAGGGCTTTGCTCCCTTCTAGAAGTTCCCATTAGACTAAAGCAAACAGTAATGGCCAGCAGGAAAGTCAGGTCACTGCCTAAAAAGGAGTTACCATAAACTGTCATTGATTAACTCTCCTTGAAAAGCTATAACAGGTGCCTTTTATAGGCACAGGATGTGGATATGGTACAAATCTGTGACCTTCTGTTTCTGAGGGCAGGAGGTCTGGCTGTGATGCAAATCCTGCTTGATATAGATCCTGTGTAGGGAAATATTTAAATTCAATGCCATTCTAGAGTCGATCTCATTTTTCTACGCTTTCTTTGTGACATTCATGCACTTTGTTCATGTGACAAAATCACCTTGTCCTTCCCTCTGATAGGTCATTCTATTCATAGTACAGATTAATTTTGTCTACATGGAAAATAAGCAAAGGATACATGATATTTCTAGAGGAAGAAGTAAAAAGGACAGGAAGGATTTCTCCGAATTGCAGCCTGGCTGGCCTTTTTTGTTTGCATGTGTGTACGAAATGTTCCTAGCACTGTACTCTCTGGACCATATCTAATTTTCCATTTGTCTCTTTAAAATGAGAGTATGCTCACACTTGTTCCTTTCTCCAATATTAAAGGCTGTTATAGGTGTGTAATTGTGTTTCTGATAAGAAAAGCCCTATGCAGGATATCCAGCCAGCAGACAATGTGTGAACTGAATTTTTTAATAAGCAGAGGATACATTCTTCTGAGGTGCTGTACTTTCAGCAACTGCAGCTTCTTAAGAATGGTGGAGCTAGGGCTGCCTTTCATTTTGTTAATCCTCAGCTGCTGGTTTTGGCCCCTGTAGAAATACTAGCAGCTGACAACTTTTATGTCAGACTTCTTGTACGTTCATGTTCACAGCAGATGACCAAAATAATGTCATGTCTTATTCAGCTGTTCATGTTCCTGGCTTGGAGCAATCACAGTATTTGGTGGAAGAGAAATACTGAGATTCACCTAGGATAATGAGATCTCTGGCTCTGTAAAATTTGTCCAGTTGCCAGAAAAGTGTAGCAAAATTTTGCTGTGGAATTATAAGAAATAAACCTGAGTTTATTTACCTGATATTCCAGTAATCTGTATTAGAAGTTTCTGATTTATGGAATGTCAACTGCCATTAAGAATTAATCAAAGTAAAGAATGGAAAGAAGAGGTTCTCAAATGTAAGTTAATTCTCAACTCATAGTCCTTTAAATCTGAACACCATATAAATTTTAAATACTGTTAAAAACATAGTAGACTTTTCAAAATATTGCCAACAGATTATATAAAATGATACTCTTATAAGGGTAGTACCAAAATAATTGTTATGTATGAATAGGAGCAAAAGATTTGCAGTAGTTGTAGAATAATTAGCATTAGGAGTTGGGCTTCCTTTAACTTTTATATTCTATTTTTCCATTTGAACATTTAGAGGATTTTGTTTTTCTTTTAACGTGATTTCATTACTTCAGATAACTGGCTGTCTTGAGGGCTATCTGAAAAGTAAAAAATCAAAAAAACTTTCTTCTCTCTTAAATTCGTGTTACTGGAATATTCATTGTACAGTGGAATTTTGGTACTTAAATGTGGGTTTTTTTTCCTGCATAAGCTTTGTAAATTATATTTGCCATAATGATTTTATGGTTATATCTTTTGAAACCATAAAAATATGAATGGCCCAACATACTTAGCTGTATATTGGAACGTGACTGAAGCTTTGCTGGAATCAGTCATATAGACTCTGGTTAATAGCCTGTTCTTTCCTCAATCCTTGATTTAAAAAATGTTGTGGTGCTACAGAGAATATGAAGGAGCAAAAAAACCAACTTTATGTCTTTAATTTTTTAAAATGTCAAATAAGCTTGCTGCAGCAATATTTAATACCCATTCTAAATTTTCAAATATTGATTTACACTAGTATTTGATTGATATAAAATTGATTTAATGAGTTTAAATAAAAATAAAGGTGTGGAAAATTCTTCCTAGGAGCTGAAATTAAATAGTGGAATGTAAATTTGATGTGTGCTGCAGAAATGCAACACATTACCATTTTAATACAAACCCTTCAGGAAACAAAAACACTGACATGAAAAGGTTTCTCTGTTGCCTTCTATCAACAGGTTAACCCCACAGTCAGAAGTCTGCCAGTTATTTGAGAAAACACAGTTGTAAGGAAAGTTAATATATATTGTTTATGTTATGTTATGTGCATTTTATGCAAGCTGGAATTTACTCTGGGAAGGAAGAGGAGGCTCAAGAATCATGAATTTGGGGTGACCTCTCTTTGTGGTAGCTGCATCTATCTTCTATGATGAGAAACATGATGAAGATATATTTCTGACCTTGCACCTAAGCTGGTATAGAGAGGCCTATGGCCAGAATTCTTGAATTTGGGAGACTAAAATTGTGTGCTTTCAACCATTTTGAAATGTCTACATAAGTGGCTCAAATTCTAATAACATTAAGAATATTTGAAAAGCGTAATTGAGAATCAAATGGTAGTACTTGTGTATCTAAAGATATGTGTAGATTCTTAATGCTGGGTTCCAGAGTTAAATAGTTTTGGCTTTTGTAATTTAATGTATTGTGTGTGTACTCTCAAGTAACTTGAGTATGGTATGATGATGCAGCATTACCTTCTGTTACTTAGGAGAAAGATGCTTAGAAGAAAGATCCTCCAAATCTGTTCTCACTTCTTGGTGTTCATACTCTGTTTTGTCTCATTTCAGTTGGTTTGTATCCTCCTCTTGACAACTGTGGCAAGTGTATTTCTTAATGTAAACACTGATGTAGACAATTACATTCCAGCACAAAACAAGTTTCATGCTGAAATATGATGAATTTCTAAATTCACTGTGATAAGAGAGGACAGAGTAGTTGCTGCAAGGAATTATTTGGTAGAAAGTCAAATTAAACTTATGAAAATTAAACTAATTGAATTATTGAATTAATAATTATTGAGGACAAGGTTTCATTTCAGCTATGCACTTTTGCTGCTGAAATGAACTCTCCTGCTCTCTTTCTCTGTCCCTGGTCATGTGCTCTTTCCACAGGAATATATGACTAGCCAGCTCAGGAAAAAACCCTGTCAGATACTAACCCAAGCTGCTTTGCTCAGTGATGAAATGAAAGGAAGCAGAAATTGTGGTTTTGGTCATTTGGCCAAAATGAGAAACCTCACCTGGTGGCATGGCCAGTGACATCTAGAGAAGAAGGAAAAGATAACAAATTACAGGAGAAGAGATCTGTCTGGGCCATTTTGAATACTTAGAATGGGAAATTTCCATGAGGAGGTGTCTTAACATCGTTTTGCAAGGCAGGTCTGTGCCCAACTCTCCTCTCCACTCCTACGACTGACAACTAACAGCCATCACTGAAGTATTGATGGAGCTGTAAACAGCCAGACTTCTTTGCAGACTTCTTGTTGTTAGAGATAGACTGGAAAAGGAGAGTAAGTTTTGAGAGAGCAGAGAATAATGTCATAAGAAAGTATCCTCTCTAAAGGGGAGAGAGAAATTTAGAGGAGAGAGAAAAGAGCTAAAGAACTAGATGAGCAAAAAAATAAAAAAGCGACATGACAAGGAGCTATTTTAACAGGTGAGACTGTTACAATGCTATTCCAATGACATCTAATTCTTATATCATGTGTTAACCTTCCTCTCCTTTTGCCCTTTTTACTGTTAACATGAATTTATCATGGTAGTCTGTTGTCTCTTTTTAATGTCATACTCTATTCTCAACCTTAGCTCTTATCTTACCACAGTCATTCATCTCAAAGCAATGAGAGTCGGTAGTTTTTGTTGTTATTATACACCAAAGAGCACCAGTCCACACATGTAGTAGGTATTAATTTATACCAGAAATCAGATTGCCAGTAGAAAATAATGTGCTCTCTTTTCTGCTTTGCACTACACTATTATCATTGGTAGCTACATCAGACCCTTTTAAGCAGATCTGATGTACTGCAGTGATGAAAAGATACTGCCCTCTTCAAAAAGCTTTTCCAGTTTTTGATAATTGTGTACAGTCTGGTTTTAATATGCAAAATTATTGCAGAATCTTCTTTCCATACATCTATTATATACTCTTGGAAGGCTGACTTTTGCCCCCAGGCTGTGAGAAATTTAGTATCACTGTTTTAATCTCATTTCTTCAGGTATCCAGCTGCCAAAGGAAGAGGAGATTTCAGTACCTGTGACTTCAAGCTCTCCAGGAAAGGATACTGGGAAGGATGTTGATCTTGCCATTGAACAGGAAGAGAAGATGAAAGAGGAACCCTTAACCATCTCAGAGCTGGTATACAATCCAAGTGCCAGCTTGCTGCCCACACCTGTTGATGATGAGATTGACATGCTCTTTGATACCTGCCCAAGAGCAGAGAATGAGAAAGATGATACCGATTCATTTGAGGAACTTGAAGCAGATGAAAACGCATTTTTAATTGCAGAGGAGGAAGAACTGAAAGAAGCTCGGAGAGCCCTGAGGTGGAGCTATGACTTTCTCATGGGCAACATAGAGGTGAATGCTTTTGTGAAGAGTTTCTCCAGACTTTTTCTTGTAGGCCTTGGACTATTGTTGTTTGTGTTCCCCCTTTTCCTTGTTCTCTTGGAGTCGGACCTTCAAATCTCTTTCCTTCACGAAATCCGCCAGACACCGGAGTTTCAGCAGTTTCATATTGAATATTACTGCCCCCTTAGGCAGTGGATGGCTTGCAAAATAAACTTCATTCGTGACATTCTGGGCAGCTTTTAAATTTTACATTAATATAATACAACTAAGGGCTATATTCAAAATTTCAGTTAGTGACAGCCCCTGGGCCCATCTGTTGGCAGCTGCCTTCATATCCTCATTTAGCATTTTCATTACGGACTCGTCAGGTCCTTAAGTTCCCTTTACATACTTAAATTGCCATTTTAGTTACCAGCTTATCCAGTAACCTCTCAATAACCAAAAAGAAGCTTTATTTTAATTACATTTCAGACTTCCATCTCATTTATTACATTATATAAGACATGGTCACAATAAGTTTCATTGTCCTTAACCTTTCAATCATGACACTAAAACTGATGATATTGAAAGAAAACCTTTTTGAATATACTCCTTAGTGAAACAAACTCTTCTAACCAATGCCTATACAAGCAATGTTTATGCTGGGTTTTCAGTTTTTGTTTGTTTTTCTGTTTGTTTGTTTTTTATATTTTTATGTGTTTAAGATATTTTGGTAAATTTTTAGTAAAAGACAACTTATGATGTTATTTAAATGTACACATTGATAAGAATAATGCAGAGGGGCATGCAGGGTGTTTTTAGTGTTTTACCAATTATTTGTTTTTAAACTATGGCTGGAGAATGAATTTAATGTAGCTCTATACAAAGGGACTGTGTTTGGGAAACACACAGAAAGTTCACTCAAGTTCTGTGGGGGCTGCCTGGGTGAGGTGAAATGACAGCAAGTATGCGAAAGAATTTCTGAAAGGCACAGTTCTAAAGCTTGGGGAAATGGGCAGAACTGAAATGATCCTTCCTCTTACCTGTCAGGTCGTCTTCCACTTTATCAGTTCTGTAGAAAGTCTTTACAAGACAGTCCAAGTATGTTTAGAGAAAGATTGAGTCTTCAGTCTAAATGTAGATTATTGTACATAATGGAAGACATTAATAGTAAGTAGCAAAAAAAAAAAAAAAAAAAAAAAAAAAAAAAAAAAAAAAAAAAAAAAAAAGACCCCCCCCCAAAAATCAGTAGGTGAGCGAGCTACTTTCTAAAATCATAAAGAAGATAAAAAGGTGAAAAAAGAATAAATTTTTCATACTTCTTTTAAAAAGCAAAGCATTAGGCTGTACAGTTGTTGTCAAAGTAATCTACTAGCTCACACTTAAAGGCTTAAACACTTTAAGAGATGAATCTTCATGCTTGATGCCCTTTATTACTAATCTCTAAGACAACATATTTTCTGTGCATAGTAATATACTTCCTTTCACATATAGCACCATACTCACCCTAATTCCTTGTTACTATGAGCCCAGTTACAAGATCTAATGCTGTTTTGTGTAACATGGATTTGTATATCTAAAAGTATTCCAATATAGCTTAGAGAACGTACTTATGTAAAATCTTGTGAATGCTGAGAGCATTTGAAGGCCCTCAAATATACCACAGAGGTTGTATCTAAGACAAGAACGTTTTTTTCCCTCCTCTCCCACAATCCTAGTGCAGCCTTGTTTCATATTTAAATTAAAGAACTTGAATTTTGGCTTCAGACTCTTTCTCCTGCTTAGACATTTATGAACTGGAAACATATTTGAGGCTATTTTATTAGATGTATGCATTTTACACATTGTAACCACATGTCTAATTCCTACTAAATAAATTCCATTAGTTTCAGTATCAGGGAATCTCTTTTGCTTGGTTTTCTCTTGTAAGCCTTTGCAAGTGTCTAGTTTTAAAATGGCAATTTTCATAGAGGATTTTTCCTTCCCTTCTAATCTTCTCCAGTTTTTAAAAGACAGAACAGTTACAGGGCTTAGGAGTTCCTTTCCTCAGCTGAAAACTTTTGGATTACTCTTCATGTCCCCTCCAACAAAGGCTAAATTAAACAACTGTGTTTTTTATTTGTCTTTGTTTGTCCTTTATAATCTGTTTCCCAGAAGAATCATTAATGATTAGTTATTTAATGTCTATTTCTTCCTGTGCTACTTGCAGCTAAATGATCCTTTCCCACAAGGTAATAATCATTCAGCCTAATAGAAATGGAGAGTGAACAAATGCAGACATTTGGTCTTAACTGGAAGTTATTAATTTGCATTGTTGCTAAATATAGGGGTCAGAAAAGGTGTTTTCAGTGATGAAGGCTGTGAGAGCAGACATCCTGATGGACTGTGAAGACATGGTTCCATACAACCTCCTAGAAAGTCTGAGACTCACTTAAAGAAAAAAAAAGTTGGTTACAATAGACTTGTCCCTGTGCACCCCAGAAGCAGGAGTATTGTAATGCTTGATTTAACTCTTTTCAGAAAATAGCTCAGTTGCACCAGAACATAACCTCAAAAATTGTGCAGTGACGTTTTATACAGGGTTAGATGCAAGTGTGTGTGCACATGTGCTTGCATTTACTAACCACGTGCATACATTCACACCTGGCCTTTTAATATTCTCACCTTTCCTTCCTGATATTCCCTGGTCTATCAAAATAATTTAACTAAAAGTCATGAAAGTGTTATAACTTAAAGGCCAGGACCATGTCATACACAGGAGGATGTGGTTGGGCACATTAAGAGTGTGTAGCAGCTTTTTACTGGTAAAGATGACAGACTTGGACTATGGAGCGTCTATAGGTACAGTATTGTGTATTTCTGTCTGTGCTTGGATTATATTGTAAAATGTTACGTACTTGAAATCTATTTTGTGGTTTGTCCAACATTTATAAACACAACTCTGGGAAGTATTAAAATGGTTTTATTTCATGGAGTGTAAGGGGAAAATATACCTGTAACTTGAGCCTTATCTTTGTACAGTGAATTTCACATTTCTATATGTCAACATCCTGATTGTTTTGTATGTTGATATGATGGCAGGAATCCCTAATAAAATTACACTGGAGAAAAGCTTTCTGTAGTTATGACAGTTTTTATGGGGAAAGATTTTCTATAAATAAAACTCTTTTTCATGAAGTACTTGGAATATAATATAGTAGAGATTTCATATGACTTTTACAATGTTTTCAATATGATTTTCCTTATTCATCAGCTGGTGACACATTAAAAAGTACTTTAAAATAGGATGTTATTAACATGGTTTCAGGCTCATTTACCAAGAGACTGTTGGTTTGCCTGGTTACCACATAAGAGTGAGTCAGAGTCCTGAGATACAATTGCTGCACACAGAGTGAAAACTGAGAGGCTGGTTTTACAGTCAGGTCATGGTAGTGGACACATGGCTGTGATTTGTGGAGGCAGGTCTGGCTAGATTGTTGTGTAGAAAAATCTGTGCTTTCTTCCATTTAGTTGGTTTGGAGCTCTGACAGAGCAAAAGTATTTGGTAAGAAATATACAGTCTGCAATGAAGCAATTTATTATAATCCTGGGGAGCTAAGAGAAACAGAAGCTACTTCCTGAGCATATAAAACATTTAGATGAAGATATTACTGTATTGTATAGAAAGTGCCAAAATCTAAAAAAATTCTGACAATTTAAAATGTAAAAACCAGTACTATATAGTACAGGTAGACCTATTAATTCAGTTAAAAGGATGTAGGTTGTAATACAGCCTTCAAAAGAGGCTATCTTCCTGCTTTAACATAAGAATAAAATAAATCCTCCTCAACATTGTTTGTATTCTGAAGTCCTACTATAATTTATGAAACTAGCATCTGTAAAACAAAGTATTTTTACTTTGGGTAGAAACTCAGCCCTTGCCAAAACTTCTTTCTGAATAATCACACACATTTCCTAAAACTACATTTCACTGAAATGTCATGCCAGAGGTGCATTTGAAGAAATGAGGCTGCATTTTTGGTGCTAATGGTTGCTGTAGGTCCTTGACAACAGGTGTGTCGACCAAATTGGAGATTGCAAGAACTGGAAGGCAAGAAACTTCACCTGGAAGTCAAGATACGTTTCTTAGCATTTTGTTTGTTTGTGTAGGCTTTAGTTGTGTTTAAATCCCAAAGGAAGTAATTCTCTCTTCTGTTTGCATGGATTTACTGTGGATTTCCTTTAAGCTGTCATTTTATATAGAAAAAGACAGATGTCTGGGACACCCTGTGAAAATTTCAGCTGTCACAGCTGTTAAATACCATACTAAAAACTGATGCCAAAGTGTTACGTCTTTCATTCTGCCCCTTTACGAAGGTGATTCCCTCATCAGCTTTATCCTCAGAAATCTGAGGGAGCTGCTGTGACATTTAGAATCTGTCTTGCTTGGGGTTTCTTTCTCTTAGGGTAGGTGATTGATCTCAGCCAGATGAACTCCCTGCAGAGATCCTGCTTTACAAAGGTTCACAGCTTGCCCACAGGTCTCACAGCTCACTCCTAGAACACATGGGCATTATTCATCCCTGTGATGCTTAAGGGTAGTATGAATTTATAGCTGTGGCACAGCTCATCACACACATCAGCTGCTATAACCAGCCACAGCTCAGTGCTTGTGTGTTACATTGAAGAACAATAAAGCGGTAATTTCTACTTCAGCATCATATAGTGATGGAGTACTAAAATATAGTTATAAAAATAAAAATTCAACAAGTGCTTGAAAAATTACCTTTTCTATTTATTTCATTCTGACCTTTCTCATATTAGTTTACTTTTTTTTCTCTGAAGAAATATTTGTTGAGCTCATGAGATGACAGATACTTTGGAGAAGCAAAGTAGCCCTCTAGAATTTTCATCAGTGTCATGATGAACAAATATTACCTACTAATTGCTAGTTTGGTCATCATTGGTTTAAATGGACTAAAAGTCCAGGTGAAATAGGTCACATTTCTTTGATTAAAGAATAATTAAGTATATTCTTTGAATCTATTTAATTATATACAAAGATTTAAATATATATTTAAATGTGCAATAAGTATATAATTGTACAGTATTTCTTTGATAGAAGAATGATTAAATATGACTGAATAGGGTACCTATTTCTAGAAAAAGCTGTAGAAAGAACAACATGGAAAGCCTCTCATTTGTAATACTATATATCATGTCAAATTCATAATGAAAAGTTCTACTGCCTATGGTGTTTTCTGAAAAGCCTAGTTCTAAATACATTTTAAAATATTTTCTGTGTTTCAGTATTATGCACATGAATAATTCCCTAAAGAGAAGTTTTGATAGGGCTTCAGGTACTTTTGAATTAACTTCTAATGCAATGAACCTATCAACAGAAACTTAAATGTCATCTAATGTGGTTTTCTCAAATCTTCAGATTCTTATATATTCAGGTTCTTCTTCCCCAAGACAGAGCTGTATGCACACAATGACATACATTTTGGATATGGGAAAAAATTACTTCTGCAAAGCCAAAACCAAAATAAAGGCTTCTGAGCACCAAGTTTGCTTAAATCTTCTTCTTGAGAGCTAAGTCAACAGATGGAATCCTCACTCAGAAGCTGCATAACCACTGGATATACCCAACTCAGTAGCACAGTGACCATCACCACTGCTTTACTGGCTTTGCCTAGCTCATGGAGTGAGCCATTTCCCCCTGAGATCCTGATATGACCACATGGAACTGTAATAACAAAGGCAATATAAATATCTCTGCTGCGCTAATGGGCATAAAACCAAAATAAACATCAACTGGTAGTGAAAAATAGATTGAGTCAATTTTGCTTCATAGCTGTCTAACTTGCTCTTGAAATTTCAACCTATTGTTAAGCCAGAGTAGCCACAGTAGCTGACTTATATTTTCTTTGGACAGCTCACCAGAAATGTTACTTACCATATGCTTGGGACCATTACTATTTCCCCATGACTTTTGCAGTCACAGATGTATAGGACATTGTCACAGACATCTTTCATAAGAAATCCTTTCTTAGGATTTCTGAGAGCTGTAGTTTCAGCGACAAAGGTTAAACAGTGATTATCTGCTGCTGTGGAATGCAACAGGTCCACCTGTGATTGGGCCATCTTGGGTGTTTATGGTTGATGGCCAATCAAAGACTGAGCTCTCGAGGACAGAGTCTGAGAGAGCCCCTTTTGTTATCATTCCTTTCTTGTCTGTTCCTAGCAGCAGCCTTCAGGAGAAACCTCTCCTTCCTCTCCTTTTTAATATAATGTAATATATACCTATTATAAGATAATAAATAAGCCTTCTGATGAAGTCAGCATCTTCGTCTCTCTCTCATCCTGAAAACCCTCCTGAACACTGTCACAGGACATCCTCTTCACTAGTTGCCCCTGCCCTTTTCCACACATATTGTTTTCTCAAAAAGTTCTTTTGGAATCTCAGAAATGAGATAAAACATCGCATCTCTAAAGAGCTGAAGTGCTATCAGTGCTCAGAGAAAGGACTCACCTTTTAATGTGTGAGCAGCCTTGTCATAGTGCCCCATAGCTGGGCTATTTTAAGCGCCCTTACAATAGCACAGCAGCCCTGTTTAATGTGGGAAGGAAGCTCAGAATTTGAAAACAGAACCTCTTCTGCCAGCCATGTACTCATGACTTCCTCCTTTGCATATGTTGTTCTTCCATTCAAAGTCTCCTTTGCCGGTCTGACTTAGGCATTTACCCTCCACAAAGCTCTACCTGTCAAAATGTCATTTCCAAAGCCTCTCTTCTGCTTTCATCTCCCATGTGCAAATTTAGTACATGCCCTGGATACACAAACAATTGTACCAAACTTCAGCATTGCCCCTGGGCTTCAAAACATGGACAGCTTAGTCCTGAATATGGTGTTCCGGACAGCATGATCAATTTTTTAGTCTGTAATAGTGTGTAATATGTGCAAATTTTTATTACTTGCATTGTAGCAGTCACTTTGCTATATTTGTTAAAAACCTGCAATTATAAACAATTCTACTATAATTGCACTCTCAGAAACTTTATAAAACACCAGGACTCTTGTGAAACATCTGTTTCAAAGATTTTGGCTCTGCAGGTGTCACTGCTGCCTCTGAGTAACAGCTCTGGCTTTATGGTTGTACTTTGCATATTGACTTCTAACATTATCAGTACTCTCTTGGCAGGGCAGCAAGAAGTGCATTTAGTAAAAATCGACCAGCAAAACTCTGAAATCACGAGATATTTCCCCCAAGAAGCTCCACTAATGCATCACAAAGTAGTAAACAAGAAAAAAGAATATAGCAAACCTAAAATTATGTAATCACTATCAGTGTTAATAAAGTAGACCCCACATCCAGTTAAACATTTTAAAACTAGAAAGCCTTGATAATTATGGTATTTATATTCTCTCCAAAGATATACAAAGTAAGGAGCGTAATCCTATTTGCATATGCATTTATCCAAGCTCCCACATAGATTATAAAACAAAAAGTAGAAATGATAAAAACCACAGTGGTGTCATCAGCTATAAACTGGGTGTTATTCAGAGACAGTTTTACTATGAGTTTCTTCACATTTTCATTTTCCAAATCCTTCCTGTTTATGGTGTCTGGTGGATTTAGCCTATTGGAAATGCTGTAATGAATCAGACAGGATCTAGTAATGTGGGAAAAGATGTTTTAAAGGTAATTACCACATCAGACTGAACTAAAATCAGCAAAGAGATTTGGAGGTCCTAAGTAAGTCTTAGCAGAATATCCCTGAGCCAGACACACTGGTCAAGGCTCAGGTAATTGGAATCTCCTGCACCTACTTAATTGCTGCCATGATAGGAATCAGAGTTAAAAGTGTAATTAGCACCCCTAAATAACAACTTGAAGTTCCTCTCCTCCCCCAAAACAACTAACCATTTTGGTATACTTTAAAATGAAGTTAAATGTGGAGCACATTTAACCCAAATATAACCAGCATCACTAGCTGTCTTAAATTCTGTTGTTTCTAATCACTTTGTTGTTAAGATGTATATATGTATGTATGAAGATGCTAACTTATCATTCAACTATTATTTCTTTTTGTTCCTGTTCAGGCAAAAGGACTTACTACAGGTAATATAAAGATCAAAACTGAGGTAGATTCTACATGCTATTGTAAGCACTTGTTCCACTGAGTTGACTATAAAGAAGCAAGATATTTTATTTCTTTCTTTTCCATTTGTCTCAAAGTGATTATTGGGTTACATCACCTCAGATGTTTTAATGTATTATTCACATATTGTAATCACTTGCTTTGTTCCGTCTAAAAAACTTTTACCTGATGTCTTTAAAATTATTATGAAGCAATGACACTGCAGTTATTTAATACAATATTTTTAATACAATCACTATATTTAAAAACCTAGTTTTACATTTCTCAAAATGTATTTCTTAAGTTGTATTTTTTTAAAAAGTATATATGCCTAGTTGCTTCTAGCAATTAAAGACAAAGTAGATGGGTATTAGTACCTGAGTTTAATGCATATGGAAACAGCATATTTCCAACAACTAAAGTGTAAGTGTTGTAACTTTAGTTGCAACTAAAGTGTAAAATAGATTATAGGATTTTCAGAGAAAAGCTGTGAGCAGAGTATAAGAAAAAGCTCTATGAACAAAGGCTAATGCAATTTAAATAATGGACTATAGCTGTTAGTTTATCTCAAACTTTAAAAGCAGTTATGATAACAAAATGGTAATTGTTTACTGCCTGAAATTTCAGATTAACTAAGATTGAATGAATATGAAGAGATGTCCCTATCTTCTGGGTTGCTGGGGATCAGAAATCTGTATTTAACAATACAAATAACTTGTAAGAAGAATACAGAATACAAAATAACTTGTAAAGCGCTTGCCCTCATTAAAAATAAAACCACTGTTCAAGAGCGTCCTCTTGTGGCACTATAGAATAAGCCATATGAAGTTGTCTTATGTAGAAACACTTTTCTTAACAACTAGATTCTGGAGTTGGTTGGGGTGTTCTGGCAGATGTTTTCGTTTGGTTAGTCAGTTGGGGTTCTTTAGGTTTTGTTTGGTGAGGTTTTTTTTTTTGCAAATAAAAAAATATTTGCAAAAGTGTTTGAAAAGGTATTTATAATTTTAGGAATAAGTGTTTCAAGGTTGGTTGATCTGGGAACAAGCTTTTACACTGGTTCAGGAAGACACAATGCCAGAGGTCTCCAGCAGTGTCCCTTCTTGCCCTCCCAAGGGGATGGGGGCTGAATGGAGCTGAGAATGCAGAGCCATCCTGAGCAGAACTCTGCCATTCTTGGTTCCCCGGCAGGTCCATGAACATATGTATCTCCTGGTATTTGCCCAGTGTAGATATATAATAGAGTTGTGTCTGTAAGGCATGGTGCAACCTGCATTTAGGTCCCGGGCTGGGTTTGTGTGGTTCTAAAGACCCTTTCACTGGCACCACACATTGCTCTGCAGGTCAAGCTCCCCTTCAGCCATGACTCTCAACCCCGCTTGGAAAAGTGTTTATCATGCTATTCTGTTTAGCTGATGGTGTCATAGATAAATGTAGCTAGCCACTGCTTAGGTATTTCCAGTTTAGTCAAATGGAATACCTTTAGTCACTTTTTCTACTGCTTGTCCTGTACTTTTGAACTTACTTTTCTCACCAAAGTCAAAGTAATAACAGGTGACTTTTAATTTGCTGAAGGACTGCTGTAGTTCAGGTGTCCCAGAAGTTAACAGGGATATTGGGCAGGATCACAGAAGGTAAATCTGTCCATCTGGGGCCCATGGCCTCTCATGTGCATACACCTCACTAAAAGGTGTATGCTCTAAAAGGTCCTAATGCCTGTGGCTGCACTTCTGTGTAGGCAACTGCTCCTGAGCACTGTGGAGCAGGATGGGAGACATCAAGAATCTGATACCACATTGAAAAATAGGTTAAAACAGTGCTGGAGAGTAGACACACACAAAAAAAAAGGGAACGGAAATGAAGCCAATACAGTTTTGTAGTTGATAAGGCATGAAATGCTAGGATGAAATATTTAATGTATAAGGGATTGTTTTTTCTCATGAGCAGCCAATTACTTAAGAAAGAACAAGGTCTTGCAGTACTTTCATGGAGCAGGGTTTTTCACTGACAAGTTTGGCATGGAAAAACCCTGCCAGCACTGTTCATGGTCAGATGAATAGTGCCAGGGCTTCTGCTACATTTCACAAACTGGTCAAAAATGGGAAATCGTCACTTGTATCATTTTATCAAGCCCTTCTCCTGAATTTTATCAAAGAACTATCATTGATAAAATTGTTGTGGTGTCTGGTTAGTCCCTGAAAAATCTTTGCGGTGATACAAATGAAAATTAGTTTCTAATATATAGTTTGTAGAGAACAGGATGTACTCACAAAAAATAAATTATCTGAGACAGAGGGCTTTGGTTTCAGACTTCATTTAGCAAGAAAAATAAAACCAAAAATATTTGAGAATTACCCTTGGAGAAGGCAAGCAAGCAAAAACATGTGGGAGAAGTTTGCTTTGAAAATTAATGTGGGCTGATAACCTGAAAGCCAAGTTTCGAAGAAGAGTAATTATAAATAAGCTTAGTATAATTTTCTTAACTGCTCAGATGGTGTTTGTAAGATGAAGCTAGTTTCCGTGTTCTTCAGTGTTGTAAATTATTTGTTTTATCTTGCTTGTCATCAAACCCGTGAGGCTAGGTTGCATTTCTTGCTGTGCTGGTTAAGATTTGGAGTCAGCTGCTTATTTCTTATTTTCCTTACCTCTAACAACTGAGAAAATTCTTATGAGCCCCAAACATAATGTTCAAAGGTAAAAATACACAAAATTATTATTATTCTTGTTGTCTAAATTGGAAGTGGAGAATAGAGATCAGTTCAGAAACTTAGAAATGGTTAGGGAAAAAAACATTAATATGTAGGGAACGTCAAGTCTTTGGGTTTTCAAAGGAAAATGTAGAAAGAAAACTTAGTTTGTGAAATAATGAGTAAGAATTTTTTTGAAAGGACCTCCAAGTAAGTTATCTAACAAGAAAACCTGCTTTTCCTCACTGTCTCCTCTGTAATCCTTTTTTTATTTCCTGTTATATCCTACACAGCTTACTTATAGTTGTGGGTAGCAATCCTTAGATCTGTAAAAACCATATTATTAACATTTCATTTATTTTAGATTTCATTTGGGGCCTACTTCATTATGGATATTATAATTTTCCCATAAATATTAGAGGAATCCTCTCATGTTTAACTATTGGGTGGCATTTGAACTTGGCTTTTCTTCTGACAGTCTTGTGGTGATCATGCTGCCTGCTGTGCTGGAACTGGATGGGCTGTGCAGACTGCTTGGGCCCAGCCCAGTGGCTTTGTTGATTTGGATGTTGTTCCTGAGGCCAGCAGATAGGGAAGAACTCTTTGTCAGAGCAGAGAATCAAGAGAGCAATAATTTTTTTCTTGATTCCTTTGATACCCGCATCCCTGTGCCCACTGGTCCATGAGCAGAATGCCAAAGGAGGAGGTGGAAGACCTTTGTCAGTAGTAAGGTATGTCTAACATATCTTAAACCTAAAAAATGATATCATATGGCTTGTGAATTCTGACTTGTTTGCTTTATATGAGTCAGCCTGCTAGGCAAGTTACTTGGGCAAAGGAGTAACATCATGGTGGGAAGAGAAGTCCGAGAAAATTCAGTCTTTCACCCATAATTCTTGATAATCTATATCAATTCACCTTAGTGGCTTTAAACCCTGTGAAAGCTTCATATTTTAAAGAATCTGGCTTGCATTGAAACTATATGCTGTCAATTTTGAGTTGGGAAAATTTGTCCCAAATCATCTTCTGAATGAATTTATTTTAATGATTATTTTAACTTGCAGAATTGATCTTTGAAAACACAAAATCAGTCTTGGACGTACTGTCAATTCAATCCTCCCTTTCACTCTTCCCTTCTTATTCTTCATATTAAAATTGAGATTGATTAATTTATATTTTATTGCCTTTTTATGCTAAAATAAAAAGTAGCAATAGGACTCTAAGGACTCAAATACTCAAGAAAAGTACTTTTAAATAGTATTTACTTGAAAGTGTCTACTTTCAAATGAGCACTTCAATCTGAATGAGACATTGCTGAAGTTCCTTAGGGAGAATTCATGATTACAGAACTGAGCACTGAAAACTCTTTGATATTAACCCTTATGCAGGCCTCATATATTCAGTCTCATGCAGGATAATGATAGCAACAGTTCCTAATTTGATTGCTTTCTGGAATAAAATTATTGGCAATAAGCTGTAAGAGAGAGAAAATGGCAGCTTTTTGTTTAACCTAGGCTATTTATACATTTGAAATTGAAAGTTGAAGTGAAGAATGGATGGGCCAGACTTCCTGCTATTTCCATTACTACTTCTTTTCTTTCAGTAAGATCCATACAAATCTAGATTTACAACAAAATATTATGCGCAATATCAACCTTATCTTGGCTTTTAATTTTAAATGGAAACATCAAATTCAAATATATGACAATCCTTTTTGAATGACATCTTGATTGATACATTTAATCTGACATGAAATTGTGCATTTCATGTGAATTGAGGCACTGCAGTACTCATTCAGGGGAGCTGAGCTAATTTAGTATTTCTGAGCCTTCCACACTCAGCTGGGCCTGGGAAACAAACAAAACTGTAGACTTTGCATTTGACTACAAGAAATATTTTCACATATTTTAATCTCAATAAAGTCAGTATTTCTCTTTCAAGATTGTTGGGATTTCATGTAACTTTAGCAGATCAAAAGAATTTTGCAGAGGTATATATGTCCATATCAGAGAGTTTGTTGACTATTTAACAGTTTAAAAACATTCCTCCTATTTTTTGACTGAAAACTTCACTCATTGGACCCTTGGAGTAGTACTCTGTGATTAAGAATTTTATTTTAAAATTAGATTTTATTGTTTTATTAAGCTTCACAGCTGATTTAGTGTCTAAATATCAATTTTATCTAATACCCTATACTATGTTTCTGTTCAAAGACATTGTTTATGGAAATAGTTTCATCGTTTTGTTTCTGTTGTACCATTTAAATTTCTGATTTGATTTTCAAATCAAGCAATGTAAAGATTCTGTTTGACCTGTGAAAAACATACATTTTTGATACAAGCTAGAATTTTGTGTATCATTGTATCTCACTTAAACATAATTGTCAGCATAGTTGTGGTTTGATTTGCGATATATCAAAGTAGCGATAGAATACTGTGTAAAAGGCTTTGTAACCTGTAAAATTAAATATCAGCTAGTTTTTAATATTCATACATTCATACAACCAGAGCTTATTTATCAGGATTAAAAGTAAATAAAGAAAAAATGTTCTAGATGTTTAAGACAGTAAAGGAAAGTTTCAATTAGATGTCTTACTTGCTATGAATACTTCAAATTTTGGTAACTTTTAAAAACACAATGGAGAGAATGCAGTTGTGCATATATCCAATTCTAATTGCTTCTGAAAAAACCTTAATTTTCTCACTTATTTCATGTTAGGCATATAGTCTAACTGCAATAAAGGAATACAGTTCTTATATCTTCATGTGGCATCCTCTGAACTCTCAGTTTTGACGGTCTCCTTTGTCTCCTTTAAAGAATTTCCTTTACTGGAGGCAGGATCAAATCTACAGTCATTGCCATTATGGAACAGTAAACAGATCATATCTCCTGAGTATGGGTATTCAGTGCCTTGGTTTAGTTGATGAGGATGTGTCAGATCACAGGTTGGACTTGATGACCTCATGATCTTCTGCAGCTTGATTAATTCTGTGATTCTGTGGGATTCTGTAATGACTGTTAAATACAAGTAATGCATTTTTATATGGCTATCACTAATTGTGCTATAAATACACTTTGTTGCTGTTTTTCATGTAGTAGTAGGAAGAATTGCATTGTGCTGAAAAGGTAGTACTCAAAAAAAAAAAAAAAAAAAAAAAAAAAAAAAAAAAAACAACCCACAAACCAAAAACCTTACTACATTGATCTATTCCAGCACAATCAATTTCTGCATTTGAAAGGTGTTATCCAACAGCACGTAAAAGTCTTTTGCATAATTCTAATGTTAGCATTTCTATAGCCTGATTGGACACAAAACATATGAAGAAAAGCTGTTCTTGGGTGTTCACATGAGAAAACTGGTTTTAATGCATCACAATGTAATGAAGAACTATGAAACTGTGCTAAAATAAGTTATCTTGCAGTGGAGGAGAAGTTTTGCTTTTTCCTTATTAAAAGTAACATTCATAATGATTTGCATTGAATAAATGTGTTTGGTAACATGAAGTGTTTTCACATAGTATAGATAGGAATTTTTTGAAACAGATAATCCTTGGAACAAAAGTGAATGGTCCAAGGACACACTCAGATAAGTCCAGAGCTGAATAGTCATCTTACCTAAATGGAGAGCTGAAATCAGGGTTGGCTTAATTTTTTAACTTATATTTATTACAAGATATTTATTATCTTTAAGGAATATTCTACCAAGGGCTTTAATTCTGATTTTTAAAACTGCAGTGTCCTTAATCCTTACCTTTAGCTTTAATATTTTTCTGGTTTTAGTGTCTTGCCTTATGGAGTGTCCTGTGAATGACTTGGGTCGAATAAATCAAAGTACTGTTGTCAGAGCTTTGCTTTAATACACTCTTCAGCAAGGTGGTAGAATACAATGAATACATTCCTTAAATCCTTTAATGTTTCTCTCTCATTGAAGAATGTTCATAAATAAGATAAATCTGGTATTGTTAATATCCTCTAAACCTCCATAATGTCTGTGGAGTAATTTTTTTATTCAAAATCTTCACAAATTCATTGCTTCTTTTTTTGCTTTGTTTTGGGTTTTTGTTTTGTTTTTTCATGTTTTTCTTTTTTGTGTTGTTTATTTTTTTGCAGTAGGGAAAGAAATATTTAAAACAGGCAATAGAAAAGTAACTATTAGAAAGCTTGTATTCTTAAGTAGAGGAGATTTTTTAGCATGGAACAGATAAGCCTTTACATGGGAGGTAAATTTAGTCATAGAGTCATAGAATCATCATAGAAGAGATCTACAAGGTCATCCAGTCCAACCATCCACCCAGCATTACCACAGCAACCCCTTCACCACTAAGGTTCCAGACTTCTCTTGAACTCCTCCAGGGATGGTGTCCCCACCAACTTCCAGGGTAACCTATTCCAGTTCTTGATCCTAAAAGTGAAAAAAAATTCTGAATCTCTCCTGTCTCATCTTAAGACCATTTCCTCTGGTCCTCTCCCTGCCCACGCAGTAGAGGAAGCCAGCCCCCACCTCAGTACACCCTCCTTTCAGGGAGTTGTGGAGAGCTGTGAGGTTCCCCCGAGCCTCCTCTCCTCCAGACTAAACAAACCCAGATCCCTCAGCCATTCCTCATGAGACACAACTTTTCACAAGGCCCTTTCATGGGCCCTTTCAAGGCCCTTTCATGGGCCTTGTTGCCCTTCTCTGGGTATACTAAAGCATCTCAAAGGCCATTTTGAAGAGAGAGGCTCAGAACTGATCAGGGTTCAAGGTGTGGCCATGCCAGTGCTGAATACAAGGGGATGATCACTTCCTTAGTCATGCTGGCCAAGATGCCATAGAGCTTCTTGGCCACCTGGGCCCACTGTTGGCTCATATTGAGCCACCTTCAATCAGCATCCCCAGGTCCCTTTCTGCCAAAGTGCTCCTGACCCATTCCTCCTTCACCCTGTGGCACTGCATCAGGTTGTGACCAAAGTGCACTGCTCCTTATTGAAGCTCATGTAGGGATGAAAATAATTTTCAATTTTTTTTGCATATACTAATTAACAACAGAAATATTGTGGCGTTTCACTGAAAGGGGAACAGATGTATTGGACTTGCTCAATATTCTTCCCTGTACTTCCTCCTGTTTCACTTCTCTGAATCAGTTTCATTAAATGTGATGTTGTAGTATCTTCCATCCCACTTCTAAATAGACAATATGAGCTAGAGAAAAGGAAGCACAGAATTGTCTTCTTATCAGCTTGCAAAGTCAAACTGGATTTTATACATGCCTAGAAATACACAGCTAATAAAAAACTAGATTAATGCAGCATCCCAGTTTGGTGGTAATCACATTGTGCTTCTTTCCTGCCAAAAAGAATTTGGACCCTGTGGATCCAAGTTGATTATTAATCTTACCTTATTTCCAATCAACTCTGCTGTGCGGTACACAAAGTTACTGAAAAATTGACTCTGAAAACCAAATGCATGTTACTCACCTTTAAAATGTAACTCAGATTATTAATTCAAAAGTATATTGTTTCTCTATGTCATG
Source organism: Passerina amoena (assembly GCA_013401095.1). NCBI lineage: Eukaryota > Metazoa > Chordata > Aves > Passeriformes > Cardinalidae > Passerina > Passerina amoena. The sequence goes on along the minus strand of WBNP01000619.1, from coordinate 644,793 downwards.
TATGAGCTCGTTTTCTTCATTCTTTTGGCATTCTTACATTTTTATTCTCCATGCTTTTGGTGAGGTCTTCTTCTGCTGCCTACATTCTACCCCTGCTGAAGAGTGTTCAAAAAGGGTTCTGCTTTGCTTGTAGATTTAAACGTACAAAGTAATGTCACCCCATTTATTGTAGGATTATTTCAACTGTACATTTTGTTGTTCATATTTCTGAGATAAGCCTTAATAAAGAGTAAAAATCAGAGCACTTTGTGAAAAATTGGGAGAGTAAATAGGCCTCTGGCTGAATGTAGAATCACAGAGTCACTGAAGCAGAGGAAACATCCAGAGATTGCCTCATGCACTGTTCCTGCTCAAAAACAGGACAACTAGAGCAGATTTCTCAAGGCCAATCTTCAGCTGGTACTGAATGTCTCCAAGGTCAGAGACTTGACACCAGCGTCCTTTGTGGTCATTTCCTGGAGTCAGTCAGAGACTCGACACCAGTGTCCTTTGTGGCCATTTCCTGGAGTCAGTCCAGTATGACCATGTTTCTCTTATACTGGGAGCCCAGAGCTAGACCTAGTTTTCCAGGTGTATCTCAGCAGTGATGAGTAGAGAGAAATGATTACCTCACTCAATCTGCTGGTAACACTTCTCCTAATGCAGTCCAGGTGGTTGTTGGCTATCTCTGCAGTAAAGGTGTAGTGATGACTCACATTCAATTGCCCACAGAGCCTCTAAGTCTTTTTCTATCAAGTATTTCCTCAGCTGTGTGTCCCAGCTTGTTCTGATGCACGTCGTTATTTCTCCCCAGGAAAATGACTTTTCTTTCCCCTTTGCTGAGCTCAATAAAATTCCTATTTACCCATTTCTCCAGTTGTCTGACAACATACAACCAACTGGAGTACCAATCAGATAGGTTTGGATTGTTTTGGTAGCACTGAGATACATATTTTAAATTATGTGTGCTGTGTGAAATGCAAGGTAATATTGTCCCTGCAAAGTTTGTTGATACTTCCCATAGGATAACTGCTTTTATTGAGCCATTGGTGAATTTTTTTTCCTTAACCAAGCAGCTATTACTCAGCTAGATGTATACATTAGCATACACCAAGAGTGAAAGAAATGCTTTTATTGTTAAAGAAATATGTGCCACCCTATTGGATCTAATCCGTATACTACTTATGACAGATGTTACTTGGCAAAGTTTTCGGTGATGAAAAAGGCTTTCTGCCCTCCTTCTTCAGTGAGGTTCTGATGGCCTAGATGCACATGTGTATGTAGGGGAATTGAAGATTTGTGATCAGCGACATCTGCATTCAGATCTTTGCCACAAATTTCTGTTATGACTAGGATTGCTCAGTGAATCCAAGTTGCTTCATTTCAGTTAAATTACTGAAGGGGAAGCAAAAATGCCTTTTCCATTGGCAAAGAACATTTATTTCAATGTTCTTGAGAATTAGTCAAAATCTAATGGAGTAAAAACATCAGCAAACTTTTATCCAAAGACCAAAGCGTAACAGAAACAAAGCAAAAGAAAACTGCATGCGCTGGACAACCTGAATAGTTAATAAGTTAGGTAGTTTCTAAAAAAAGAAGAAACTCAAGGCTGTGACTAAAGAAGCAAACAAAACTGTAGGTCACCTGCTGTAGGGTAGCTCTGTCATGGCTTATGTCACGTTCTCACATTGAATTCCTGAGCAAATACACCTTGCACAAACAAACGTCAGGGGCTGCATTTCAGCAGTGCTGAACAAATGTTCTGGCAATGAAGCGTGCTGTTCCTTTGGAGAGGCCACAGCGGCAGCAGCGGCAGCAGCCGGATACAGCGGATACAGCGTCCCTGCAGGCAGGGTCAAGGCCTGGCCTGCCCTGGGGTGTCCCCAGCAGCTTGTGACACAGGAAGGCAGGAGGCCTCTGTGCAGGATTTTGTCTGGTTACAGGCTAGCAGCTATAGGTAACACACATAGGGGTAAATGGCACCCATCAGGCAGGCATGGAAAAACGCAAGTCAGAGGGATTTTTCACTTGGTCTTTGTGCTTTAGTTTGCTTTGGTTGTTGCGCATGTCATGAAACAAATCTTCAAAACTCAGCAAGGTCTTTTCAGCTGTACATGCTCAGCTGTGTAAGAAAAGCTGTCAGCTTTTGCTTGGTGAGGGTAGTTGCGCAGTACTTCCAAGGACAGAATATGTACTCAATTTCCAAGACTAATTAAGGTATACTGTTATGATTGACAGCTGATACCTCTGTATCTACATTTCCATATGCTATCAGTACTCTGCTACTTGTGATGTATAAAGTTAGAAAATATGAAGGTAATGTGGATTTTCTTTAGCTGGATAGGAAGCCTCTGGCAAGGGAAACTATTTTTTTTCTGAGCTGAAGGAATTTCAGGAGATAGCCTGCCTTTATTTCACTCTAACATTTCATACTGACACAAAATCATGTTCAGCCCACTTTGTCAACACAGCCATGTACTTTATGTGTATATTTTAAAAACTTTCATAAATTCCTCTATTCATATCTTCGATAACTGTAGCTACTTTCTACTTTATTCACATCAATATCTTAATTGGCATAATTAAGAGTTCGGAAATAAAATGGTGAAGCCTATACAAAGACAACTATACAAAATCTGCATGCTAGCACCAAGGTGGCATTGAAGGAAAAATTCCTAAAAGAATTTCAGTTGCTTGAACAGAAAGAATGGCAGGATGGCAGAGCTAGTATTCTAAGTGTACAAAGGTGTGAAGATCCTTTGCTTACCCTGTAATCAGCTGCTATAGGTTATTCTAGCCACTAGTGTTATTAGCATACATTATATATTTAAACTAGGTTACTTTAGGAAAAACTACGTATCTGTATTACCTTTTCATGGGTATTTTATAGGCAAACAAATATATTATCTCATCAGGCTGAACTGGAAATAATTTCATCATTTAGCTGCGCCATAGTTGTAAGTGCAGATAGCTGTTTTGGTTCATTGGCAGTCTCCCAGCTGGTTCATGCAACAAAAGTGGAGTGGGAGGCATCTCTCTGCACAGTTCCTGTACTTCAGTGTTTATGTTGCTGAAAATCCAATCTTTTCCTACTTCTAATGTTTAGCTCATACTCTTAATTTCTGTTTCCAACCATTTGTTTAGATATAATTACTACTAGTCTGTAGAAACGGCAAATATAATTTTAGGGAGTGATTCGTTAGCAAGGATTTGGAGACTGAGCCTAGGGCCATCTCAGGTAATCAGCAGTTCTCTTTAGGAAATGGTATTACATGGGTGAATAAACTGTATTTGACTGTTTAAAATAGCTGGCTTGTTTAGCTCAGCTAAACAAGAATCCTGTATCCTGTATATTGTATATAACAAGTATGTTGTGTCCTGTATCTTGTTGAGGAAACAGGTGAAAATGGGTCCTGGAGAAAAATACAGATATTTTCTTAAGTTTTACATCAATACAAAGCATGGATGGATGTATAAATACACGTTTATAGCTGCCATAGAGGCAATGATTTTAAAAGAAATAAATCTTTGAGTTACAAACTCTAGAAAGCAAAGAGGTGTTAACCCCTTTTTGCAGCAAAGCCTCCTCACCCTCCACTCTGTCACAAATTACAGCTGCTAAGCAGTCCCAGTTAGAGTGTCCCTTTCACAACTAAAATATGATTTATTTTTTGTGTCCTAGATTTGGATTCTTCTTCTTGTGCACTGAGCTTAGTAAAGGGCAATCATTTAATCCTTTATTTATCTAGGAGTTTTGCTTTCCCTTTTTTTCTTGCTGTCTAGCACTCGATATTAAGCAGCTAATTCAAAGTGTGTTTCAGGTCTCTATAAAAAGTATTTCCTGGTGTGGGATCATCAGCCAAATAACAATATTTAAAACAGAGAAAGGGAGGTAACTGAGGTGGCATTTATTAGTGCCTTGCCTCGCCCTCTGCTTGGAGCAGGAAGTCTGTCCTGGAGCAGACTTATGGGGTTGCTATGGACACTAGTATACAACATGCTGCAAACAGAAACGGACTGAACTTTCCAGAGGGCCCTTCTGTCGAGTAAGTTTCAGCAATTTGGAAAATGTTGAACCACTAGGATTAATTTTTCAGCAGTAACAGTCAAACTAACATTTGTAATAACAAATCATTAGCATTTGAGTATGTATTACAAGTGTTTTAGTTACTTTATTTAGATACATGCCAGAAGTAACTCAAGTTTGCGCTCAGGTTTTGCCTCGGTTATTTTGTTCAAAGCCACTTAGCTGGAGTCAAGGCTAAAGCACTTTCACAAATGAGCAGCTCAAAGTAAAGAGTCCCAGCTGGAAAGGAATACAGTAAAATCTTAGGTATTAAGATCCTTTCAAGATCAAGATTAAGAAAAGTTTTGTCAAGTCCAGAAGGGCTCTGCCTAGATAGTCAGATCATGACCATGTTGAGGAGGCAATTCAGAATGTAAATGTGGAATGGGAAATCCGCTCTCAAGTATGACCTGAGAAGTGTACTTTATAGATGAGTTTTCTTGAAAGGTTTTATTATGCTTCCTATGTTAGCCCAGATACGCAAATGTTGTTAAACAGGCTCAAACAGTGCAGAACTAATTAGCTGACATCAAAGACATTACTTATTTGGAAGTGGATGAAGTAAACATGATCCACATGAACAAGATGATCATTTTCTGTGAAATAAACAGAGCATGACCAAGGCTGAGCTGTTCTCAATGTAGCCTGACATCCTACATGAAATTACTAATGCATCTTCAATTTTGAGCAAGAACCAGGTAGTCCAAACTTTATCAGAACATTTAGAAACAAACACAAAAATGCACCAAACACCAGAAACCACTTTTTTTAAAAAATATTTTTAATGCAGATGAAAATTAGGGGTAACACTTCAAAGAAAGTGGTAGTATAAAACCAGAAAAGTGACTGTGGTTTTATGCCACTTGTGTTAAAGGAAACAGAGCTTTGTGAAAACACTATGTCAAGAAACAAAATTTCACCTATGAAATCCATGTCTTTCTATAGATTCACCTTCTAAGAGAACTAAACTTACGGGAATCTGCTATAGAACATAATCATCTTGCAGAGTAACAAGTATTCAGCAAAGCACATTTTTAAAATCTTTGTATTATTTTTTGCAATAACTTCGAATGTGCCAAAATATGTGTTTTGAAAAGCAAGAAAAAGGTTTTTCTAAAAGTTTAACACATACTTACAGAATGGATAGAATTACAGAAGTTTTCACCGCTGAGTATACTCAAATGATACCTTTTGTTTGGGGTTCACTGTCTAGTAGTGCTTTGATCAGTAGTTCAGAAGCTAGAATTGGCTCTGCTCTGTGCTAATTAGCTTGATTGGCAGAGCTAATTAGCCTGGATGTAGCATTGTGCCATTGCAATTAGACAGCTTTTTGATACATAAGCTAATATTGCTGCATGGCAATGTGGTATTCCAGTTCATTAATAACTAGATCAGCTCTTTCCCTAGTATGGCATTGCATTTCCTGCTGTAGATGTGTTCACAAAGACTTTGCACAAGGGACAATATCTGAAAATTTGCCATAAGGATTAACATCCTGGTGGACATTTAAGGTAAGCCAGGTTGCTTTTGCTGCTGCTGATATTCAATCCTGTCTTAGCAAGACTTTCATTAAACAGGTGGATTTGTAAAAGACTTTGAGCTATACTCATTGAGACTAGATGTTAAATGAAGAGAGGAGAGAGTTTTTAGAAAGTGATTTGATAATTGGCGTAGCCTATCAATAATTTTGGACTTCTTTGTTTCACAGAATCACAGATTGGCTGACGTAGGAGGGAGCTCTAAGTATTGGCTAGTCCAATACCCCATCTCAAAGACAGCCAGCTAGGCCAGGTTGCTTAGTGCTGTCTCCAGCTGGGTGTTGAATATCTCCCAGGATGGAGACTCACCAGGGAGAATCCACAGCCTACATGGGGAATGAGTCCTAGTGTTCGATAGTCCTTAGCGTCAAACAAGGACTAGTGAACACTAGACTATAATTTTTAATCTATTTAAGTGTAAATTCTTGCATTTCACTATGTGCTCATTGACTCTTGTCCTGCCATCAGATACAGCTGAGAGAAGTTTGACTGTCTTCATTATAACTTACGATCAGGTAATTACGCACACTAAACCTTCCTTTCTCCCTGTTCTCTCAGCCTTTCCTTCTGTGACGGATGCCTAAGTTCTCTAAGATGGAATATCAGTCTCCTTCATAGCTGTTGGCTAGTGTTGGTCCCATATGTCCATGTCTGTCCTGTGCGGGGAAGCCCAGACAGGGACCCAGCTTTCCAGGTGTGTCTCACCAGCTCTGAGTAGAGGGGAAGGATCACCTCACTCAGTCTGTTGGTGATACATTCCTAATGCAGTCCAGGCAACTGTTGCCCTTCTTTCGGGAAAATGCTGGCTTTGACTTGTCCAGAGGACTCACAGGTCTTCCTTTCATGCAGTATTAATAGGTTTCTACCACTGTCTGGAAGTGGGATTATATCATTGGCATTATTTCCTTTGTTGCTAATTTATAGGAAACATGTTTATCTTGCTGTCCTTACATCTGACTATATTTTATTTCAGGAATCTTTAGGTTCTCTAATCTCTTTCCTACACTTTATAATTTCATTTGTATTACCATGTATTTTCTTTTTTTAACATTAATTAAATTTGTTTTGTTTTGCTTTTTTCCTTATTGTTGTTTCTAAATGCAGTTCTCTGTTATTTAGGCAAAGATTACTAGAATTAAGGAGTTCTGCCAAACACAGAATTTGTCATAACTTCAAATTTTAACCAAAGAGCTCACAGCCCAGTTTTCTCTGAACATTCTTCTTCCCAGTAGTTTTTCTTACAGCTTTTTGAAATGGGAAATTTAGCCCTTTTGAACAGCAAATTACTTGTGGGAACTGTATTTTGTATTTCCATAACAAACACATGTGAGTTATGAAAACAGAACTTTAAGCAACCACTAGTTTGCAATCTACTAATTCATTAGTTTTTATTCTACTGAGATTAAAATAGATCTATTTACTGTTTTGTGTAAAACCTTTGCTTTTCAATTAACTTCTATACTATTAATAAATATTATGATTTACTGCTTATTGTGTAAAAGTGTTGTATAAAAATAATTTGAAGTCTACTCAAAGTCCTCAGGTTTAATTTTTATCTCTTGCAAAGATATTAAAGAAGGAATTTTTTTTCTGGTCTTATCTGGGGATATCAAGCTGTCAAGCTTCAATTGTTTCTTTGGCTTTTTTGTTTTGTTTTGTTTTTCTTTTATTTGTTTGTTTTTGTGTCAGAGTGGTGGTTATTTTGTTTAATTTTGGGATTTTTTGTATAATGCATATTGCTGCATTCTGTAAATAAGGAAGTGAAGAAACCTGCACATTCAATACTGAATTTGAATAGGAGAAGTATTTATTGCTAGTATTAGTATCTTATATTTCTAGTTTTGGCACATCAGAAATCATTCTCTTTTAAGTGGACTGAAATAAAGTTCAGGTAATTAAAACAATTTTCCTATGCAGTCAGACTGCAAAAAATCTGAACTGTCATGCTGGAGAAATCAGTGGCACAGGTCTTGCAGTTGTAGGCCAAGACCTAGATCAGAACTATTGATCTTCATTAATTCCTGGGTATTTCTTAACCTAAGTCATTGAAGGATCTGTTCATTAATTAAAGGTCTGTTTCACTGAAACAGTTAAATTTCCCTGTATTAATATTATAAATTAAGTTTTCAGGCTAAAATGAAGACTAAATTTAAACTCTGCAGCATTTCTGTTAAGATACATAATTTTTCTCTTGATTTTACAGCTGGTGCAAACAACTAACTTCATGTGGCTAACTAGTGGCCAATTTTTGTCTTACTTGCACCTTTTTTTACAGCAAACAGGGAGTGTTCCAGATGCATTATATTATAAATATGAGAGATTCGGTTAAAAAAAAAGAAAGTAACACAGCAAGTTTAAGGCTAATAAAACCTATCTCATCCTTTGAAGAATATACAAGAAGCCCAGAGCTAGGGAGTCGGATTGACAAACCTCCACATTAATGCAAGAGAAAGGGCAATGATGCAGAACCTGCAATAAATCTTGGGAGTGTGGTTTCAAAAACCCATTATCACTCCAGCAAATGCAACCATAAGCACAATTAACTTTGGTTGCCTTTAACAGGATGCAGATGTCTAGCAGCGTGATCTGTCAGTATGCTTAATCAATTGTCCATCCTAAAAATGATGAATCAAGAACTCTTTGATTTTGGTAATTTACAGATGATTTAGAAAAATGTTTTTATACAGAACACATTTCCTTTCAGAGCATTCCCTTGCCTGTCTCTTACTAGTCCTAATAAATTAAAGAAGTTTGTGTGGAAAATTAAAATCTTTCATAACAAAAACCACGAGGGGGAGCCAATGTCACCACGATGGTTTTTTGCTTTTTTCTTCTTTTTTTCTTTTTTAATAATCGGAGCAAATGATCCTCTGTGATTTAAAGAGTTAAGCATGATGTTTTTTCTTTAGTATTCACATGTCTTCAGCCTTCTTTTCAACCACACCCAGTGAAAAGTCATCTGATACATACATTTCTGAATGTTACCTTCATATAGGGGAAGTATTTAACAGGTAAGATCCTTATTTTGTATAAAAACAGAAAAAGAAAAAAGGTCCTGAAGGTCATTTGACTCAGCTGGTCTCTACCAGAAATTTTTTATCAAATTTCGTTTGGGTTTAGTTTTCCTTTTCTGTTGCCACACTGAAGAGGAAAATGTACACAGGCAGCAATTGTCATAGATGTACTTTTGCATGTATACACTCATAGAATGGCTTGAGCTGGAAGGGACCCTAAAGATCATCTTGTTCCAAGCCTGCCATAGTAATGAATGTCACTCACTAGATCAGGTTGCTCCCAACCAACCTGGCCTTCCAGGAATGTGGGACATCCACAACTTCTTTGGTGAACAAGAACATGCAGAGAAGCAGAAGAAATCCATTGTCAAGGCCTCAGCTGCAAAGAAAGTGTAGCTGAGGTAACTGCATTTTCTGTTAATTAAATGAGAGCATAGTGTAAGACTGGGGAGCTTAGATATATAATGCTTATATCTCTAAGGTAAAGGTTAGAGATATAATTCCCAGAACTATAAGATGACACATAGAATTTAGTGTCTGAAACATATTAGGAACTCTTACATGCAATTTGAGTGTATTTTTTAACAAGATAGCCATGTATTTCCAGAGGAGATGTAGCTAGACCACTTTATCCCTATTTACAGGAAGTCATTCTACAAAAGTGGCAATAAGAGGAAGACAAAAATACTGTATTATTTAGACAAGGAAAATGATTGGGCCATGCACGAAAAATCACACCCAATAATCTTAACAAAATCTTAACAAATACAGAAATTAGAATGATTTCTACTAGACAAAATAACATCGTTGCTATCAATTTTACAGTAGCACAGGCAATTCTCAGGCACACACACCCTTTTCCAGTATATACGAGCACAGTTTTCTGGTCAGTGACTGGATGAACTTTGAAGCGGCAAATACTCTGTTCAGTGTCTAAACACACATCCTGGGCATTAATAGTATTGCTTTCACAAATGAATCTCATCTGTTCTCTAGTAATGCAGGATTCTAAGTTTACTGTCTGCCACTTTTCATTCACTTTTCATGCCCACACTCTATGCTCTGAAGGGTAGAGTATTGTTTTTTCATGGTTTAATCCCAGTGCAATGATGGGGTGGATAACATAAACAGTGTCATTACGTATGGTAAGCACAAAGGCAGTGGCTACATTAGAAGCAGGATCATAGGTGAAATTTACTATAGTCTACTAGGATTGAAACTTCTTTTCAAAATCAGTCGCATTATCTCAGACAATTTTCCGAATTTCAGCTGGAAAATTACCTTCACCCCCTTCCCGTATGATCAGAGCTGCTGTTGCCTGCATCCATAACTGTGCTTGTATACAACTGAAAGCTAATGGCACATTATCTTGAACTGTACTAAGCGCTTCTACTATTAGCTTGTGGTCTTGGTCCCCGGCTTTTTCCACTTTGGCAGTACTTTTGAAATCTACCACTGGCTAGTTCCTAATGCCAACAGAGATGACTGTAAAGGCTGCTTCCATTTTGTTAGGCCACCTGCTGCAGTGGCCAGTTTATTCATCAGTGTTTCTGAATCAATTCCATTTAAAACTCCTAATCCTGTCCCTAATATCCCAGCTAGATCCTTTCTTATTCTGCTCCTGAGATATACCTGTCTTTGTAACCATGTTGTCCAGCCCTCAAAGGATGTTTTTAGGAAGAAGGAGCAGGCTGGTTGGATTTTTGAGATGTTAATTTGCATTATCAACTACTACTTCAAAGTCAACACTTCATTTTGATGCACTCTGTATCACCGGCAGCCTTGGTCATTTTGGGAAAGGAGCCACACTTTATAAAAGCTTTTAAGTAGTCAGGCCCCGGTGTGTTTTCTAGGGCTCCTCCTTCACTAGTGACCATGAAAATGGGAAGGGATTACTAGCTCTCTTTCAATGGTAGCCCACCCCTTGTGGTTGTATGTCTCTTTTGATTAGTATTATTCTATTCTGGCTTACCTTCGAGGAAAATTTGTCCATAATTACCTCACCTTTTGTTGCTTTCTTTGCCTCTCCATCTGCCAGCTCATTTCCTTCCTCCAATTCTGAGCTCACTGTCTGGTGTGCCTTAATATGCCTTTTCAGGCAGCTGAACTGCTTCCAGCAGCCGGATTGTCTCTTCTTTCCTTGTGAAGTCAGCAGTCCCCTCTCTTTCCAGATGGCCCCATGTGCAGGTACGACTCCGAATGCATACCTTAAGTCTGTATAGATGTTTATTCTCTTTCCTTTTGCCATTTCTAAGGCACGGGTCTGGGCAATTATCTCAGCCTTCTGCGCAGAGGTACCTGTTAGTAAGGGTCCAGACTCTATTACCTCTCTGCAAGTACTTAGCATGTCGCTTTCCACTGGCAGTGTAGCTGCTCCTGTCAGTGAACCAGGTCTCTGCATCGTCCAGAGGAGCGTCTTTCAAGTCTGGGCATCTGGAGTAAGTAGCTTCAATGGTCTCCAGGCAATCATGGTGTACTGCTTCTCATTGATTTCACTGAGAAAATAAGCTGGGTTGACAATATTAGTCACTACTATCTCTGCATCT
>WBNP01000619.1:602042-633550 GCA_013401095.1 Passerina amoena | reverse complement strand
TCTGCATCGTCCAGAGGAGCGTCTTTCAAGTCTGGGCATCTGGAGTAGGTAGCTTCAATGGTCTCCAGGCAATCGTGGTGTACTGCTTCTCCTTGATTTCACTGAGAAAATAAGCTGGGTTGACAATATTAGTCACTACTATCTCTGCATCTTCTTGCTCTACCATGATGGCCTGGTATTTCAGGAACCTCTGTGGTGAGAACCAGTGGCTGCCCTTTACTGCCAGTACTGTGGACACTGTGTGGGACACTAGCACAGTCATTTTTGTCCCAGGGTGAACTTGGGTGCCTCTTGAATATTCAGCACGACTGCTGCTGCAGCTCTGAGGCAACCTGGCCATCTCTTTGCTGTTGCATCTAGTTGCTTAGAGAAGTAAGCAACTGCCCTCTGGTATGAACCCAAGTATTGAGCCAGTATTCCCAGGGCCATTCCTTGCATGGAAAAATAGAAAGAATGGTTTACTTACACCTGGAAGTCCCAAAGCTGGAGCTGACATGAGGACACTCTTTAGCTGGTGAAAGGACCGTGTGGCTTCTTTTGTCCACTGGAGATCTCTGTTTCCATTGGCAATAAGAGCATAGAGGGGTGTGATGAACAATCCATAATTATAAACCCACAGCTGGCACTACCTTGCCATACCTAAGAAGGTTTGGAGTTCCTTTGTTGTCTGGAATTTCGGGGTTTGGCATATGGGTTGCCTGCCCTAAAGTCCATTGCCCAGCACTCACTTCGTACCCCAGGTGGATTACTTTCTGTTTCACTACCTGTGCCTTTTTCTTTGATACTCTGTATCCTTGGAGTCCTAGGAAATTTGAAGGCTTACTGTCCAGGCCACACATGCGTCCTTCGCCTGAGTGGCTGCTAGAAGATCATCCATGTACTACAACAGCTTCCCTTCTTCTGGTGGAGCTTCCCAGGACTCCAAATCTTTGCAAGTTGTTCTCCAATTGGAGTGGGGGAATTATTGAAGTCTTCAGGAACATGGACCAATTATTGGGCTGATTTCTTCCCTATCTTCTCTTTGAGGGGGTACTGCTCAATCCTCACTGGTTGTGTTCTTTCCTTAAGCTTGATTACTATGGGGGGGCATTTTTCACCCTCCCTGGTGTAGCAGAGGCCCATACCCCCGAAAATACTTATTTACTTATTCTAGTATCTCTTTACTAATGTCCTGCTTAATTTCAATGGCTGTTAGTGTTAAGCCTAACATCCTTATATCATTTGCCTCCAGAGTAACCTTTCTCATTTGAGAATGTTTAGTGAATTGAGCATGTACACAAGCATCTAAGTACACATGTTACTTTAAAGGTTTGCAAAAGTATGCCTTCTCAGACTGGCCAGTTGTTCCCCACACTACAACATAAACATTCTCCACAGGTACTAAAGCTTTATTTGAAATATTTGAATAATTTGAAATATTTGAAAAATTTGAATATATGGCCCCTGTGTCAACTAAAACTCCATCCTTTTCTTTCTTCTGATCTCACTGCCTCTCGCAGACGGGTCTGTTACCTCCCAGTTCTGGATGAAATTGGACTGTCAGGAGGGGGATGGGTGTGAATGGATATACCTTTGGAGCCTGAGTCCTCTTCCTTTTTGGGGAGGTCATCCTTATGCTTCCTCCCTTGCCTTAGGAGGAGCCTTTAACAAATCATGTGTACTCACTTTGCAAACTGCAATTGCTTTGCGTTTCAGCATGATAAGCTTTGTTTGACTTACATTGCTGTCATATGCTGCATACTGAACAACACGTTTGATTTGCTTTCTCTTTGCCCTGTTTCCCTTTTCAAGGGCCAAGACCAGTGGGTCCAAAGGCAGTCTGGTCCCACAGTCCCTTTGCCATTCTTGGTGATTTCTTAAAACAAAAACATATCAGTATACAAAACTTCATCTCATTTACCTTCCCATTTTAAAGCAGCATTAACTGCAATGAGGTATTATAAATCTTTTTATTTTCTGAGCTGCCACTACTGGCATCCTTGTTCCAGTAAGACCCTCCCAAAAGGGGCTAGTTCAGGAACCTCTTTGCTCTGGTTAGTTCTCATTATGCTATCTTGTTTCCACCCAAACCTCTCTTCACAGAGCTTCACAGTAGCTTCCCAGTCTTTCTCCCACAGCTCCAGGTGGCAGGTATCAGATGTGATTTCCCACACACAAGCTTTAAGATCTTAGGTTCTGAATCAGCTTGATCAGAAACCTTTAATTTACACTCGGTGCTGAAGTCTCATGAACTCATTCATCTCTTCTATCTAAGCTCTGCTTTACAAAATGTCAGTCTTCTCTTGTTCTCTTCTTGCACAATCTAATTAAATAGTATTTCTACTGACAGTCACTTCACTGCCTTGCTGTGTTTGTTACAGCAAAACTCTGATGTGCCCACAAACACAGACATACACGCAACCCCCCTTATCTCAAATTCACTAGAGCCAGGGCTTGCATTGCTGTGAGGGGGAATTCTTGGATTTCCTTTAATTCGCTTTACCACAGTTAAACATAAATCACTGTACCATAGTTCTTCTGTGTAAAATACTACTCTTGTTGCAAACACAATCCTAAAATCTCCACAAGCACCACTATACACTCTGAGCATCAAATTACCACGATGCAGTGAAAGAAAACCACCACACAAAATCACTGGGAAAGGGCATATCTCTCAAAGTACTCACTTTTCTCAACACAACACAGCATACCATAATTCAGCATTTACCCACATCAGCTTTCCCCCGACACAATCAAAATAACCGCACACAGTAAAATTCCAGAGGTCAAGTCCAAACATCCAGGGCAAAGAAACTCTCTGATCTCGTACTCACGGTTAAAATGTACCAAATCTACACAAATCACTACATTTAAACACAATAAATACCGTCATTGACGTTTCTTCACTCGTTCCACTTCTCCGCGGGGCACTCCCTGCCCCCACACCCTGCCTCAGCCTCAAGGTTCACTCGTCTGCTTCAAACACGGGTAGAACTCACCGCCCCGCACCATGGGTGAACTCACTTGTTCACTCTCTTCTCATACACCGCACACTCGCACGATTACAGACACATTAACATTAACCACACAATGCATTAACCATACAATGATACAGCGTCTGGACACCACACACACACACACACAGACACACAGGTTCACTCGACCCACCCCCAGGGTTGCTAGCGGCCGCCCCATCGGACAATGAACCCCTATATCTGATCCAGCTTCTCCATCAGCTGCATCCAAAGACTGAGCACCCAGATGTCTCTGAGTGACTTACTCCCTATCTCTTTTCCCCCGGGGCCCCTCAATACATACCGTACCCTCCACAGGCCAGCAGGTCCGTGTCTGTCCTTGCAGGAGGCAAGCTGAGACAAGCGGAGCCCACCAGGAAAATCCCAGGGCGCACATTGGAGGTCCGTCTATCCCCTCTGCCCCTGCAGGGACAGAGAACTCCTGGCTGGCTCGCCATAATGTTTTGCAGAGATAAAGAAAGAGAACTCCACAACTTTGTGAAAGTTGTAAAGCCGGTGTGTTTATTACAGCGCTGGACGCATGTGGAGATTGCTCTCCTCAAAAAAGGCATGCATACTTCTGGGAACTTCATGTCCTTTTTTATCCCCTTCTCAAATACATATCCATACAGTTTCACAATAGGTTCCTACATATTCATTTTTACAGATCTCACGTGACATTTGCTGCTAGTTCTTCTTTATCAAAAAGAATTCCTAGGTCAAGCTGACTTGATCTTACAGCAGTCTCTCTGTCTCTCTCTATCATCTTCTGTCTCCCCGCCTTTATCTCTGTCCTTCACTGAATCTCCGAGCTTAGGCCCTGCAGCCAGGCTACATAGCTATGTTTCAAACTACAGACTTATCTCAAAGATGTACATTTCACTTAAATCGAAATGGATTTCTACCCTGGAAAATTTTCCACTTTGCCTCACTACTGCTCCTAAAGTGCAGGCAGTTAAAACTCAGATGTAGGTATAAAGTTATAATAGTGGAGAAAGGGGTCCCAGAAGACTAAAATCCCTTAACCAGTGCTTATTTTTGAAAGGAAGAGAAGCAAGTACATAACTTTCATTCCTTGACAAATTTTCATAGAAATAATCAAATTTCATCATTAATAGTGAAGGGGAAAAAAAAAGTAAAAAGTAAAATCTACTCTCTTTCAATCAATCTTACCCTGCTCTGCAATATGCTAACAGACCTTGAAGAGAGAGTAAGATACCAAATAAGTTTTTGGCACTGTTCTTTGTGTTGTTCTGACAAGCGATCAAGGGAAACATGCTATGTGCAAATATTTACAAATAAATGAAAAACTGTTTTGAATCTATTTCAAGAGGAGATGGCAGTGATTTTTTTAGTATAGAAAGAATGTTTTGAGTTCTTCACAGTCTTTGCTCTTGGTCCGCTATAATTTAGTTTTCAGTGGTGGTCGTTATGATGATTCTGGCTTTATAGTTGAAACCAAACTGAGGGCGTGTGGTGGGCTTTGCCAGTCAGGATTAGGTAACAAATCAAAGTATGTATCCGTAATGTCATGTTGCTTCACAAAAGGCAAGAAGTGAGGAAATAAGAAAGCTTTTGACATTTCAACTGTTGGAATTTCAGAGCAGCTACTGCTTATTGTTGTAGAGGAAAATCTCTCAACAACAGGAGTCAAGTAGTCTTGTTAGAGAGTGATACTTCAAATGCATGGGTAAGTGGACAGTTGCAAACACACAGGTATAGTCAAACTATTTAACACATTTCATATATTTACTATGCCCCAAATCAGTAGTTTGAGCTGGGTAGCAACCAAGTAAGGTGAACAAGTCCTTTATCAGCAAACATGAAGTTACTGGTAATAGAAATTATCTTGTAAATAGATTGCCAGTTACATACATTTACAAGTTTTCTTCCAAATGTTAATTGTGCCTGCATGCTTCCTATTGAGAGTCTTAGATTGCACAGTAAAATTATTTTAAGATAGAATAATTCTTAAATATTTTAAGACTAAGAGTAATTAAATTGATTCCTCCAGCAGTTCATTTTTATGCAATAACTATTTAATTATATATCCTTTTCTGTAAGTTTTAGATGATTGAGTTGAAAAAAAACCAAAATCCACTCTGATAAAGGAGTTATGGGACATAGTTTCCAGTATTTTGTAGGACAGTTTGGTAGCAATATTAATTCTTAGCTCTGGTGCTGGGAAACTGATGTTTTACAAAATTTGGACTAAATACTTTTTCTACTTATAGCTTACTAAATATAACTACAATTCAGAGCCAATACAACTTCTATTACTGGGAATAGAAAGGATCCTAGTGGTTTCTGTGAGAGATAGGTTCTTCCTTTCCTCTTTGTTCACAGATTTTGACGTTCATCTTATGTTTATATATCTTCGTTCCAGTGTTTTATAGCAAACCTAAAAAAAATCTGGCTGGTTGCACAGCTCTGTAGCCACTCAAGAATTCCCATATCCATCTCTTCAGTTCATATTTTTATTAACTGCTAATGGGACTAATCATGACACTTTTATTCCTATTCATGAGTAATCATGACACTGGAAAGATGTGTTCTTTACCTGTCAAGTGTGATGATAACAATCCTACAAAATTATCTTGGTAGATGAGTAGGGGAAGAATACGGGATTAAAATTATAAATAGTTTTCAATCTTGTTAATACATCTGTATATCTGTATATTGTTAATATAATGTCAAATATGAAAACAAGAGAAGGAAAGAAATTAAATATTTAACTGGAGTCCCATGGCCCAATTCAATAGAAAGATTTTATTTGTAGTACCAGGTGATTTGAAGATTGCATAGATGAACCATTAATTGGCAAATGATTTTAAAATTATTTAAAATGCAATAGAAGCCTGTTTCAGTGCTTTATTCCATAGGAAAATGATAATGAGTCTTCCATTGATTAACATAAGTTTTATTGTTTTCATTGGAAATACATATTTGTATCCTGTCGTACAGAGAACTATTTTGTAGTACCACAGTAAAGTTTCTGGCATTTACAATTGGTTTCATTCTACTGGAATGAGTAGATTTCATAGCAGGGGTAGAGAGAATTCCGTTGTCAAGGGGACAGAATGCCAACCAGAGGAAAACCACTGGGTATGTCTGAATGGGGCAGCCCATAATGCCCGGCTTCAGTTCACAGATACTGGCATTCAGTGGATTGTACCCAAGAGGAGAAAAAAATACTTAGAAAGGACTTTAAATTGCTTTGTGAGGAGTGATTAAGGGCAGCCTTGTAACGAGATTATCAGCTGTGAACTTGCCTTTGGTTCAGAGGACAGAGCGGAGCGCAGGTCCCAAAGGCTTCACTGCATCTCTGGGATTGGGACCGGGGATTTAAGTGGCTGAAGAGGAGGCTAGGGAGGACACAAAACCAGGCACTGGCTGTCTTCATACACACTGTAAACACACCCTGTTTGTCCATAAGAGTGAGCGTGCTGGGTGCTGTCACACTGAGAACTAACTAAAGATGAACTGCCTGTGGGCTGGGAGAGTAATTGCTTACTGTTGCTGCCTACAGCTTGTGGTTCCTAACTCCTGAGGCTGAGCAGAGAGCAGCCTGGGAGCTACATAATTCAAGTTACACTCTAAACTGGTGCATGTAGCTACCTACCAGTCACCCTTGAGTAGAGCATTTCTCCAATTAATTTAAGTTAAATTAAAACAGCTTTAGACTTGCAGCTGGGGTTTTTGACTTTTAAAATTGATAGAACAAAATATGGATGCCTCAGCTTCTTCCAGTTTACCATTTTATTTCTAACAATAGACCAAGGAAAGAAAAATTTTCTTTCCTGTCCATTATTTTCTAGTCAACATCTTTGACTTTAGCTAATGAATGAGTTATATTGGAATAAGATGTAGAGAACAAGGGCATTGCTATAATATTACACTGAGGTATAACAACTTCAACTCAAACTCAAAAGTGAAATTCAGCAGCACACAGCCACATCAATCAACAGCTAGAGTTTTGCAAAGGTGTACCCTATTCACACCTACAGAAATATTTATTTAGTTTTGCAACCTATAAAATATGTAACTAAACACACATAAGTTAGCATAAGCAGCTAATTTTTCACATCTAAGTCTACACACTTTGTATATGAAAATTATGTAGTACCTGAAGCATGTAGGTATGTATATATATATACACACACACAGATATATACCTATGTGTTTTTAAATGTGCTGGTAGAATTCTATTAAAAAAGAAAAATCCACAGCCATTGAACTTGTCATCTTTGGGTTGTTTTGTTGCTGTTGTTTTTTTGTTTTTGTCTTGTGTTTTCTTTTCTGTTCTTTTTTTTTCTCTCTTTTTTTCCTCTCTTTTTTTCCTTCCAAGACTGGAGAAATAGACACCAATTTTTGTATTTCAGTTTTCAAGGTACTTCTGCCCTTGGATTCCATATTACTGATGATACTTTAAATATCCTGGCTGAAAAACACAGTTAAAGATAACTGCCATTCACACGACCATGTGTAGTAAAATTATCAGTTTACTGTGACAATGCAGATTTTTTGGCTTAAAGTTTTCATCTTAAAAGCTTAAAAGTTTTTGGTTTTGAGTTTCATCATCTGTTTTAACCTGTCTCAGTAAAGGTGTGCACAACTGTGTTTACATTGGAAGGTAGATACTAATAGAATGTCCAAGGAAAATCTTCCTTAACTTTTCTTGAAATTGGGTTTTAGCTGCTGCAAAACAGTGCTTGTTTTGCAGAACCCTACATCTTTATTCTAGGCAGAATAACACCTGGTGATAACCTTGTGGCTTCAACAGCTGGGTTATGATTACCTGAGGGCATTAATCATTACAGCTGGTTGGAGATGTGTTTTTCACACTCCAGAAACACAGATCTATGTCAGAGCTTTTACTGTTGATTGAGCTTTGAGAAGTTACCTGACCACAGGTTTGAGACAAGTCAAGGCAGAACCCTATCAATTTCACTACTCTCTGATAGGGGACTCCTTAAT
The DNA here is from genome assembly GCA_013401095.1 of Passerina amoena. Lineage (NCBI taxonomy): Eukaryota > Metazoa > Chordata > Aves > Passeriformes > Cardinalidae > Passerina > Passerina amoena. The sequence goes on along the minus strand of WBNP01000619.1, from coordinate 625,580 downwards.
ATCCCTTGCCCTTATATTTATTTACATCCACCTGTGAGAGATCGGGTTTCATTCCAGATGTGTTTATGAGTTATACATTGAAACTGAACAAGAGGAGTCATAATATGAATTAGTACTGCTTGAGTATGTCATCATCTGACTGCTCAGATTTAAGACTGTGTGCATTCTTCTCTAAAAGGATTCTGTGCTGTAATAGAGCTAATCAAACATGAAATAGAAGAACTGAATGTATGAATGTCTTGTTTCCTGGCTTTATACAATTTCAATTGGTAGATACGCTGTGTAAGAACCCAAATATCAACCTACATTAATTTTATGTTTCAGAATATATAACAGGCAAATGATTTGCTAAGAAAAATAATCCAACTGTGAAACAATAAGGATTTGTTAACAGTGAAAACTATGTTAATATGATATTTAGAGAAATAAAGCAACAGGATGCATGAGAATGAGAGAAAACTAGCTAATTTTTTGCTATAAGTGGTTTTCTATTTTTCATAATGCACAAATCTAAAAATCAGCAGGAGTACACTGTGCATATGTGTGTTACACATATATTTTACACAAAATATTTTTTTAATGTAAAATATTTTGACAGTAAGGTATAAGAATGCATGTGTCATCCTGTGATAAAAAGAATCTTGGCTGTGTAGCATCTAAAGAATAAACACAAAAATTAAGGGTGTGAATTGTGACATTTTTTTAACTATCCAGATAAAGGAGTAATCTAGAGCAGCCTTGCTGGCTTGTCATTGAGTTTCCTTCTAATACACGGAATCAGAAAACATTTATATCTGTGGTTTGTATGTGTGTGTGTTTCTGACATTCCATTCATTATTGCAAATAAGTGTGACGCAGAGGACAGAGAAGCTCAGCCAGATGAGATCTATTTGTCTTTTGTTTACAGCCAGTGGCCAGTCCTTTTCCTCAAATGCTTCCTTAGGGTGGAGAGAAGCAAATAAAAAATCATGTGAATGAAGTAAAGGGTTATGTAGACTTTAACATAGATTTCTTCTGAAATGTAATGGAGCTGACTTTTAGGTAAAAGTCTTGTTTGGTGTGAGAGGAGGCAGATTATTTAATAGCTCTGACAGTCAATATATTTTATTCAGTAGCAAATTTCTCACTGTGATTTGTTGGGAGGAAATGCTGGTCTCTGACTTTATTCTAATAAGGAGTTTATCCAGCTTGTTCAGAACATGTTAAGTGTGCAACAAGTGTAAATGAATTGAAATTCAGTCATGAAATCCAGTCTTGACTTCAGCACCTGTATGACTTCCGGGGACGGAAAACTTCTCTGATGGTGTTTGGGCAATAGGTGAAAATACTAGTCTTGTGAGTCACCCGGTGCAGTTGTTGAACTCAGTACAGGCTAAACTGATGGTTTCTGCTTGTTTTGCACACTTCAGATCTGTACAGGAGCATGGAGCATATCAGTCCTCCTTGTCTGGATTAACTCTTCCAGCTGAAGAGGCACGTCAGTCTATTTCTGTCCAAACTGATGACATCTACCCCTTTCCAACCAATACATTAGCCAACCAGATTCTGTATATTAGAGAATAACAGAACCAATTAGGTCAGAAAAAACCTCTGAGATCACCATGTTCAACCTTTGACCAGACACCACCTTGTCACCAAGACCATGGCACCACATGCAGAGTTTCCTTAAACACTCCAGGGATGGTGACTCCACCTCCTCCATGGGCATACTGCCCCATATGACTTCGTTGTGTCTTTCCTGCTCATATCTTCTTGGCACGATTTTTAAAAAAATCCTTTTGCTTTCCAGGATTGTAGGAACTGCTTTTTTTTGTTGTTGTTTTGGGATTTTTTTAGTGTGTTTTTGTGGATACAATAAATACAGAATGGTTCCATGCTTATTAACTACTTAAAAGATGAGCAGTATTCAAATGATCCTCTTAATATATTTCTAAGCAATTATTAATATTGTTTCTAAGCAATGTTCTGTAGGAAATTTCTTTCTTATTCTCATAAGCATGTGAATGGTTCCACTTTTGCTAATCTTGTCTAAAATTACAATCTTTTACATCAATATATACCTATATATATATACATATAAATAAATAAGCATTAAAAGAACTGCTTTAACTTAAGACCAAAACTTAGTCCATCATAAAATTATTGTTTTTAACTAATGTTAATAACTAGTACATTTTACTCAGCCAAGAATGTTAATTGATAGTGTGAGGCTGTGAACTGATATATGGTCTCCTCCAGCCAGGTCTTTTAAGCTCTTGGAGATCTATATCATATCCAAGATAGCTCAGCTACCTTAGAAGGCATAAAATCAGCAGGATGGCTTCTGTGGTAGTGTTGGAAACAGAGAAGTTTTAATAAAAAGCAAAATAACAAAACTCTTTACAGAGAAAAACCGAGCCAGGTGCAAGAGGTTCTTGCTCCTGGTAAAACACCTCACAAAAAGCAATTAGTTCCTTTGTTTCTTCTTTTTCTACTAAATTGCTTAGGCAGGACTTTTTGCCTCCTGTCTGATTAGCTGTTCTTATGTTTGAAGTGAAGTCCCCCAGGTCTTATGAGGGGTCTTTTTACCACATTGAGGAGAGAAATTTCTGAGCCTTTTTCCTTTTTAAGGACACAAAGGATAGTTTTGTCACTCTGTCAACAGGGAGCACATTCTTATAGCGCGCTACCTGAATTTCACTTGTGAAATACTGACATGTGAGCACAGACACTCCGTAGTGGTCAGCAGAGAGGTAGCAAGTGGAACAAGATTTGAACCCAGTTGTTAGCTGTACTGATTGAGTACACAAGGGTCCAATGCATGGAAGAAGTGTGGGCTCACTGCACGTTATTAGAATAAAATCCCAATATTGCCAGGTGGGACGTGCCCGGGCTTGTCTGGCCCTCGCCACGTGGCCGGAGACAGCTGCTGTGGGGTTTCTCCACAGAGATATCTCTGGCTGGCTGGATGTAGCAGCTGGGCAGCCGAAGCCAAGTCCAGGCTTATAGCAAGTCAGGCTTTACCTCTGAAGGAAGTCTTAGGCTGTGGTAAGGAGAAATAGGAGTGGATTCTGACGGAGGGTTTAATCCAGAGTTTATTCCAAGTTTCCAGACATCTGAATGTCGCAACAGCTCCGATGGAATCAAGAGACACGTGCCCTGATTCTCTTTTAAGCCCAGGGAGAGGGGGAGGGGAAGGACAGGTAAAGAACCAACCAGGTGGGAGGGGGGGAGACAAAGGGGATGGAGACATTAGGACAGGCCAATGAGCTCTGACTTGAGGGGCATCTTTAGAAATCTTTGCCAACCATAGGGTGATGCTGCTGGAATGGACAGCTCTCAGCAGGGGAGGCTGGCACACCGGGGAGGAGACAGGGAAATCTGAGACAGAAGATTGCAAAACACTGCAACAGCACGTGCCACCTCTGTATTTGCAGGAGCCTGGGATGTCCTAATGCCTGGTAACCACAGAAAGCAGTTGCTTTGAACAGGCTGCCAGGCATGTGTAAAACCCTGTTCATACAGACAAATCATAATTTCAATTTGTACAAAGGGAAAAAAAAGGATTTCTTAAGGGAAGGTGGTGCACATAGATTACACGTGGTAGTCCCCTACTAAGCATCATCTCCTTCTTTTTATGACTTGATGCTTTGAAACACACAGTGGGGTGGTATCTTGTAGGTCTTATGAATTTGAAAAGCAGTTTTCTGTGTAAAAAGGGGGAAATATCTGATCTCTCTTAGGAGTAGGTAATTCATAGTTCCTAAAGGCTGCATTTTGTAGAAGTTTTTGGAAATTTCATGATATTTTTAGTTGGTGTCAGTTAAACTAATTGTGAGAAATTGAGCAATAGGAACCAATTTTTATCTGTTTGAAGCAGTTCATACTTGAGAAATTAGCTTATGCATTATTTGTTGGTAAGGATGACATACTTCAGATATTGTAGTACTATCATCCACTGAAAACTATTACCACTTGTGCTGCACATTCCAGGGAAGGATTTTTTTTCATAATTCAACAGTTGTTTTTTTTTTTCCTTCTGGTATATTCCTTAAAAAAAACTACACTAGCAAAAAGAGAAGAGAGTACTAGTAATCAGCTGCACTCTCCTCAGAGCAGTTCTTCAGCAATCTATCAAGGAATGCATGTTATAAATTAGGCTGATGGAAAGAAGTCCTTGCCCATAAATCTGATTTTCTTCAACAAAGAAATCATGCATGATTTAAAAGCTCTGAGGTTGCCTAAATATTTTCTGTTAAGGTTGCATCTGACTGATTTATTTCTTTAGACTGACATGATTCTTTGATTCTATAACATAAAATTGTTATTATAGGATGGACTGCTGATCCCTCATCTGATCTTCCTATTTCATATCACAGTATTGGGTATTATCATAAATTAATGTATATCAAAGCTTAAGACAGGACTCTGCTCCTCACAGTCACCTGGAATTGTTCATGATGAACTACAGCCCTGGCCAGTCTAAAGGAAACCCAGAAGGGTGCAAGTCCTTGCCACAGGAGCATCTAATTCTCCAGCCTGCCTCTCAGGAGTCTATCTGATTTATTTCTGCACGTAGTTTTACATTTCTTCATGGCAGGCTTCAGTTACTTTTAACAGTAGGAAACACAACATAATGAAAACACTATTTTCCTTTATAATTATGACACAATCTTTAGTCTGAGTTTCCTCTTCCAAGGTTAGGCATCTAAAATGAGTTACTTACATGACAACTTTAAGATTGGCCTGATTTTCACAGCTGGCAAACACATCTGTGTAGCCAATGTATGTTTCACAAGGCTAACTGAATTTCACAGTTTAAGAAAACAGAAGTACTGAGTTGATTTTGGAGTGGCCCACAGTGACACTGGCAGGTGCCTGCAGCAGTCTGGATTGAAATGGGGGCACAGGGGCCCTGTGGGGCTGTGCTTCAGCTGCATCTAGGCAAGCCAGCACAGGGGAAATTTCTGCTTTCCTGAGCTGGATAACTCACTCACAATTATCCCAGGAAACTCTTCACCATGATTGGTAATATGTCCTTTCAGGATATCTGGTTTTAAGCTAGCTTTGTTAAGCACTGGGCTCAGTGTGCCAAGTTGAATCCTTCAATTGAATCCTTCAATTTCCTATATGCCTACATATGGCTGCATGACAGGTGGTTGCCAAGTGCAACCAAATATAAACAAACAAACCCGACAGGATCCATATCCTGTAATTACAGTTTCAGTGGCTCTTCTGACAGTTCTTCTCCAACTTCTCTTTCATCACTTTCAAATACCTGCTCCTCTGCTTGCATGTAGGTCTTGTATTAAATATGAATCCTCTCTTACTTCAGTACCTTGAATTTTGTAACACAGAAATTACTCTAGTCTTGCAAAATACAAAGATGGAAGTAGTTATGCAATGGGGAGGGGAGCTCCTCTTGTTCTTAAAATAATAGAAATGGCATAGAAAAATCAGCATTAGAGAATATGAAAGAACTGATTTTGTCTCTTTTCTTCTTCAGATGGAATGAAAATACTTGGAAGAGGCAAAAAAGAATAATTGTGATAATTTCAAAAAAGGTTTTTCATCAGAGAGAAGGAAATATGTTAACAGAAACTGGTAATAAGAACAAAGAATAAAGTTTGAAGTAATATAAAACATATAAGTAACATAATTCTCTTCAGGAGAAATGCTCCTTTGTACGCTCTTAGTTTCAGGAAATAATCACACCAAGTTTCCAGCACCATGCAGGTTCAAGATTATGATGAGAAATTTAACCAGGGACTTTCATACCTGGGTGCATATTTGCCATGTGAAAGCAGCTATAAAACCTATCACTTTGCCCTATGTGACTCCTTTGGGATAAATGGACAGTTTAAGCTGCAGTCTGGTTTGTTGCAGAATACAGAAGGTGTTCCATGAATAATTCTAGTTTGTCCCTAACTGTAATCTGTATTTTCAAGGCAGTTTGATCACTATGAAGCTTGAGTTGCAAGTGTGATCTCTGGTGGCTCCTGTTACACAGCAGTAGCTTTAATGGTAAACCACTAGAGGAACAAGTGAAGAGTTGAAACAAAAACAATGTCTTTTGCCTTCTCTTTTATGTCACCCTTAGGAAAAGTAAAAGAATGTAAGATGGTGTTACTTACCTATTTCTAAGAAGAATTGTAAAGGGATTTTAAATTGCATTTGGAAGACCTTTTTCAAACTCCATATATTCAAATTCTCCCCTTGTTATAATTTTCTTCAAATCTTGCTATTTTCCAGAGGTTTTTCCTTTGACAACTTATACATTATTTCCTTTTCTTTCCTTTGATTTTAATAAAGCATACAAAATTACATTGAAACGTCATCAACAGTAGTAATGTTGAAATACTATCTGTTTAATATTTATTTATGGTTTTCCAAAAGTAAAGCTGACTCAGCCTTTAAATGGTGTTATATGTAGGTCTCTATGCCTATAGAACCTATGAAGGTGTTTTTAAAAACACCTGGAAGAATGGAGGGTTAGCTTGGTTTTTGTTTGTGGGTCTCAGTGCTGTTGGCCAGCTTTTTCTTGGTCTGTCTGGAATGTGTGAATCTCAGTTTCTGCAGACATGCCACTCTAGGTGCCATTAAAATACTCTTTAGTAATCACAGAAGACAAGCGAGGGCTTGGATATCCTTCAGTCTTAAGACTATGGCTACAGCATTTCCTTTCAGATTGTGAGAACTTAATTCAAATATGAACCATTATTATAGTCATTAAGGTCAAAATGTGCTCTAAAAGCCATTCACAGCTAACTTTAAAAATGCAGTCAGATTTTGTTACTCTCACGGGAACTGTTTTGCACTTCAGGATGCTAGATTCATGTTATACTAATTCATAACGACTGTTGTTATTCATTTTTATATGCTGTCCATGACTTTTGCAAAATTTCAGCTCTCATAGATAGAATTTTTTACAGCATTATGATATAGTTATTTTAAATAGTGTATTATGTTTTTATTAAAATTACACAGCACAGAAACTCATGAAGAGATTTTTAAATAAAATAATGTGTTTTTATTTAAATATCATTTTTTTAAAAAGTTTATCATGAAAGTAAGAATAATTATGAAAATCTATGGTTTTTATATTTTTTCTTTTTTTGCCCCCCTCAGATTGCTGTGTTCAAAATTACCCACTTGTTCATCCTTAGTTTTGTTTGAAAGTTATCAGTTCACACAGACTATTTTAAATTAGAGCTGTCTTTCCTTTTACTGAAGACAGTCACATGAGATGTTTTTCCTCCCAAATCAGGTGGGAGAACTCGATGGCCTCTTTGTGCTGAGAGAAACACCAGGAGTCAGCAGAGCGCATTCAACTGTCCTACAGCTGTAAAGTGGTACGAGATATAATATCCCACAGCTTTTAGTCCTGTAGTATAGTCAGCTAAAGCACTTAGACATCACCATGGCTAAAGCCTAGTTCAGTGCAGCTGAGCATGAGCTGAGCTGTTATTTGTGTAGAGCTGTTGCAGAAATCAGGTGCTTTTGGAGGAGGGTCAGCCTGTCACCAAAAGCATTTTTTACAAACAGAGAATTAACTTCTCATAGGAGTTCTTGAGTATTTACTTAGAGGCAACTTCATCTTTAGAAAAAAAATCATTGGAATACTTATTTTTGTAGTCTTCTCCAGTTGTGGAAATATTGAGGAAAGTGTATATCAAGTCTGTTAATGGATTTAGGCTCATCAGAACATGTTATTTTTCTTTATGCTTTGGGGACAGGTGAAAAGCAACCCTCTTTTAATAACAACCCTTTAGTGGAAGAAACATTCAATAGAATTAATTCTCTTTTTTCCTGTCTGATTTTATACTGTGTTGCTGAGATGAATTATCTTTTCTGCAATTTCCATGCTAAGAAAAGAAGATTCCTTAAATTGGTAGAAATGAAAAATTAGTGTGGCTTTATAACCCTGTGATTATTTTAGGGTTTGTTTTACTTTTCTTCTCTGAGTCATGTAATCTTTAATTTCTTTTGGTTTAAATCCCCCATTAATTTTGTTTGATGTTTCCTGTTTAGAAGATGCTTTAGGAAGGCTTTACTACATCTTCATTTTTGTCCACCTCTCCAATATTTTATGGCAATATTTTTCATCATACATTGTAATAAGTAGTAAGGTTTTTAATACACTATTTTATTTCTCTCATGATACAGAATTAACCCTCCTTAGGTGGAGAAAGGTGAAATCGGCCATGTCCACAATTATTCAGCATTTAGATTTGAACTATTGTCAAAGTGTGATATATTCAGGAAGTAAATTCTAATAGGATTATAATCTCAAATGTTATTCTGACCTTTTATAAATAAAAAGGCCTACACAGGTAATTTTTCCACTCTTGTAAATTAAAAAAAAGGACTGTTCTCTGGCACTGAGGTCAGTGGACATGGCAGTGTCTACCTTATTATTGAACTGGACGGAGTGGCCACATTAAAACTGGATTATCCCATCTCCCAAACAGTGTTCATTGAGACAGAATCATGGGAGATGCTAGCTGTGCTGCAACCAAAGCAAGGTGTTGTTCTAAACAATTGAACAGCATAGGTAGGTGAGTTTCAGGGTCTGTCTGGGAACAGGCACTTACAGAATCATTAGTTGCAGTCAAGAGGATTGACAGACACCATCTGGTTTTAGCTGGGGTAGTGTAAATTTTCTTCACGTGGCTAGCACAGAGCTATGTTTTCCATTTGTGCTGAAAACAGGGTTAATAACATAGAAATTGTTAAAGCTGAGCAGGGCTTACAGAGAGCCAAGGCCTTCTCTGCTTTTTTGTATGGCCACACTGGTGAGGTTTTCAGGGTGTCTGGGAGATTGTGGAGGGCAAACAGCGAGGATAGGTAACCCCAACTGACCAAAGGGAGGTTCCAGACCATATGACATCATGCTCAGTATATAAATTGTGAGGAAGAATAAGGGGTGTTTGGAGTGATGGCATTTATATTCCCAGGTCACTTTATGTGTAATGGGCCTCTGCTCTCCTGGAGATGGCTGAACACCTGCCTGCCCTTGGGAAGCAGTGAATGAATTCCTTGTTTTGCTTTGCTTGTGTGGCTTTTGCTTTCCCTATTAAACTGTCTTTATCTCCACCCATGAGTTTTCTCACTTTTATGCTTCCAATCTGTCCCTGATCCTGCTGGTGGAGGAGTGAATGAGTGGCTGCATGGGGATTGGCTGCGGGCTCAGGTTAAACCTTGTCCCCATCCAAAATTGTTGTCAATGGGGCATTCACCAGTGATGTTTTCCCCAGGAATATTGCCCAGAAGCCTCAAACTGTAGGAATGTCCAATGGCCCTGTGGACACTGAGCAGCTCAACAGCAAACATCCTCTTGAGATCCACAAGTAAGACATTTTTCCCTCATTCTTTTAAGACCTGCCCTGTTGATGGTACACAGAGTTTGCCTAATGTGAATAGCAGAAGGTTTCACAATGTGAAACAGTGGCAGCCACTTTTGCCTAGGATAAAGTAGGAAGAAGTACTGAATATGTGTGTTTTCTTTGAGGAGGAACCTGAAGGCAAGAGCATTACACACAAGATTGGAAATGAATTCAGTCTTCTTCCCTGTCTGAACAGATTTAAGTATTTCTTGCTCTAGTTAAGCAAATATCTTTCAGACTGTCTTACAGCTGCTCAAGTGATTCAATAGATACCATTTAGTCAGAATCTGTGAAAAGAATGTAAGATTTTTTGGACCAGACAGAGAGAAATAAAAGATGGATTAGAGATCAACTGGCATATGGAATATTGTCATCTAGCATTTTCACCAAAGTCTATTTTTGTCTAGTTATAATGCACTGTAAAACACAGATGCTTGGCACAGTGGCTTTGAGCAGCTGTGTGCTTCTCAATTCCATCACTGTCTCCAGTATCTTTGTGGTTAGGACATTTGCATGAGGAAAAAGAAAGGTAACCTTAATTTCCTTCAGGCAAGGCAGTGATTTAAACTTGAATCTTCTGCTTCTGGGGAAATATTCCAAAACATTGAGCAAGAAAGGGAGATAGGTAGAGGGTCAAACAGTGGCCATTGTGTTTGCAAGGGAAATCTGGACCTTGCTGTGTTTTTGAAGGAGCTTTGGCATCATTTTGCAGAAAAAGGTCAAAGCTAATCCTAGCTGGAAGGAGGCATGTCTGTTTGACCTAACACTGTTTATTTCTCCCTTGAAAAGGACACTTATATCCTCTGTTTTCAGCAGTGCTCATTGTTAACAGGATTTGCACATGGGGAATTGCATTTTGAGATGTCCATTTCTTTAAGAACAAAGGAGTTTCACCAGTAGATGTGATTTGGTTTTGACTATTAGAATTGAAAAAACTATATAGACTACCCAAATCAAGGAAGACTTCCCATAAACAAAATGAAATTCGTATTTCGTAAGTAATTGTACGATTCATAAGGAATCTTATTGCTAGCCGCTTATGTTATTCAAAAACATGACAGATTTTGAGAATTGGCAATATAATAACATGTCTTTAGAACAGTCTTCTAATGTTATTTTTTGAGGGCGGGAGAACATTGGAGCAGCATTAGAGTGATAGCTAGCATGTTCAAACTGGGCCCAACAGTCATTATCAGTCATTTCTGCATCTCCCTGGCTATTCAGTATTCAGTTGATCCTACAGACAAGCTTTTAAAAAGTCTGCCAATACTTAATAATTTCTGCAAAAGCACCTTGGGTACTTTGACATTTAAATATCAAGGGTCACTTTTGTCTTTTTCAGGCTGAATCTGCTCCACCTGAAAGGTTTATACTTCATGATCCGTAGTCATCATCTGAACTTTGTTAAAGTGTTATAATACCATGAGAGTCTTTTACAACTTCATTGTCTGAACTGCTAAATGTTTAGGAGAATTAAAAAAAAAATCTGTACATCCTGAGAAGCATTTTTGGCTTTTAAATGTACCTCTTCTTAGACAAAGAACTTTTATTGTCGCTTTTTGTGTCATTTTATCACAAAGTCAAAGCACAAAATTGTATTCTCTCAAAATATTATTTTTTAAATTTCCTGGACTAAGTTTTCAAAGACATAGATTATGCCTTTTTGAGGGGTAACCATATTCAGTAGTACTAAAAACTATGCAGCAGGGAATGAGAGCATGCAGAAATGTTCTATGATCTGTGCAGACTTTGCATTTAATATGTGCACTTATCCTATGTGTTTCACACAAAGTGCATGCCAGGATAGAACCAGATAAACAGTTAGTTTAACGCCATCAAAGCACAGTTTAATGCATCAAAGCAAAGAAAATGCCATCTAAGTAATAAAGACACTTTGCAAAGGAAGACACTTTGGCAGTAAGAGAATGGCAGAAAATGGAAACCACTAGGAAGAACCACTGCCACAGCCCATCTCATGGAGAACTCCCAGACTCTGCTCTGCACATCATCACCTCCTTCTCCCCTTGTCCTTCATTGGCCTGTGCACACTGTGCTTTCCTTCCTGATGGCAGGGGTGATGAAGAGGTCCTGGCCATGTAGGTACAAAAGGCACAGATAGAGTGCCACACTGGGATTGTGATGCTTTGAAATCTATAGTGACTTGTAGAGATGGTAAAGTTTGTGTTGGAGGGAAAGAAATTGGAGTAGGTTTATATAACTATTTTTCAGGGTGTTGTGCTTAATATGATACCTGTGTTTTCAGTATCACTGGTTGATTCTATTTTATTTATGCTCTCTTGATGTCATGTGCTTTCCAAGTAGATTGCACAGTTTATGCTAAACAGCTTAAATTGTCCTCATGTAAAACATTAGGTTTCACACTAGGACAAAGGTGAATAAGAGAGTAATTGCAACCACAGAGGGATAAATTTTATATCTTAGCCAACCCAATGCTGGGAAATTTAGTTAAAGTATGCAGAAAGTATCCAAAATATGCATTCCGTCCTCAGTAGAAGATCAGAATAGTATGGATGACATTGTAGATAATGCCCAAGTCCACAAACAATAATGATGAAAAGTAAGTCAGTGAATACTTGTTCCAATTTCCGTTCTATTTCCTAACTTTTAAATGTTTGATGTTCCAAGTTAAAAATCTTCCTTTAATATATATGTAAGGTTCCTAAGACAACGTATAGAGAGGGATGGGAAGAGGGCTGTTATTTCAGGCATTGAATCTGACTGGAGCACAGCACTCCAGCTTTTTTGGGCTTCTGCATAGCTCTGCATAGCTACCTTCAGCTACCACATCTATTCAAATAGCATTCCCAGGTTCCATAGTTTATCCCAGTGGTCAGCCCAGCTCCTCAGCTTCTTTGCTTCCTGGGACAACAGGTCTTGATGTCATGTGTTGCCCGCCTTTCTTTTCTGACTTACCTGTCTCTTCCAATCTGTAACATTTAACCTCTGTCTCCATAACTGTTAAAATCCACTTTTTCCCGTTCAGTAAAATAGGACACTTTAGTAGTCATACTATGAATGTACTTTCTTGTTCATCTGTTGCCTTAGGTCTCTCTGAAGTTCCTAAGAATGATTTAATTTTCTCTCTGCCTCCTCAGCCAAATAGATGCTTGGGCTAGCTTGTGAGTTTCATGGCACAGTGGAGCAAAACTGGTGATAGACTGAAAATTGAATGCATGGTATACCTGTATCTTCAGCATCTCATGCATGAATAAAAAACTTCTCTTATGAATTTAAGACTACTATGCCACATAAACAGTGCCTTGTATTTGCATATTTATTTAATTTAGAGCGGGATTTGAAGAGCAGATCATTTTAAGAACAGGGACATGATTTCAGAAGAAAGCATGCCATTGCCTGCTGGTAATCCTGGTCTCAACCACTCTTTGGTAGATTAAGACCATTCTTTGGTCTTAACAAATAAACCATTTTTTATCTTTGTGTGGTTGTGTCAGAACTATTCAACTAAACCCATGGCCTGCCAAGCAAGCATGGGCTGTGTAGTATCGTGCACTATTGCAAGCATGATCTGTTTTGCAGAATATACCTATGCTAAATGATACACTGTGCTTCATGCCAGTGCCTGAGATTTGAGTGACAAAACTTCTCGAACAGAAAAAAGATAAGGAAAAAAAGCCAACAGGGACTACACGTCTATGCCCTCTGCTTAGCAGCCCAAGGTAGTGACCATTAGTAAAGATACACACAAGAGTATGTAAAAGAGTGGGTAGGACAGCTGACCAATGTCAACTCATAACTCTGCAGCCACAAAAATAAAAAAAAAAAGGCAAAAAAAAAAGGCAAAAAAGAAAAGCAAGAAAAAAGGAAATAAGCCATAAATAAAGCAAATAAGCCATAAATAAAGCAAATAAGGTGAGCACATTGATTTGAGTGGGAATGGGAACACCCTGTCTGGCTAGTCAGACACACTCAGATCTGGATGAGGCTGCTCCAGTTCACCTCATGAACTTGTCCACTCTGAAAGGCAAATGTCCCAGCTCCTATAAAGAGAGCTGGGTTGTATATATAGGAGAAATGACTCTATTTTGATGGCTGAACAACCCTTCATAACCCCTGAAAGGCTCCATGATACACTTTAGTTATAAAAAATTGATGGATAAATAAAGGATCATAGAATAGGAAGAATACTTTTGTTAAATTAATTCTGTTTTACTAAAACACTAAGAAACTGATAATGAGCCACTTTACTATTATTAGTAGTTTTGCAACTGTGTGGTGGAAATGTAATAAAATGTGTAAAATCACATATTTAAGTCTTTCTGCTATCTTATATTTTTAAGCTAAAATTTATATTTCAAATTGCTTAACAGATATATTTGCTTAAAGTGTGGGGAACATTTTACAAAACTCTTTACTCTCTAGAGAAAGACTTGGCTGCCTGTGTAATCCTGATGGGTTAATAATCAAAAGCTGGGAAAAAAAAATCCCTTTGAGGGCATTCCACATCTTAGGCAAAGGAACCTGATAGTTCCCATTTACAGTATGTGCTTTATTCTGAGGAGAGGTAAGATGTACTTTGTTAGATCACATAATTAGGCTATGTTTTGGTCAATAAGGAATGCTGCTTTGACTGTTAGATTTGTAGTCCATTTATCACAACTGCGGTATAACACAATTTACACTTGCAGATAGACATTAACAAGAATAAGCTCAGGGAAATAAATAATAATTTTAAAATATCCCTTAGATTCAAATGGAATCTGAGTCTTGAATCTGACTTCAACAAGGAAAAGATCTTTACTTCTGTCAAGAAAGACACTAGTTCTTCACAAAGCACTGAAAAGCTGTCTCCTCTGGTTTATTGATGTGAATAAAGCTTTTGCATTTCCAGTTTAAGATGGGATTTTAACAGCCCACATTTCTAAATCACCGATGGTGAGACATCTGTGAGCACATACCTACAAGGTATAACTCCAAGACTATTCGGGCCAGAGAGAATTTGTCTGTTCAAACTTTGTGTTATCACGTGGCTTCTGGGTCTTCCATGAACGTGAAGAGTATTTTTAATATGTTGGAAAACGGCAGTTAGGTTTAACACCTTACGGTGACCGCACAGTATCAGGACTCACATTTGAGTGCTGCAGGGGGGTGAGATATGTTTTTTTACCCTGCGTTGCTGTCTGTAGTTACCTGTGCCTTTGGCAACATGCTGTGCCCGAGGAGAACGCCGTGCCCCTACACTCCGTGGGGCAGCGGAGCCGCTGCGGGCTGGCGACCGCCCGGCTGTCCCGGGGGCGCCGGCAGCCCGGCCCGGGACCTGCCCCGGCCAGGAGCCGCCACCTGCGTTCCGCCTCCCGGCCGTGCCCGGCCCCGCGGGGCACCGGGGCGGAGCGGGACCCGGCCCGCCCCGCCGAGCCGCAGGTAGGGCAGCGGCCCACGCCATCCCATCGCGTTCAGTCCGCGGTCGAGTCTCCGCGCCCCCGGCGCTGGCCGATGGATCCCGAGGCGGCCGGGGACGAGCTGTCCCGCCTGCGCGCTCTCTTCCTGGCGTGCGACGCCAGCGGCTCGGGCCGCATCGAGCGGGAGGACTTCGCCGCCCTCTGCGCCGATCTGCGGGTGCAGCCGGCCGAGGCCGAGGCCATCTTCCAGCGCCTCGACAGCGACCGCGACGGGGCCATCACCTTCCCGGAGTTCGCCCGTGGCTTCCGCGGCGCCACGCGGCCGCAGCCCGCTGGCAGCGAGCCGGGGAGCGAGGACATGGAGGAAGAAGAGGCGTCAGCGGTTTGGGTCGCCGCGGGGCTGGAACAACCCTGGAAGGACTTCGAGGTGCGGCTCGGGGACGAAGCGAGGTACATCCCCAGGTAAGGTCTGGACCCGCCCGCTCCGTCCCACGCCGACCCCGGTGGGGGGAGCGGGCCCGCGGCGCCGGGGTCGGCGGGCTGGGCCGTGGGCACCCCGGCCCCGCCGCTGCCGAGCTGGCCCCGCCGTCCTGCGGGGCGGGAACGGCTCCCCTGGCGGAGTCGCCGCCGGCGCTGATGCAATCCCAGCTGGGGAGCGGCCGAATAGCCTGCCCCCTCGCCCCCGTGCCTGCAGGTGCAGAGAGCCCTCCGCACACCTGCCTCCCGGCTGCGGTGGTTTCCAGCGCTGTTCTTCCAGCCTGCAGCCGCTCCTGGCTCCCTCTGCTCTGTTATGCCAGCGACCCACGTGGGACAGTCTGGCTGCTAAAACGCACGAGATGTTAAGTTCTGCCGGCTCCGCAAGAACTTTCTCCTCGTGTTGTTCCCCGACCGACCTCCGCATTTTTCTTCCAGCCCACTTAGTGTTTTCCGGGTAAAGGCTGATTAGCAACATTTTTGCCTCCCCGTTAATGGTGTTGGTAAAAATGGCCCTCTGTGCGATGAGCTCACTGAAGTTTGTGAGAGTCTTTGTCCCCGGTCTCAGTGAAATGAAGACAACTGATTTGTTGGAGAGTAAACACTTTACCACGGATCTGTCAGTACGCGGCTGGTTCTAGTGTACAGAGACACATTTTGGTGGCTCTCAGGAATCTGCCTGAAAGCTGAGGTGCTCAAAACGAATTTGAAAATGTTGGCCATAGAAAGTACAGAGTAGTTCTGCTTAATTTTAAAATTGTAATTTATGATGGAAAACAAGTAATCTGACTTTCAGGACTTGGCAGCTAGTCAAGAGAGTTTAAAAAAGTCATGCACTTGAATATATCTCCATGTTTTTTCTATGTAGTGCACTTTAAATTCCTACCAATACCAATTTGGTTCCAGACACATTAAAAATATTTCAGATTATGAGGCAAAAATTTTCTTCAGAAAATTAACCTACTAGTCATGTGTAAATCCAGAGTAAATTTTCTTTTCTTTCTGGACTAATACACTTGAGTCTTATTGGACTGCCCCATTTCAGACAGATCAGTATTTTTGTACAGGTTTTAATTTGTTCATGGTGCTTTCCTTGTTAGACACTTGCTTTCTAAAGAACAAAAGACTGCTTGAAAGCTTGCAGACACAGTTAATAACCTGAACTCAGAAACTCAATAGGAGCTGAAAAAAAATCTGACTCATGAGCAGTGGTAACTTGTGAAAGCATCTGTCTCCTCTTGGTAATAGTTCCGTTTCAGTATCTTGGTTACTGTTTGCAGCAGCAGTTTCAGTATAGTCTGTGTCTAAAAGGATAATAGGAAGGGGAACAGCTTTAATTGGCTCCACTGTGCAGACACATCTGGTAGTTTTGCTAAATTCATCATGACATAATGTAATTTGTGTTAAGGTTCTTTTACATAAAAACTGAAAACTAAGTTTTGATGGTTAAATACTATCAGGTAGGCAGTAATTTGATATAAATGTTTCTTATTCAGGTTCAGATTTGAACATCCTTCACAGTTGGCTGTATTTATTAAATGTGTGTCAGTGTCAACTGCAAAACAATGTGCCCTTTTTTTTTTCTCTCTCATCCTGAAGTGCTAGAAGCAGGTGTGTTCTACAGCTGAACTTTTTTCCATTTGTAGTCCATGTATTTTTTTGTTGAAATGTACGTGTAAGGTTTTTTCCCCATGTGAGTAATCCCACTAAAATCATTAGGACCACTTACATGAGTAATAAATAAATTGAAATTCTTTGAGAATTTCAGTAGAAGAATATAACAAAATCAAGCCGAGTACAAGCTGGACTTCAAAAAATATATTTATCTTTTTGTTTAAATTATTTAATTTGTTTTAGTTATTTGTCACTTCAAGTTTTTATTCAGGAAAAAGCAGTACTTTGAAAACTAGAACAGGCTTGGAACACACTTCAATCTTTAGTGCTATAAAAGAGTTGGCATCCTTATGCTGGGATTTATTGCTCTTCATAGATTTGTTGTGACATTGACATCTGTGAAAAGTAATTACAAAGGAGAAACTCCTCAAAGCCAGATGAGTGCAGTTGGGAGTCCATGTTTTTTAATCTCAGTTGTGTAGTTTTTATCTTGACCCATTTGGGGTTCAGTTCCTCAAAATGCTCTGCCTTGTGGCTGCAGGCTATGGCACAAGACTGTGACCGGCAAGACACTGACACATGTGCTCTGATGCTGGTGGGGTTTATACAGAGAGAAACAAGGCATAGCAAATGGAAGTAGTGAGGTAAGGGTTGAAATCAGGGGAAAATGACACAGTAAACATCTGTGGTCTCTGTGACTCCTCAGTTTGAGTGGAAATCATGGAACCCATGGAAATCAAAGGGAAAATTTCCACGATGCGCATGGTTCTGTCTCCGTTGTTTCAGAAACTGAAAGTTCAGTTTCTGTGACTAAATTTTTAGAATGCATAAATACCCTCCATAACGAGGTGTGAAACCCAGTAACAGGTCTATACCTTGCCCCAGTGCTCAGTGTAGTAGCAAGCATTTAATGCAGAATTGTTTACTGCCAGATAATAAAATAGGCATATATTAAAATAAGCATATTTTGAATTTAATTACTTCTTTGCAAAAGGTAATTTTATTATAGGATGGATCATACCTCTGCTGTATGAGTTGCACAGTCCTTTAAGATTATACTTCAAAATATTCAAGTCTGTGCTAAAGCTGTGGTTTTATTGTTTGCATTTAAACAGGCAGAGTCACATTAAAGAGTCTCTTTACAGTCTTGCTCCTTTCTTCCTCACTTGAACAGATTTTTTGGACTAAATTTAGTTAGATTTCTTGGTTAGGTGGTTACTGTGAGTCAAAGTATTGTTTGCCTTAGCCTTTACTTGTGCTTGGTGGGCAGTTTGCCTCTAGGGAAGAAAATGGTGGAAGGTCTTTGCAGGCTGATAACCTAATATGTGAACTCAGACTTCAGTGGAATTTTACAGAGGGTTGTTTGTTGTTTTTTTTTTTTCTTCTTGTTGCTGTTGTGATTTGTTTGTTTTTAATTTTTAATTTCATTTAAAATGCAGCTACCCTTCTGCATTGTTACATTTAATCAGGAACAGTGAGTAATTAAACACAGAATCATGCAGTGCCTTTAGTTTATATGTATTTATAGTGAATTGTCAGTTGGAGATCTGTTTTATTGAGAAGTCAGCCATGTTCATTAGTTTGTTCTTCTAGGAAGTATTTGCAATGATACAGGAGTGGGCAAAAAAGAAACTTACCTTTTTGGTGCTCCAGACAGTGAGTGCTTCAGTGCTGTGCCGCACTGGAAGTATTTAGCCCTTGATGGTGTTACTGGACTGTTGCATTCTTTCTTGTGGCCAATCTCAGTTTGAATTTCAGTGGCAAGACTAAAAGGTTCCCTCCATGCTCCTAATAGACAGTTGTTTTCCTTTAGGTATGTGGGAATGTCTCCCTAATGGCAATCCTTTTCCATTCCTCAGCTTGAGCAAGGAATAATCTAATGTCCTCTGACACTACAAGAAAAATCCTGTACTTACGAATGCTATGGCATTTCTCTCTCTATAAATAACAGGCAAAAAACTTCCTAGAAAACAGATTTTAAAATTTCAATGTCAAAGACTTCAGTCAGGACGAACAAAGGCTTGGGACAGTCAAAAAGACTAAGCCCTACCAGGCAACTTTTGTGCAATATTTGACAAATTGGATAATCTTACTGGAAAATGAACTAAATTAATTAGAGCATGAATGGGTGGATTAATATGAAGCAGAAAGTTTGTATCCCTGTTTCGAGTTAAATCTGCTGCCACCGAGAGGCCTCATACTCCATTGCTTTGCTTTTTAGTCTTTGTTTTATTTGTGTGCCTTGTACTTTCAGCCAAGCTGACTATTCATCAGACTCAATTTTAGTGCTGCCTGATTGTGATATTTTATGCCTCATACAATTCCAAAGTCTCTTAATGTGATTATAATAACAGTGTGCCCCCAGTCATGTCATCTGGAGCTGTATAGAAAATGTGGATCTGGGGGATGTGATAAAATGAGAAAAGCATGCTGTTCTTAATGTGAGCTACTTAAACTGTGAAAACAGGCGATCCTCATGGGATGTACCGCTGTACTACAGCAAAGAAGAGAAGCTCTGCTGCATAAAAAACCCATCCAAAACCTGTCTTGCTCTTGCTGTCATAAATTAGGATGGATTTTTGCCAAAGTCAATATAGAGCACAGTATTAACTTTTGTCAGCAATTTGTGTTTACTTCCATGAGATGATCAACCATGATGTCAGAACTGGAGAGGTTTCCTTGTAAGTCAAAGCATGTTCCCTGGAGAGGGGATAAAGGCAAATCCTGGGGAAAGCCAAATGCTGTGTCCTTTTTTTTCACCACTGTGCTGGAGAGGGGGATCTCTTCTGTGGAAATGTTGTCTTTTAATACATACCATGACAGGGATTTGAGAGATGTGCTCTGCTGGAAATGTGGTGAATGCCTTTTTGTGAGCTAGAACACTTTCTGAGCTACTTTAAATTTTACTGCTCTTCTGATTTTTGCTTTAATCAAAACAGCATCTGTGCCAACTAACTTAAGCACTGTAGCATTCATTTTCCTGGATTATTTTCCTGGTATCATCATGTGATCATTTGCCATAATGTCTTTGAGGTGTTCTCCTTTTCCCCAGACTTAATCTTTCCCTGCCTGTCCCACAGACTTTTCCACTGCTGCTCCACTGGCTGTAAATCACACCTCTAAGGGAACAGCATTCATGTTTCCCTTTGGAAACATTAAAAATCTTTCCTCTGAGAATCAGACCTTGGCTGGGCTGTCTCATCTGGGGCTTACTGATTTTATCGTCTTCTTTTAATGTAGCCTGTTTCTGAAGGGGCAGATACAGAAAAGAAAAGGTAGTATTAAAAAACCCATAGTGCTTCAAGTTCACAAATATTTTGAATTTTACACCATGATAAATTCTGTGTAATCTATTTTTCCTTCAGACTCTCAATTTAGAGAAAGTGTTAGGCACTCAGCTGTGACAAAGTTAGATCCTTTCTAATCTGGATCAGATTTGGTTGTTCTTTTCTGCTGGCCAGTACAGTGGCATATCCAAAGTGTCTGCTTTTCAGAAAAATGTACCTGTTGATCTCTTGGAAGCACACATAGGCTGTTGGTCTCCAGTATAAGGACAGGTATCAGATGCATAATGCTTGAGCTTTGTTTTGTTCTGACCAGCTCAGACCACCTTATGCTTCATCTCTTCATGTCCATACCGGAACAGAATTTCTACAAGTGATCAGAGCAATTTTACCAGCTGACCTACAGTAGAAAGGGATCATTAAAACAGTGTTCTAAAGGCAAGTACGGCCCTTAGGGTCAGACTGGGTGGCCTGTGTAAAACAGCATATTCTTTCTGGTAACTACTCATGTAAGATACTGAGCAACTCTGGAGTTGTTATTAGTTGAAAAATCCATCACCTTTCTCTGAACTCTGTTCAGAGTATGGATTATGAGGCAAATGGTCACTGTATAATCAGCAAACCAGAAATAATAGTATGAATTGATAAGGATTAATATAGCTGTGTGGATTAAAAGAAATTATAACACAACATAATCTAAATATCTGATATTGCCAAAATCAGTGTTGTGGGTTTTTTTGGTGTGAGTTTTCCCTCGGCCTCCCTTCTGCTCCTCTTCTATTGAACCATGGTATTTTAAATCTATCTTATTAGAAATTGCATTATAATCAGAGCAGTTTTATTTTCTTTATGCAGTTCTCACAGGAACTCTCTGAAACCATGTGAATACTGTAACTTTACTTAAGTTAACTCATGTGAAGCTGTGCAAATATTGACTAATTACTCTTACTAAGTACTAATTTTACAGATGGTTTATGCTATAAACCATAGTTTGAGATGAGGTAAGGTAAGCCCAAAGTAGTTCTTGGCCACAATGCTATACTTTTTGTGAATTACTAATATTTGGTGTCTGCCCTTTGCAGAAGAAACAGAAATAAATGCATGCATGATGAGTAGTATAACCATAGTGCCAGATGAACAAAGTGACAAATTTTCATGCCATATATTAGAAAATGCTCTTTCTATGCATTAGTATTTGTGAATACCTTTAAGTTCCACACTAACACAACTGTGTTAGTGTGGAACTTATAGGTGTGCAGCTAAATACACTGAAAAATGAATTTAGGATTTCAAGGAAAACGAGTTTTTAAGAGCAAGTCCAAGCATTTGAGATTAATTTTGCTGAAACATTTTGTCTAGCAAAAGGGCAGACTATTTAGAGTTCAAGTCAGCTTGGTGAAGTACATTTGTAAAATCTTCTTTGATAATTAATTTTGAATAACTAATGAATTTGCAGAAAGAAATAGCATGTATTCAAGAAGAAGTGGCAACAAAAAATTGGGCAATATTCTTTGCAGCTAATCTGCCCTGCTGCAGCAGTGCCACTGATATTCACCAAATCATGAGAAAACAGAGGAATGATTAAAGATATAAAAATGGCAATTTGGAACAAATAATCTTCAGATGCTTACTGCATGTTGATACAGAGTCCATGTAACTGCAACTATCTTTATCATGGATCCATGGATACTTGGAGTGACTAAATCACTGACAATCTTTGCAGTTCATGAAAGTGTATTACATCTTCCTGAAATCATAGGTGATTAAGTAATCCTGCTAATTTTGTTGCATGACTTTGATTTCTCATCTGTTTTGTTGTTGTGTTTGGTGGATTTTTGTGATTTTTTTTGATTGATGTAGTAGTTGTGAGTCTCCTTTTTGAGACATCCTGTATTGTTGCTGTAGAAGCACTCATGTAAGTATCATTGAGAGTTTCAGTGACCAGCTGTGATCTTCCCAGGCCCTTTCCGGACTCCTGCATGGTTGTGGTTGTATTGATATTGGATATGGATACTTCTTGAACCTAAATGCTGCTTCCTAAAACTGTGTTACTGAAATATTTTGAATCCAACTGTGTGATAGCTGGTCATTGGGCTAAAAAAGGGTATGAAATATAAACATTTTTTTATCTCAGAGAGAGAATAAAACCTCACAGTTACTACTTTGGGTTTCTGACTACTGCATCTTAGAGCAAACTTAGCTGTGTGGCAGAGGATCAGCATTACAGACCTACTGATTTCTGGCTTAAATTCAGGCATGTGTATTTCCAGATCACAGAATATTCTGAGTTGGAAGAGACCAACCAACAAGGATCATGAAGGCCAACTCTTAAGTGAATGGCCCATACAGGTATTGGACCCACAACCTGATGTTATTATCATCATGCTCTAACTAACTAACTCAGGTTTGCATATACTTTGGAAAGAATTACAGAGTAGTTATGGTTGGAAGGAGCCTTTGGAGATCTTCCAGTCCAACCTCCCTGCTGAAGCAGCGTCAGCTAAGAGCAGGTTACACAGGAATCTGGACAGTTTTGAATTTCTCCAGAGAGGGAGACTTCACAATATCTTTGGGCAGCCTCTTCCAGTGCTCTGCCAGCCTCAATGTCAAAGAGACTTTTCCTCATATTGAGATGAAACTTCTTCTGTTTTAGTTTAGGGCCATTGCTCCTTGTCCGGTTGATGAGCACTGCTGAAAAGAATCTGGCGCCATCCTCTTGGCACCCACCTTTCAGATATTTATATGTGTTAATGAGATCCCCTCTCAGTCTTCTCCAGACTAAACAGGCTCAGTTCCTGCAGTCTCTCATAAGAGAGACGCTCCAGACCTCAAATTATTTTTGTGACCCTCTGCTGGACCCTCTCCAGTAGCTCCTTGTGTCTCTTTTACTGAGGAGCCCAGAACTGGACACAGCACTCCAGATGTGGCCTCATCAGGGCTGAGTAGAGGCACAACTCCCTCGACCTTCTGGCCTTCCTGATGCACCCCAGGATACCCTTGTCCCTCCTGGCCACAGGGACACTGTCAGCTCATGGATGGCTCGTGATCCACCAGGAGTCCCAGGTTTTTCTCCACTGAGCTGCTCTGTAGGAACAACCCCTGGCCTGTGCTGGCACTTGGGGCTATTCCTGCCCAGGTGCAGGACCCACCACCTGCCCTTGTGGAGCTCATTAAGTTTCTCTCTGCTCAGCTCTCCAGCCTAGCAAGGTCCCACAGAATGGCAGCAGAGCCTTCAGGTGGATCACCACTCCCTCAGTTTAGGGCCATCAGCAAACTTGCTGAGGGTACCTTCTATCCCTTCATCTGGGTCATTGATAAACACGTTGAACAAGACTGATTCCAGTATTGATTGATCCCAGAGAATGACATTGACTGCAGGCATCCAGGTGGATTCTGGAAATTTCCTTAACAGTTTTTTAAATG
>WBNP01000619.1:569524-602032 GCA_013401095.1 Passerina amoena | reverse complement strand
CAAATCATTAATTGAATAAATATACATTTGAGGAGTTCTTTAATGTTGCATTATTTATACAGAGTTTGTAGCATCTGATGATCAGATAAATCTGTTATTGCTACTGTTTGTGAACTTCAACATTACTCTCTTTAGAACACATTTTGAAAAAGAAATTGTGTGCATACATTGGAAGATATTTAACTTACTAAATACAGGTAATACAGGATTAGCCTTTGTAAAGGAGATCCTTTGCAAAACAAAACCACAGAAATTTCTCAGGCATCAGTAAGTCTTTATCTCTTTGTGCTGGTTTTATGTTTCTCTATCTCAAAATGAATGCCAACATTTCAGCTGGAAGCAAGTTTTATAGTGTCCTGAAGTTGTTAAACTGTTTAAGAGGGAATTTGAGCTATAGTAGCATTTGTGGTACTGTTTTAGTAAGGTAAGTTAGACCTTCAGTGGAGAAATCACATACAAGAAGCGGAGTGCTGCAGCATTGATAATCAAAGCTGTGGAATTGCTTCAAGTGAGAAAAAATGAAGAGAATACACACTTGTTGGATTGCATGGTTGTTGATATCATGTGTATGGTGAATATATAAAGTAGCACTACCTCCGCTGAAGATAGAAAAACTTTAGCTAACAAGGAGGATTGTTTAATCAGAGTTGAAGCTTTCATTAGCAACAAAAAGAGAGCAGGTATTTGTAATGTTAGGTATGATGTTAGACTTGAACTTGCAAAACATTGTTTCTGGCTGTATTTCTGCTTCTGATAGTGTGTATTTCCTAATTACTGGCCTGTTTACTCCACCTTTCTAGACTTCATCTTCTCTGTTCCTTTTTTCGATTTGGTTTTTCAGTTGTTGAATACGTGTTCATGTTCTAGCATATCATCTGTGTCAATCACATTCAGTTTTCCTTAGGGCAGCTAAATTCTGTTACAGAATATTTTCTGCTGTGTTGCCTAATGTAATCCAGGAGTTGGAACCTAGCATGTAAAACAAAGGTTTGCGTGACATACCAGTAGCATGAACAGAAATCAGTGCTATTTGTGTAGTAGACTTCGTAATAGTGGTTTGGCTCTTATGCTATTCTTTTTTTTATTTTATCTTGTAAAGGTTCTTTGCTCTGACAATTAGAACAGCATGCAATCTATGTAAATTAGTCCAGATTAAATAGAAGTCAAAATATACTATTCCTGCATTGAGGCAACTTTCACTGTGAATTTCAGGAGAGCTTTTAACAACTAAAATACCAACAGAAATGTTTTCTTTCTTCTTTATGAAATATATCTGTCATTTTTCACATGAGAGTAATATACAGAATTAACTTCTTATAATGACAGATTTATTTGGATATAGACCAGAATAATTTGTGTGAGACTGAAGATCTGTATTCTTATTTTGCCTACAGCTTACCTCCTTCTGTCTCCTTCCCCTTTTAACTTAGGTAGTTGGCATTCATACCCGTTTTCAGTTCTTATGCAACCTCCTGAAATCTTAGTTTCTTCACGGATTATGGTTAACATTAGAGCAATCAAAAAACTTGATATGTATTGTGGGTTACTCCAGTGGCACTCTCTTCACTACACTATGAACAGAAGTAGGCAGTTTGTTGGTTTTTTTTTTTTATTTTTGCAGTAGCTATATTAAAGCAGAGAAGTGGAAATGGCAAACATAATTTAAAGAATTTAGACATACTGTACTGAGTGTTGAAAGCCTTTATCTAGCTTGCTAAATTTTAAAAACAGATAAAGAGGGGAATATCTTAATTTGTAGTAAGTTTCTCAAACCTATTTGTAATAGAACATTGTTCCAAATAAGTGCATTAAAACGTGCATATCTCTCTTTTTCAGACAAGAGCAGGTCAGTGTTCTGTATCAGAACATACACATAGCAGAACCAAGATTAATCCAGCCATACGAGCATGTCATTAAGAACTTCATCCAAGAGATCAAACTTCAAAGCACAGAGATGGAAACTCTGGCCATAGCGGTAAAAAGGTATAGTGAATTGTGTTTCTAGTTCAGTGCTGCAGTTTCTTTTTTATTCCTCTTCTCATGCTTTTATTGATTAAACTATTGAGAGTTAATATATGCCATGCGAAGTATTTCTGTAAACTGAGTTCTGAAGTTAGTTTGTATGCAAAGTCTTGTGCATAAGCGCATATAGCAGCCTGCAAATGATTGCCTGTTCATACTTTTGATAAATTCTGGACCAAATTTTTGCAGACTCTATTGTTAGTTAAATGCCTTAAAACATTTTGACTCCTCTTCCTTGGCAGCAACTTTGAGTTTTATCATACATGTCCACTATACTTTAATTTTAGAAATTAATTTTTGCTTTGTGAGCTTCAAGGACTGTATTTACCTGTTTTAACTACTTGGCACTGTCAGTCTCACATCATAACTGCCAAAACCAAACAGATTAGCTCAGAACAGAGATCTTGTATGTGTGGGTGATGCAAGTTGCTTTTGAAGTGTTCATAGGATAACAAGGGGCACCTTTCATCTTTGTAAATGAATTTTAAAAATGCAGATGTATTTAATGCTAATCATCAGCTTGCAGCTATTATTTAAAATCTAATTTGCCAGTATCTTCAAAATAATTTGGGATTTAGGTTCCTAGCCACACCAGTTTCAAGGTCTGGGTAATGTTAAACTGTTTCCCTGTCTTTCTGTCTAATTTGTTTCAGTTAAGGTGGGCCGATAGTTTCACACAGTGTTTCTTTCAAGCTGGAGGGCAATTCCTAAGAGAATATTTTCTTGTAAATTTTAGGGCTCAAGACAAAGCAGCAGTTCAACTCAGTGAGTTAGAGGAAGAAATGGAACTAAGGATACAGGCTGCAGAGCATAAAGTTAAAAAGGAAGTGAGTATTTTATATTTACAGCATTTCCTAATTACTGAACTCTCAGTGATCTTAAGCAGGATTGATGGCCACATATGTTTTTGATCCTGATGGACTGACTCAAAGCTGCTCTAGGCAGGGCCTGGATGAAAAAATGCTATACATGAGATGAAAAAATGAATGATCTTAATGCTTTCCTAAAGAGGAATATGTACTTAGGTGTAATAAACCGAGAAAAAAAAGTCTGTCCCTTTTGTGGGAACATACTGCCCAAGAAGAGTTTCTTTTTGAGACCAGTATTGAAAACAGACTGGAGAAAATTATATTTCAGCACGAAAGAAGGTAATCTAGTTCTCCTAGTAAAATAATTTATGTATAATTTAATGCCTGCTTTGTATATCTGCCTGGAGTAATGATCTTTCTTTCCTCCATTCTCCTGCAATTACATTTTAGAGACTTAAGAGAGGGTAACTGTTATAGCAATGTGTAAGGGCCTGGGCCCCTCAAATTTAATGGGAAATTCTGTTTTGATCTGCTCAATTTTATCTGTTGTTTCAACCCACTTGCAGCCTATATGAAAAGGAGTAAAAATCCTCTTCTCTTACCCAGGGAGAGATATATTAGAGCCACATGTGACTGAATAATTCAAAGGAGCAAGATCAGCTCCCTGGTTCATTTTGAATTGTTACTACATTCATTTAAGATAAGCTAAACTTTATATGAGCATAACAGTTTATGAAAGTGTTTTAATGAGGGCATAAGAAATGCTTTAATTAAAACATATAGTATGGGCATAATTACTGCTTGGTTGGACACATGGTATACTGAACATCTATATATATTTGCTATGGGTTCTTTTGCCAGAGTACTTGCAGAACCAGAAGTAACAAACTGCTGTCTGCCAGCTTGCTGATTTTAAGTAGTTCACACTAATTGATATGTGAAGGTAAATGGTATTCTGATAGATTTACTTCAAGTAGCTTTTTTTCCTGTACAGGAAAACAGTCCTACCACACCATAAAAGCCTATTGTGTTCCTAGAAACAAAATATAATGGCATAAAAATCTTAAAGATATCACACCTGCAAAAAAAAAAAAGGTGATTTGATGTGTTTAACTAATGGTAATGCAGCGCTTAGTAGAGATAAGTTTTCACTTCCAGAGAAGCTAAGTTGTTAATGTTTAGAAAACAGATGCATTTTCTCTGAAAAATTACTGTCCTCAAAAAGTGATTTGTCACTTTTTGAAAAAAGCACTGAATACCCTTTTTCACTGCTTAAAAAAGATGACTGGGATGTGTGTGTTTGCAGTTATGTACTGGCATTATGCAGAAGTGGATCTCCTATGTATTACTTACATCTAGTCTGTTTGCATCTAGCCATAGGTATGAAAGATGGTCTGTTAACTTGTTTCTCACAAGGCTTTTTAAATTTTCACTCTCCAGTGTTCCTTGTAGCTCCTAGCTCCACATACCGCACCTACTAAAACGCCCTGAGTGTAAATGTTAAGTTATTTACTTTGTGGGAATGTACTAAGCCATTAATCTTAATGTCTGTATTCAAGGCCATTGTTTGTCAGAGTGATCTCACTCATGCCGCAGGGACACCTGCTTCTGCATGAGCCTATCCTGTACTTTGTTTCTTCAAGGGAAGCAAATAGTTACCCAACAATACTTATGAGTCCGTGTAGTTGGCAGCAGTAGGGGAATCCAACTTAAATTAATTACTTGGATTATTGTTCTAACACATGAATGCTAGTGTCACCTACAGGAAATTCTGAATTCTAAGCAAAATCTATGCCTGCCTCTTCCATGTGAAAACTCAACCTGTCTTACTGGCTCCACTTCTTACTGCTGCATTCTGACTTCTTGTGAAACTGGAGTCCCTGGGAGTGATTGGAGGGAGTCAAACACACCAGTCAATAGCACACCACGTGTCGTGGGCAGTACTTGGTGCAGTCTCTAAACACAGGCACACACCCTGCCATATGCCCTGGTAAAAGATGGCATTGCTTCCATTTCCATCTGCTGAGACCATCCTGGTGATGTGGGTGATATTGAATAGACAGCAGTGAAACCACCCCCTTGTCTCTGTTCCTGGGATTTATCTGAAACCAGACATGCTGTCATCTGCTTTTACTGACATGGGCCTGTAATGTTCTAACACTTGCAAGCAAAAAAAAATTAAAAAGAAAGAAGTAAAAAAGTAAGTGACATTGAGGATGTTAAGCACAGGAATCATGAATGAAAAACATTGAATGGACCCATATCTTTGCTCTCATGCCACTATTTTATTTCTATGAGTGTTTTAGAAGTGGACTGCAATTACAGAATCATAACCTATGGATCTTCAGGAAGGGACAGAGTAGAAAGACACATTTGTCTAAGCAAAAAGCATCTGCTTTCTAAACCGATGAATGAATCTTTTGATAAACATTTGAAACCTGTCTCAGCTTCTAATGAGATTGAAAATATTGCAGGAGAAGCAAAAGGCTGAAGAAGCACTGAATGAGCTGAAGCGCCAGTATGACACTGAAGTTGGGGATCTTCAGGTGACAATAAAAAAACTTAAAAAGGTAAGTGAGTTGAAGTCTGGTGAGTTTTATAAAGTATTTTAAGAGATCTTGACCTTATGAAATGCCTCCCTCAAGATGGATAATCATAATTGTAGGTTTCTAATTTAATTTGTATTAGTAAATGGCAACTGCAGATAATTTTTAGGTTGTGTTAACATTCTGTGCTATTGTATTCATGCTGTGTAATTTGTTGAAATACTTAGGAAAGGGAGCAGCAATTATTACCTAAATTCTGTAGCTTAACAATTTTCTAGGTCCATCAGGTTATTAACATTGCAGTTACCTAGTCTTATGTTTGGCCCATTAGAAATAGTCCAATATATTGCCAGTAAGTATTTGTAATTTATAAATAAAGATGGAATTTGCAACACGGATATTGTAATTTACATATAGTGCCTTTTAGTACCCAACTTTATGTATAGTGCCTTGTAGAACTCAGCTGCAATCTGAGATTATAATTTGATTCCTAGTAATGAAGTAAAATGAAATCTCAGATAGGAATGATGTTTTGGAATATTTTGTAATTTGGGTTTAATTTTGACCTTGGTTTTTGCTATAAGTTTTATCAGAATTATAGCAAGCAAAGTGGATATATTTTTTGGGTTTTGTATTTAATTGCACTTAGAAGAACGTTTGCAGAAATGGAAATTTCTTAAAAGAAACATGAGAGCTTGTTGTCCAAATACTACATAGCTGAGGTAGTAATATTTTTTTTTTTAAGTTAGTGTTTCTCTCTGTTTCTATCTTAACAGCAGTCTTCTGTGCCACTAGTTGTGAATATTTTATACCTAAAGAGTGGAAAAAGCATATCAATTTTCTAGAAAGTCAGTGATTTTTGAAATAATGCTGTCTGCTAGTACATTCAGAAAAACTCTTAAGTTTTAAAAACTTTAGTAACTGTAAAACCTTTTAAGGATTATTTATTGTGATTTTCGTAAGGTTTTTTTTTAATCAGAACAATCAAATAAATAAATTGTGAATTTTTTTAATACTTCAAGCTGGAGGAGCAGTCCAAGTCTGTCAATCACAGGGAAGATGTAGTTGAACTGAAAAAAAGGATACATGATATGTTGCTGGTAAGAGAATGTTACTATTATTAACATATTAATTTAGCCTCAGTTTTAGTGCCTGCAGTACAGATTGTTATACTTGTGGGGATTTGGGTTTTGATTTTTTTATTTTTTTTTTTTTTTTACATTTAGTAATGGTAATCTAGAAAGTAAACCTTTGAAGTCATGGGTAGATGTAGGTGGATCTTTTAGGTGGAAAAAGAACCTGTTTAAATGTATACACATTCTATGCAGGACATTTAGAAGTGGCTTGAGATCCTAGGGTCCCATTTTTTTTGTAACTGAATGGAAAATAAAATGTTAAAGGTTCTCGCATGTTAATTTAATGACTTCTCTGTTGATTTAGCCTTCTTTAATTTTCTTTCCCTCTCTTTGCCAAATTTTATAGTGTTTCATTTTTGTGTTATTTTGCTTTTTAAAAACTATGGTTTTTATTCTACTATTATAATATATCAACATTTTGTGGAGGTGACTATGACAGCTAACATCTAATATCTTCCTTTTTTGAAGGAAAATCAGAGACTTAGGAAAGATCTCTTAGAAGCGCAGACAAATATAGCTTTTCTGCAGAGTGAATTAGATACCTTGAAAAGCGAGTATGCAGATCAATCTTTGAACACTGAGAGGTAAGTTAACCAAAATCTGTTTTCTGATGTAATTACTATGTATGCAGTTGGCTACTGTTATTTTCAAAATTTGCCTTCAAGAGTAGGTACATGTTTGATACAGTGTCATCAATGCTGCTCATTTTTCTTCTGTGTTTCTGAAAGAGCAAGTTCTGGCTATGATGCAAACTCTCTCAATCTTGCAACAATATCCATTGATTTTAGTGTGACTTTATTCGGAATAAAAACAACAGTACAGCATCAGGATATTTTTTTCTTCATGGCTTGCACTCACATGAGGACCTGTATAAATTTTAGTTTTGGAAGCCTTCCATGTCTGTCTTAACCATTTGTTTTTCTAAAATGAATGGAAGCTACTTCTCGTTACTCTTTTAAAGGAACA
Organism: Passerina amoena; assembly: GCA_013401095.1. Lineage (NCBI taxonomy): Eukaryota > Metazoa > Chordata > Aves > Passeriformes > Cardinalidae > Passerina > Passerina amoena. The sequence continues at coordinate 594,553 of WBNP01000619.1, read as the reverse complement.
TAAAGGGCAGTTTCATTGTGTGGTTATCGTCAGATAATACAAATTATATTTGAAGGGAAAAGGAGACAGTCCCCATGGTTATTTTGTACAACTTTCATTTTCATTCACAGTCTTTGTTGAGTTATAATTGCAGAGATTAATGAAGTCACCAAATTATTTTATTTTGCGTAAAACTGCTCTCAGCATATTTCCGCATAAATGTAAACTCTGACAAGGGCAATATGGTGAAAATGTAAGACTGTCCTGTTAAGCATAAGTTTATTTAAATTTGGTGTTTGTTTTTGGTTTTTTTTTACAGGGATCTAGAAATTATTCGAGAGTATACTGAAGACAGAGATAATCTGGAAAGACAAATTGAAATACTTCAGTAAGTGTTTAGAAATTCAGGTTTTTTATTATCAAACTTTGTCCCACCATATTTGAGATAAGTATGCAAAAGATCGGGTTGAAATTTGGGGAAGAGTTTCAAGTTAAAATAGTGACATGGCCTAAATTATCATAAAAGGTGTTGTTCTCAACTGTCATAAATGTTACTGTGGTATTAATTCTACAGTGGTACTGACCCACTAACACTTAAGTTGTTTTCTTTCCATTTCTTTTCTTAGCCCCACTAACTTTCACTTCTTTCTATTAAGCTGAATGTGATTTGAATCTGCATAAAAATTATTGCCTCACTTTTTCTGTTGGCTTTGCTTCTCCAGTAACTCCCTGTCTTATTGTTGTTTGGAAAGTACTGAGAGTGTGTGGTATTATACAATAGGTGCACAAGAACGGTCACAATGAATAGATTTTTTTATATCTTTATTTAATACCCTTATCGTAAAAAAGTTCTTTTTTTGAAGCAGATTAATTATATTTGTCTTCAGAATCACCTCAGCAATATTTAAAGGGTAATCATTTTGTACAGAAATGGCTGGACTAGTTGTTTTATTGTGTGGGTTGTTTTTTTTTTTTTTTGTTTTGTTTTCTTTTGTTTGTTTTGTTTGGGGGTTTTTTTTGGTTGTTTTTGTTTTTTTTCTTTTTTTGTTACCATTCCTACAGTACCTTTTTTTCCACCGATCAGAGACCATGCTGTACAAGTGAAAATGGGCTTCCTGGGCTGCCACTGAAGCCTAAAATTCACAGTGATTTTTTTCAGATAATTTGTTTGAGTATCTGTCAGTGTGTTTCCAGTTTCATGTTACTCTTTAGTGTTAGCTAAAGAAGAAAAGAGTTTTTTAGAAGCATTTTGAAAATTTTTCTTTTGGAGATTTTTTCATGTTTTCTTGAGTTCTGCAAGTTGAACTGTGTTTCCTTGTTAGATCAGCTAATAGAAAATTGCATGACAGCAACGATGGTTTAAGAAGTGCACTTGAAAACAGTTTGAGCAAGTACAACAGATCATTGGTATGTATTTATGATTTTGTTACATTGTCATAGAAGGTGAAAGAAGGTGAAACAATTAAACTGGTACCTCTCTGGGTACTGAGAAAATAGAGTATTTTCAGTGACTCACTGTGGGAATACTCCTGTGTAGTTTTGTTAGATTTTACTTACATTTTGTTAAGTACTGGAAGTTTTGTTAGAGCACAGCTGCTTTCCAGGTGCTTTGGAAAATGGCTATTTTTAAAAATATTCTGTGATATTTAATGAAGTGAATAAATCAACAGTTTCTCCTGTGCTAGAGGGAATGTATTTGTGTTGTGTATGGGAGGGTTCTACCATTGACAACACACTTTCTCAGAAAACTGCCCTTTTTTTATAGCAAGGTCTTAACCTAATTCAAACTTTTGTCCTGGCAAGTCACTGGGAAAATGAATAGCATGGACTGCTGATAGAGACCTTAGTCAGACCCTTTTGGGCTCTCAGAACTGCATTGGAGTCTCTTGTAGCAAATGTCACTTGAAATCCTCCAAACTAGAGAAAGGAAGACTTGAAAGTAAGAAAAAAATCTACTCTACGCTGTCATTTTGCAATCCTGTGAAACCTGTTAAAACTCTTAAAAGTAATGATTGGGCATCATGAGGAAAGCAGATAGGAGGGGACCAGAATAATGGGCCCACAAAGACAGTACTGGAGAGGAAGGAGGAAAATAGGGGTCAGTTCACTGCCTGTTTGCAGTATTCCATACCAGTGAACATGAGTGCTTTTTGTTGATACAAGCTACCAGAGCTTGTTGCTTTTTGTTGATACAAGCTACAGATGCAACAATGGATACCATTTTCTACTGTCATGCCTGGAAATATAAATGAGCGTATTACATAGAAGACAGAAGAAGTTGTTTCCAGTGAAGAAATGGAGGCACAGCAGAATGTACAAAATACTTTTGTCACATGCTGTTAGTCGAGACCTTCACGATCTCTCTTAGGAACTAGGAGGTAGCTCTCCTGAAACTAGCTCAGCTAGTGACAGTTCCCCTTTTTTTTCAGTATTTTTTTCAGTAGTCAGCATGCCATGGTCTAAATATCACTTTTCAAAGCTTAGCATTTCATAGTCTTGAGGTCAGAGTCTTGAGGTAGTCAATGAAATCATCCTCTTGGAAATTCTGTTGTCTTTTGTAGTGGAACATGTTTAGTATGTTCAGTATAAAGGCAGTGGTGAAGCCTAAATGCCTTTAGGCATTAGGTAGGCATTAGGAAGGTAATAAGCCTTCTGACCCTCAGTCATATATGAAGTATGAGGTAATATATATATATATCTACAAAATATATATATATATGTATAAATATAGATAAACATATATTAAATACATCCAATTTGTAATTTTGATGATGCACACTTTTTTTCTGAATAGACCTAGATATAATCCTCTGTGTTCATCAAAGTTATAGTGCATTTACTATGTATCTGTTGCAGCGGTTGGCAAATACTTCACCAGGAAGTACCATTTCTAGAAGCAGTCCTAAATTTAATGGTGAACATTCTCCTTTAAACCCCCGGTATGACAGGTAAGCCAGGCTTGCTTTTGTTAATTTGAGAATGGCTTGTCTTAGAAGACGAGATTAGGGTTAAGTAACAGACAGTAGTTCTGTCTAAATTAGAACAAATGTGTGACCATAGCAGATAATCCAAAATATACTAAAGTCAATAGGAATCTTCTCAGTTACTTCAGAGAGCTCAGCATCACCCTCTTCAGTAGAAGCCATAAACTTATCAAGATGTCAGACAGCCTCTTGTCTGGTCTTGGCTTCTTTTGATTCTAGTTTGAGTCTCAGCCTCATTGTCTCCAAGAAACTATAATACTCTTCTGAGGACCTTTGTTAGCCTTTCTCAGTACTTGAGAAATAAAACAGTTTTGGTTTTGTGTGCCTTTTTTCCCATATAATAATTAGTACAAATGTGGGCCTGATTATTCAAATCACCTCATCTCACACTGACATGCAAGAGTAGTGGATGTACCTGGGTGTTTATGGGATAAGATTATAAAAACACTAAGTTATCTAAATGCAATTAGATAGTGAGAGGTATTTATTTTTGTACTTACTAGATACAGATCATTGATCAGAACTTCCTCATAATTTCAGAGACTCACTGAAGACAGTGTGTACTGGAGGCAACCCTGAGTGCTGTCAGTCATGTTATGCTTTCACACTTGTTTTTTTAAGCAGATCCATGAGCAAAAATGTGTGTCTTTAATCAATTGATAGATTATTTTGTCTTCTTTTTCTTTTGGCAATATTCCAAACCATAGAGAGATCTCTAATAGAGGTCTTAGTAGTCTGCCAGAAAAAAAAATATCTTGGATAGGAATTAAATAGACTTCGCTTCACTCTTATAACATCCCCATTCATTCAGTAGTGTCCTTCTTATTCTGTTTGTCTCCATGTGAGATGTGTTTGCTGGCTGCAAAGTTTTGCTTGTCAAAAGCGCTTTCCTGTTTCTGAATGCACAAAAACTCAATTCCCTAATGTTGGACCCTCTGCAAATTTTTAGAGGCATCCACTCTAAGTTGTCTGTAAGATTCTTCTTGGTCTAAGTTGCTTTAAGCATATATGAAATTCCCAGCATTGAATTCATAGTTCACTGCAGTTAAGAATTGCCTACTTAAGAGCTTATTTTCAGGGAATGTGTGACAGGCGTAACTTTGTTATAGCATACACTCTTCCTCAGTAATTCAGTGATTTGATATAGGGTAATAGGTGAGTGAATACAAAGACCATATATGCTTTGATATCCTACAGCAAAGATCACATGCATACATGTGATTATTCATTAGCCTGAAGGGGTGTAAATTAGATGGTTCTGAATGTTACTGCATAGGACAATGATGCCACTGTCACCACCAACTGGCCAGGTGCAGGGAAGAATTCAACTCAGTAACACCTTCATAATTTGGTGATTTTCCCCAGTGTACTCTCCTGTGTTGTGCCATCACAGGGGAGCCCCTCTGGGAGCAAGCTGTTATTACAAGGATTGATGCTGACCTTGTCTGGTTTAGCGGGTCAGTGCATCACATCCATTTCCAACAGGGCTAAGCCTTTCTTCTCTGCTATGACTTGGAGACCTTTACTGCCACATTTTCGTTGATGCCTGTCCCTGTCTTGCTGAAGGAGCATGATAATGATTGTAGCCATTGTAACCTTTTTTGTAAGATTGGTTTTCTTAGGATTCACTCTATTAACCTTTTTTCTGTGGTTTTATTTGCATAAATAAAATCTTTTTATTTCTGTAACCCATACTGTCACTGCAGCATTCATTAAAATATTTTTATATATTACAGTATCCAGAAGGAAAAAAAAAAGACTTTTAAAGGAAGGTTAAGGGAAAAGAGAGGAATTCTGTGTAAAAGTTTAGGTTTTGCGTAGTCTATCAAACTGTAAGAAAATTATTCAGTGACTGCTTCCACGATTACTGATCTCCTGAACTTGGCTACTCCATCTTCTATATTTATAGCTGTTTCTTATTGGCATGCATGCCTCTGTGAACAAATATATTAATGAGATACAGTATGTATCTCATATGATAAGGTTGTTTTATGTCTTAGAGTAGGCCAAATTCACTAAAACATCATATGTATTTTTCTTTTTCTCATGTCTTCATAGTACATCACTTTCTGAATGTTTTTTTAGATAGGCTTTTTAAAATTAACAGATAGTCATAATTACTGACACTTGGAAAGTCATCATCAGTAACACAGATTAAATAATTTGATTTGAGTATCCCAAGATGTATGATTGAGAAAGAAATTCTTTATAAGGGCAAGATAGGGATTCACATATGACTGAAATTTAACAGTAGCATTTCTAAGAATTGACTACTCCAGAAGGGCTCAGATTTTGTTGTGAAGAGCGATTATTTATTATTGGGATTTATAATGTGGAATAATTTATTTTTCCCCCTCCAATATTTTCTTATTAGGTCATCTCATTCGTCTTGTGTCGATGAAGATTATGATTCTTTAGCCCTTTGTGACCCAATGCAAAGGATAAACTGTGAAGTTGACAGCTTACCTGAGAGCTGTTTCGACAGTGGTTTGTCTACTCTGAGAGATTCAAATGAGTATGATTCAGAAGTGGAATATAGGCATCAAAGGATTTTTCAAAGGTCACAGTGTATGCAAGAAGGCTTTGGTGGTGATGCTTCTGATACAGATGTAAGTGCCAGATTTACTTCTTCTCTGAGAAAAGCCTTTGATTGGAGACAAAATTAGCTTCCTGTTTTTAAAATAAATTGGATCTTTGCCCACAGGCCAATTAAAAGTAAATATTTGGATCATACATATTTAAATTAATTATTGGACATTTTTTTGAGAATGTATATATAGTTCTCTTTTTGAATTTACATTTTTTGATAGATTTTTTGAGGTAATAACTTCATTTTTTATGTTTATGTGATTTTTGGAGGTTGTCAAACTTTATGCAGAAAGGAACTCATCTTCTAATGATAAAAAAGTGGATAGAAATAAAATAGGTTTCTGTTCACTTCCTCTTACTGTGCTGTGGCAGTGGAGAAAAAAGCACGTATGAGATAGAATACTGTTATTTCACACATTGACTTACAGGCTATAGTCTTGGAGAATTAAAAAATCTAAGAAGGTGTTACTGTGTCTGTTTTATTGCTAGTAACATTGAAAGAGTTTCTGAGGACTACATAGTGAAAATAATATCAAGCACAGTGTAGTATGTTTTTTAAAAAAAAACCAAAACTGTTCATTTACTAGACATTAGTCTCTGTGGAGACTTTGCTATGAATAATGTTGATTACAGCTGTGCTCTACTTGATTTAGGTTGAGTAGTAATAGCATAGAGAGTAATGTTTTTGGGGAAATTCTTAATGTTTGCAAAATAAGCTTTGAAATAAAGTATTGTCCTTTAAAATTGTTTATTGTAACTTTGTTATAAGTTGAAATTTTCTTATAGAAATTAGTTTGCTCTATTAGAGTACTGAAAGAATGGCTGCCAAACAATAAAAATGTTAAAAGGCAAAATGTAGATACTAAACAGCAGAAATGAATGAGAACAGAATTATGACAGTATTTTGATTAAAATTGCACAGCTGTATCTGGTCATTTATCTCTGTTTAATCCAAACTGTTGAAATGTTTTACTCAGTCTTAGCTGTGCCTTTCCAGAAAAACATAGTTTTCTCATCAGAGAACTAACTCATACTTTCAGGTTCCAGAGATCAGAGATGAAGAAGCATACAGTCCTGCTAACAGCACTGCAGTTTTAGACTGGAAGCCCTCACGACCAGTTAGTCGAAGCAGCTCAGTTGCTTCAACGAGGAAATACATATCTGCTCTCACCCCTCAGGTAACCACTTCTTCAGGGGAAAAATGGAAAAGAATTCTGTAGAGGGATAGGTTTTTTTAATCAGTTGTTGCAGAGGGATTCTTTTTATTTTCAGTCAGATGCAACTGAATGTACTCCAAAATACCCCAGTACAGAGAAGGCTTACAAGATTGTTCTTGCTGGAGATGCAGCAGTGGGAAAATCCAGTTTTCTTATGAGACTTTGCAAGAATGAATTTCAAGGCAATACCAGTGCAACTCTAGGTATAGTTGGTGTTCTTCTTAAAATATTGAAATTAATTTCATTGTTATTTTGCAGTGAAGAGGATGAAAAGCTTGCCTTTGTGATTGCTTGCTAGGGATGTACACAAACAGTTTCTCTTGCAGGCTGTGAGACCTAATTGAGTACTAAAGCTTAGTAATAACAGCTGTTTGTTGAAACAGAAAATAGAGTACTGGTCTAATTTAGTTTTTCTTCATGAAGCCTCTTTCTGAATAACAAAAAACACCAGAGGAGAAATGTCAGTGTAAGGAACTTCCAGTGTGTGTATGAACTTTTCTGCATTTTTCATTGCTTTCTTTTTCTCAACATTTCCCTCTTTCCTTAGTATTTCATACAATCCTTTCATGTCTTTCCTACTATTTTTGTTGCAATCTCTTCAAAGTGTTAGTGAAGCTTTGCTTTAAGTACAGCTAGAAGGATTTCTGACTGACTTCTTCTGTATATTAGTATGCTTGTCAGCTAACAAACTTAAGGATTCCAAAGACTGAATTTTGTCTTCCAATTAAATCATTCTTTTAAGTTTGTTTTATTGCCTCTTGTCAGGATTTTTGTTCTAATTTATCTTTTTCTTCCTTGGTATATGAAATCAAGTTTTTTATAAAACACTTTCACTTCTTTGATAAAACTATTTAGTGAAATAAAGCAGCGAGAGTTCTTGCTTGTTGTTCTGAGTGCAATTTATATCAATTCTTCTCTGAAAAGGCAAATACATTCAGGGGATTATTGCAGTTCAGAAGTACGGGCATGACTGACTGAAATCTCACAAACTATTAAAAAAGATGAATTTTGGATAAACTGTTATATGTAGCCCCTACCTTTTAATTATTTGTGGTTTCTTTAAGATTATTGATGGGTTATTTTAGACTATACATATGATTCTTTCCAGGTGTGGATTTTCAAATGAAAAGACTAATTGTTGATGGAGAACCTACAGTGTTACAGCTGTGGGACACGGCTGGGCAGGAGAGGTTAGTGATACCCTGACTTCACCTTATTTGAATTATTTTGTTTATGAAAGTCATTTGCCTTTTTTCATCTAGCTGGAAAAAACCATTAATTGTATGATCCATATGTAAATATCTGTAAACAGATGCAATTTTTCTCTGCTGAGACCTCAAGACAGGTGGAATGTTTATGTGTTACCTTCGATGATGGTTGAGGTATCAAGAGAAATAGTTGAGGTTCACAGCAGGATTAATTAACTAAATCTGTGTGTCCCTCCTTGGCAATACTAAACGATAGAGTAGATGCATATGGTTTCTTCTGGTTTTAATCTTTAACTTTCTTTATTCTTATACACCTGTATTTTTAAGCAGGCTTTTTCTTAGAGATTCCCTTCCGTTCCTCCCCATCTCCTGTTCTTTCCATGAAAATCATGGTCCAAATTTGCATTGTATTTAGTATATAAAAACTTCTTTCCAAAGACGTTGGAATTCTGCCAAAAATATCTTTGTATATTGCTGAGTTTATACCATGATTCTTCAAAATATTGTGTAAAGTTTCCTCAAAATCCTATGACATCTTTACTTGAGAGCCATTACTTCTTCACGAACAGCTTTTAGGGCTTATTAAAAGGTTAATCTAGTGCTGTCGAAGTCAGTTCAAGATGTTAACTGACCAAGATTTGTGTTGGCTGTATGTAGGTTGGGATCCAATCAGCCTTCTTCTCATGTAATAAATTTGTGAAGAATATTTTAATATCCATTGTAAATACCTAGTTACTATACTTGGTTGAGTAGATTGTATATTGAAAGATTGTAGATTGAAAGTTCATGACAAAGATGGGTGTAATTGATCCTGAAGTCCTCAAATAATTTTACTGGATTTCTATCTTTCAAAGGAAGTAAAGTGAGCAGTCAGTTTAAGAAGTTGCATGTAGGTGGATCATAGAATCATAGAATCATTAAGGTTGGAAAAGACCTAATATCTTAGTAATATTGAACTGAACTATTATTTGATAATGTGGCCTTATGCAAATATTTTCTTTTTTTCTAAAAGATTTCGAAGTATTGCTAAATCATACTTCAGAAGAGCAGATGGTGTCTTACTGCTTTATGATGTAACATGTGAAAAAAGCTTTATTAATGTGAGAGAATGGGTGGATATGATTGAGGTAAGACCCTTACATATGTTAGAACTTAGAAGCTATGTTTCACTGCATTATTAGTTTTTTATTTATAAAATTATATTAGATGTAAATTGTAATTATCCAGACTGGAGGCTGTCATAGAAATAAAAGCTGCATGGAAGTCCTAAATGTATCCTGACATACTCAGAGTTCAATCTGATACATTTTTGTGTTTTGTGCACAACATTGTGTTGTGCAATGACACTGTTCCCATTAATTTCCTTTTGAAATTAATGTGGCAGCAATTTCTTGTGGATTGCTTAAATATTCCTTGGAGTCTTTGCATTTTAAACCAATATATTAGATTCTGTAAAATAGCTATATCTTAAGTGAAATTTTCAGTATTTCTTTCTACTTATACTTCTTGTTTTTTATTTGAATATGAATTTACATTTAGTGCAAGGGGTTTTCATCTTGTGTGGGGGATGCTTAATAAGAGGGAAAGTGGCAAGCAAAATACTTAGTTCATCTTCTGTGAAAGCATTTTCTTTTAGTCATGGTATCAGAGTTGGTTACTTTTCCCTTAGTAATTTTGTCATACAGCATTTAGATGCAGTAACTGATTTCATTAGACTAACTTAACACATTAAATTCCTTTTTGGGAAACAAGGCTTATGGGAATGGAAACACATCTTTGCAGGCTGATAGTTAAGCTGACCACTTACATCTTGAGTGGTTTATAGATAGTTCTCAGCATAGCTTTCATAATTTGTCAGGTTTTTTCTACTAGTGTATAAGACTTTGTGGAAAGGAGATTGATATGACATGATGATGTTAGCCACTTCTTTGTATTGTGAATGTTATAGCAATAAGGAAATAAAATTCTCCTTACAGGATGCAACTCATGAGAATATTCCAATTATGATGGTGGGAAACAAGGCAGATCTCCGTCAAGAGGTTACAGAACAAGGGCAAAAGTGTGTGCCTATAAACTATGGAGAAAAGCTGGCTATGGTAGGTCCAGGTGTACCTCATTAGTATAAAATAGTTTTAGGAATTTTAATCTGAAAACCATGTGAGAAACTAGTAAACAAAGGTAATTTTATGCTCATTTGTTAATGAGGATTCATGGATATTTTACATTAAACTATCATGTTTTGATGGTGTTTGCTGTGTTAAATCACGTCTCAGTGTCTGCTGAGCTGAAGTTCATTGTTGGCTCTGAAAGACTTCTCAGTCTTTCTCGTAAAAAGGTGGATGGACAGATGACTGAGTTTTTCTGCTGCTGAATAGAAGTTGCCAATTCAAACATGAGGCACACTATTGACTGATTTGTGTCTGTTCAGATTTTGTGTAGAGTATTTTCATCTTCAAGAGATCTTGTATTCCTGCCACGTGTGCAGAAAGAAAAAAGGAATTGTTTGCTACAAATAGAAGTGTGAGCAAGTTTTTTTTGTATGTATTTATATGGGTGAAAGTGATGCACAAATCCTGTATTTTGTAGAATAGGAGGAGTCTTAAGCGTCTTGAGTGGCTGAGTGCTTGCATGAGTGATTGATTATACTGGGGCAGATACTACGTCTGTTACTTGTGGAATGATGTCTTTTTGGTTAACTTACAATAACCAGATGCTGTAGTTACAGTAGCTAGCAAGTTAGGTTAAATAACCCATCCTGGCCACTTTCTTACTATTTTGCAGTCTTGTGGACAAGAAGATTGAGTTTGAGAATTAAGCTTATGAAATGGCTTTTTTTTTTCAGTTTATTAATTCAGAATATACTGGTTACAAACCAGAAATAATTAAAAAATAATTACTATTTTATTTCACAGTACTAAAGAGAATGTGTTGGACAATGAAGAACACTAGCAGAAATCCTGTTCATTTAAATGTACTGTCATTCTTTGTGTTATTCAGGAAACAATTTGTAATTAAATGTATCCATTCAAATGGGAGCCGTCTCAGATCAGTTAGCTTAACATTTCATTTTTACTCACAGACTTACAATGCACTATTCTGTGAAACAAGTGCTAAAGATGGATCTAATATTGTAGAAGCAGTTCTTCATCTTGCTCGGTAAGTAACTATGTTTTATTTTCACCTAAACACATCTGTGTATATTTTATAAAGAGAACATTGTATGTGAATGTACATAGAAAGATACACATATAGTTTTAAAATTGTACCAATGCTAAAAATAAGGTGAAAAGAATACTCTGTTAAATCATTATAGATAAATGAAAGATGGGATGTATTCTCAGTTTAATGAAGTAACATTTTTTGCTTGAAATGTTGCAAAGCTCTCTCAATAATTAATATTTAAACCAGGAGTCAGTTACAGATCCCACAATTTTAAGACCTGTTTGCAGAGGGAATTGTAATTTTAATTGTACATGGATTTGTTTTCTTGACACTTTCATAATTTATTTTGAAATGTAATAATTCTATGTGTAATTATTTTTTTATTCTTTTACACATATTAATATGTATTCAGTTTTATTACTGACCATTCTAATTGCATATATTTTCTTTTATGTCCCCTTCTCTAAATTATTTGCAGGTAGAAATTCTGTTTATGTACATTTAGCACCTTGGTATTTCTATTATAGTGTGTGATTCAAACCCTTTTTGATAAAGTATAATTTCGAAAGGCCTGTAAGAAAGAAGTTATGGTTCCAAGAAAGTGGTCTGTAACCCATAATCAATCATATGTGCACAGCTTTTAAGTCTGCATTTCTCTAAAACGTCCAACAACATGCATTTTTTTGATGAAAGTAAATTCATACTTGAAACTGAAGTTACTTGTTTTTGTACTTAGAGCTATGAACATACTCTTTTTTACAGCAAAAGAAAATGGAAGATAAATCAGAACATAGGGGAGTTACTAGATATTAAAAAAATTTATATTTTTATCACTATGAATTGAATAGAAACGTCAATATGATTACCAAATTGGAAACTTGTGAGACATGTTGATTCTGTGCTAATTTATATTGTATTAGCCATACAATAGATGGTGATGAACTCTGCAGCATATAGTGGTAAAAATAGAAGATGAACGTGAATAGAAATGTTGAGTGTAAGTCTTTGTTTTTCTTTTTGTTTTTTACAGTGAGGTGCGAAAACGAAGTGATAATCAAGATGATACAAGATCAGTAGCCAGCCTGGCTGGGACACCTGTCAAAAAGTCAGCACTCACGAGAAGCTGTTGTAATGTTTAAATGACAGATAATTTTCCTTAACTAAATAACTTGTATATTTAAAAAAACCCAAGCTAACAACTAAACCAAATATTTGAGTAGTGTTTCCTTTTTATTATGAATTTATACATTTGTATTTTAGAAGCTACATATAATGTTCCAAATCCAGACTCTACTTTCTACTCATTCAAATTTGTGAAATTGCTTCACCCCACAGACTCTTTTTTCAGTTTTTTAAAGTAATACTATTTAGTGCAATGTGCTCAGAATCAACACTACAGTAGTCACTGCATACAATATTGTAATATATACTGTTGTCTCTATCTGCATGTTTCTTTCTGGCATTTGTATTTCTTATATACAGAACATAGTAATATCCAATATCACTCACAGGTAAAGAAAAAATTACAGCTTCTGTTAATATTTTATCAAGTCTGCTCATCTAGTTATTGACATCCTTAAGTATATGTTGATTAAACATTTCTTAAGAAAACTCCAAACCATTAAAGGTTGCCTGGGTCCAAGTAACCCCTAAGTTTAGGGGAACCAGAATGGTCTTTATCAGGAGAAGACAGTGGCAGGTGCATGGTATACTGTTGTAGCTCCTCAAAATTTAGCTAGTTAGAATGTATTTCATTTCGAGTTTTGGGGTTTGACTAAAAAGTGAGAAATTTTGAGACTTTTGAACTGATCCTACGCAGCTAAGAGATAAAAGAAGCATTTGTCGGACTATTGCAGTTCAAAATTCCAGAGAGAATGTAACACCTGTGATATATAGGATTGCTGAAATAAGTTATGATCCAATATCTATCTGCCTGTTTAAGTTAGATCATTATTGTTACTACAGTCTGGTACAAGTTGTAACTTTTCCTTTGCTTTTTCAAATATCTTCTATTCAGTCAGTAACTGAAGGATTGTAATAGTACATAGGAGTCTGATTTAATGTATATTTTAATGCATTTTTTATAAGTTTTAAATCAGCAGGTGGAAGAATTGCTGCACATGCACAAGCGTTTGTATAAATTTTTCAGTAAAAGAGAACCCTGGAATAAAAAGTTCTGAGGAACTTACCAGAGGGTGGTAGCTTTAGGTGTCAGCATCTCTAAACTGAATTTTGCCGAAAATAGTTTGCAAGAGTTCCATAATAGAGTAAAAAATTATGGGCATTTGTACAGTTAGAGGTCAAAATCCAGTTTTTCTTAACTTTCATTGATTTTGATCAAAATAGGATAAAATCTTTTCAGAGCCAGAAAACTGTTGTCTCCTCTGTTTCCATTAATAAATCATCTCCAAGCTGAAGCCTAGTTCAGTAAATCAAACCTGGATAAAGTTTTATCAACTGATGGAAAAACCATATGAGTAGTAGCTGTTTACTGCATTTTATCAGCACTGTATGGCCTGTACTATGTTATCTCTTGTATAAATCGTGGGGATCTGAGAAACAGGAAGGTTCATAATTTACAAATAATAAAAAGGTTTCAAGTAGGAAAAGAATTGTTTTTAGGCATCCTTTCAAATCTGTAATCAGAGCAGCTAATCCTTGGGTAATTATCAGAAAAATTTTTACTAGGAGAGAGAAATCTAATGCCAGAATGAATAAGACATTTTATTTCACTGTATAGTAGTTCAGACCTGGAAGACAAAACATGTTTGGTGAGGGTTTTTTGAAGTACTAGGAGAATCTTCACATGCTACCTCATTCCATGCAGGAAATTTCAGGGTTGTAGCATCTTTTCACACAGCAGTACAGGATGCCTTGCTGTAGTCCTGAGACTTATCTGAAGCATGTGGCAGAGAATGCAGGACACTCAAGTGTAACAGGAATATTCCTAATCACATACATATTGTTTGCTGTTAACCCTATATTATTAAAGAAAAAATACAGCTTCACTTTGCTTCTTTGAGGAGAAAAGCCAAATTTAATTGACTGCTTTGATGAGGGCCTCTTCTGTGTTCTTTGTGTGAACCCTTCCCTTTTCCATATGAATGAAATGGAAGTAAAATTATTTTGGGAAGTGTTTTCAGTAGGAAAAAGAGAGGAAGATTATATAGTCCTTGGTTTGTGAAGTGTGAGCCTTCAACGTAAGCATTTGCAGTTTCTCGGGATAAGATCAAGATTATTAATTGTTACTTATGTTCCAAAAATGTTTCTCATTCAGTGTTGTTAGCTTGAAGAGCCTGGACTAGGGATCAGTGTTCTGTGTATGTGTCCTGAGCTACTGTGTTTGACCAGCTCTGTGGTCTTGGCCTCCAGTAAATGAGGTGCAATGTTTGCTTAAACATTATTGACACACCTGCATGAGCAAAGTGTTTTGGCTGGATACAGAGAATCACATAAAGTGATTTGCAGGAAGGATTTCTGGAAGTGGTTTTGTCCAGCTTTCCAAGGACTCAAGCAGAGACGGACTTTGGCTAGCCCTAGATTTGGTTATCTTTGGAGTTGAATAGTCAGCCTGTGAAAATGTTCCAGGACAGAGGTACTACTACCATTCTGTGCAACATGTTCTCATACTTGTCCTCCTTTTCTGGATAAACATTTCTCTTCATGTCCAACTTCAGTTCCGCAAATGACTACAAATTTCTACCAGTTTACCCCATTATGTAGAAGAATTTGACTATAGTCTTGGTGATTTCCCTTTCAGTATCTGTAGCTCTCCCTTGGCCTTCTTTCCACCAGTGTCACAACATCAGGAGTATCTCTTGCAAAATGTCTCTGCATTTCACCTCACAGAATTAGCAGCTTGCATGCATGTGTAGTAATTGCTTTCATATCTAATTTTTTTATCATACAGAGGGTGCCATGAGAGTATCCATGTTTGTAGAGAGGCTGGTTGAAAGAGGTAAGTTCAGGGACTTGCCTCCATACCAGTTTTTTCCCTCTCGGCAGGCCACTGATGTTTTTGGTACTTTTGTTTTTCATTTATTTTAATAACCAAAATCTACCTTATGTTATTTAGTTGAATTATGTAGCCTGAATCAATTTATTAAGTTCTGTAATTTTTTTGTGTCATGTCAAGCAACTTTAATTTGAAACAGTGTTGTTTTCTAAATAAGGTTCAGGGTTGAAGGTTGTTAGCTGTTAACAAAGTTTTACCTTGGAGTAAATTTATGATCAACGTCTAGAGGACTGAAAATGCACTATTAAATGGGGATATAGCTATAGCTCAGTTGGGACTCATTTTAGAAATCCTGTGATGGTCAGCTCCATCATATTTTGAATGTTCACATAATACTGTGTTGAATTTATGTTAAAGCAAAAGAACTTGGAATAATATTTAAATCTAGAAATTAAAGCATGTATTTATACATGGAAATAATGAATTCATATTTTTTTCTGTTGTTTCTGTTTCTGTTTTTCTGTTGTTTCACTTTAAAAGGTTACCTTGTCTTCAGCCTAAAAGGTAAAATGGCAAACATCAGCTTTATGCTCGGACATGGTTTGCACTATTGTCCTTTGAATGTTTTTATGGTTTTGTTTAGTACATAAGATCTGTTCATTTAATCACACAAATTTATTTTTTTAGTTGGTGAAAGTGTTCCCTTAAGACATGTATTTATTTAAAAAGGAAAGGTCTTTTATGTTTTTCTGCATGATCTGTAAATAAATTATTTTTATTCAGTTGACACGGAAATACTATATTATCCTGTATTTTTGACCCTTTTTAATTGTAATTTATTACGCATTTCTGAGGCAATAATTCCTATGACACACTCCAAAAATGTTTTGATCACGTAAGTTCTTGTAACCGCTTTGTGCCTGTTTAGCATATATTACCAGCTTAATAAGACAAACTTCAGCTTCTAAGTTCTATTATGGCCTTACATGGCTTAAGTATTTTTCTGTGTAGCTACTTTTGTATTGACTAAAAAATCCTCTGTTAGGAAAAAAAATTACAGTTATAAATCTGTATAAGATGCTAAAATGTAGTTTAAGGAAAATATCTGTAGGCCACTCCTTTGAGGAACATCGTTCAGCTGTGCATACATGCAGATCTCCAAATAAAGTAATAAGTTCTGTGCTAGTGCAAGCAGTCCACATATATATCCTTTTAAAGAGGTTTTCTATCTTTTCCCCTATCAACTGCTATACAGCAATGGTAGGGTAGCATTTCAAGTAAAAATACTTCAGTCAACGATCCCAGATTCATAAACCAAAGAGAATAATATATTCATGGTACTTCATTATATTATAAAGATACATATTTTCAAGATGTTTTTAGTTGTGTTAGTTAATTGTAAAAATGGACTAACATCTCATGTACAGTTCCAGTGGCCTTTACCACTACCTCTGCCAGACTTGATATGGTGTGTAATTCTCTAACGCTCTCTGGGTTACTTATGGATTAGAGAAGCTTTTTAGAGTGCCAGTTATTTTATTATTTATCTTCCACTGTATTACTATCAGTCCTAATCCTTTCTTATTGGTATTCTTAGGACTAGTAATACCTATATTTGTCATTATTAATTTTTTAAAACTATTCCTTGCTTTGAGGAAACTTCCTGTAAAAGAAAATGTGACTCAATATGTAAAGTATTACTGAGTCTGTACAAAGAAGTCCTTTCTTTGAGATTCTGCTCCTTGAGTTATGGCTTCAGATAGCTGGACTAATACAAAATTAATGATGAAGTGACTGAGTAACAAATCAAACCAAGCTGTGGAAGTTTCCCACTGAATATAAAAGGAAGTATGTAAAATGTGAATCTGTTTTTAAACTAGTATGAGGAAGAAATGGTACCCATTGTGTGTTCATCTTTCAATAAAAGTCTGTATATTCTATAAATCTAAATTATGAAATGTTTTTTAAAATTTTATACAGCTAAAACTGGATTTAGTGCAGCTTGTCTCTCCTTGAAACAACTGATCATTTACTGTAAGTTTGTATATATATGTTCAAAACTGACACCTATCCTGTGTTAAAAATTACTGTATAATAAAATACTCTTCAATAGCCATTTTTTCTTTAGTGTATTTTCTTATCAGTACACATGAACAGCAGTCCAGCATAACATCTGTGACCTGTCAGCTTAATGTTGTTGTTCACCAACTGCTGCAGCCTGTTACATGCAAGAGTGATGCAACTAAACACCTGTATCTGGCTGCCTCCAAATTTTTAGCCTCAATGAACAGTCATTAGCTTTGAGCTGAGAGATGTCTCACTGTGATTCTCAAATAAATCTTCTGTACTTCTTTACAGAGATGCATTAGCTATGCTGTCCCTAACCACTAAGATGTGATATTTGTAAAGTAAGAAAGAAAAGAAGATTAGTAGCCCAAAATAACAAGCCTCTTGCAAATATGCTTCGTGTAAGACTCCAGGCATCAAGCAAAAAATACTTAGGGGGACATATATCAAAGACAAAAAATGTCCCAAAATACAAATTAAAAGCTGCATCAGGTAAAATCGGCCATTTAAATGTTACAATGGAATCACAGAATCATGTAAGTCAGAAAAGGCCTCCAAGACCGAGTCCATTGGGTAAAACCGAGTCCTGTTCTTCTAAGCTCACAT
Organism: Passerina amoena; assembly: GCA_013401095.1. Taxonomy (NCBI): domain Eukaryota; kingdom Metazoa; phylum Chordata; class Aves; order Passeriformes; family Cardinalidae; genus Passerina; species Passerina amoena. Next base: position 576,786 of record WBNP01000619.1, on the reverse strand, counting down.
GTGACTTGACTAATGATCAGATTTGGAGCTAAAGCATGAATGTGTGCTGCTTTCTGAAGAAGAACAATAATCCCTGGAAGGATGGGGTGGGGATGAAGGGTGTGTCACTGTCAAAATGCCCTCAAAACCCAATTTCCTTTCTTTTAGAACTCAAGACATCATGTTTGATTTCCTCTTCAGGCATTTTTCCCTTTTATTTTTGTAACCTGTTCTTCACCAGCCACAAAAGCAGTAAGAATTAAAATATGGTTTTGCTTCCTGTATTGCTTCCACAAATTAAAAGTTATTGTTGAAACTGAAACATTTAGCCATATTTAACACCTGATGTTATCAATGTATAATCAGAAACTATTTTTATAATGTTGCACTGGGGCTAATCTTTACTGACATAGTCAGCAAGGAAGTCTAGTTCACCAGCTAGAGGTGTAAACCAAGGAAAATTAGGCATGCAACAACAAAAGCTAGTCTTACTGCAACAAAAAATACACACCTGGTAGTTTTGTTTAAACTTTCTGTTACTTTCTGCCAATAATCACAGATTTTCTAAGAACTTGCTATTGTTTTCATTTTGAAAAAGGTATTTAAAAAAAAATCTTACTTAAAAATAGGAAACAAATCAAAGACAGAATCAAGCATGATGTCCTTAAAAAAATGGAAAAAATACTCTATGTGTTCCTTCTGATCAATGACAAAATGTAAGATACAGGAAAAAAAGAGAGGGACTATATTTAGTTCACAATGCTGACTGCCTCATATTTGTTTTTCCTGAAAGTAGCTTTCCACTTCAGTCTGTGTCCATTCCTGTGGAGTGTTTCCTTTTTGTAGCTTTTAGGGTATTGTTCTTTTCATGTCACAAACATATTTAGAGAGATAACTGTAGTTGGAGTAGTCGGAGAAAATCTTCAGGAATTTTGCAGTAAATTTATCAAAGTTCTCTTTATGTGTTGAGTAAGTTAAAGTGCCTGAGATTTGCAATGGTTCCACAAAACAAACTCACTTAACATTTATATTCTGAATAGATGCACATTCTAAGATAAAATAAGGAAGCAAATTAACTGTGAAAAATGTCTATCTAAAAAAACAGGTCTGTGAGAGCAGATGGTACTGTATGAAACTTATGTGTGTAAGTGATGAATATAAAAATAGAAGCTATTTATTGAGTGAAATGTTTTAGATTAATCTAAACCCCAAACTGTGAATTATAGTACCAGTTTGTGAAGTAGTTGATATTTTCCAAAATACTTCTGCTTGTGTTTATGCTAAACTGAAGACATTGTTCTGGCACTATCAGAGCTTTAATATTAAATTTTTCCATAGCTGAGTTCTGGACCACAAGAATCCTAGCTGAACCATACACAGCCCTTGCCAACTCTTGCAATTCTTATTAATTATACTTGATCAAACTCAAACTGATGGGAATCTGAACCAAAGCTGTATAGATGAAGTAAATTCTACTAAGAGATTTCTGCAAATGCACAAGAGTACATATGCTTTTTCCATATTTGTTTCCAAGTCATCAGAAGTGACCAAACACAAGTGATAGTGTAAGGCTAAGCAGTGACTAGTAACCTTGGTTTGTATAGCAATGTTCCAATTCTGGAAAATCACTTTTAGGGAGCTATATACTTACACATACCTGTATACACATAAACATTAGAATATATACTCTTTCTTCTTTTTGTTTATATGCAAACATGCACACATATATGTATATATGCTGCGTGTATACATGCGTGTGAAACAATGACTACTGTCTTTCCCTTAAAAAATTAAAATCCTGGATCACAGAAGCCTTTCTGTAGTGGTTTTCATAAAAGATAAGGGTGACATCAGTCATGCTGTCATGTTTTTTTCTCAGTGTACGTCTGCTCTATGTCCAAGGCTGTGTCTTGCAAAACATGTACTGGCAATTACTTTTACTTTTGAAAACCAGAGAATTTTTAGTACTTCATTGCAAAGTGCTGTGAGCTACTTTGCATATAGAATCACAGAATCATGAGGTTGGAAGAGATCCTAAAGGTCATCAGTCCAACAATTAACCACGCAGTGGCATCACTCAACCATGTGTAAGTGCCACATCTACCCATCTTTAAATTCTTTCAGGGTTGGTGACTCAACCAGGTCTCCAGGTGTTGGAACCCAGGGCACAGGGAATGATTATCTGCCTGTCCTGAGAAATGATGATTATCTGCCTGTCCTGCTTTTAACCTCGGTCCATAGAGAAAGCTCCCCAGACTTTGGGATGAATCAGAATCTATGAGTGTGTGAAATAGGCAGTAGTGTAGTTTATCACAGGGTGAAAAACACAGAGTTTTGTGTTTTCAGTATGGAGGTAAATAGAAGACAGGATGGAGGATTTTGGGCATTGTCTGATCTCCCTCTTGTTCTTCATCTACTCCATTTTCTGCAGTGTTGGTAGCACAGAGTGATTGGTTAGAAAGAACTACAATGCAGATGTTGTGTGGACAGACAAATAATTAATTATTGGTAGAAAGGTAGAAATAAAATATGTTCTAAGAATTAATTGGATTAAATAGCTTTAAAAGACCTTGAACCAGTGTGTCTTGTGACTTTTGGTGCCTTCTCTTGGTATGCTAAGTCTGGCATGTATACGGTATGCTGAACTTTTGAGAAGAGAAAAATAAACAATAATCTGAAGACCGAAAACCAAGAGTCCTGTCCTTTTCTCATTCCTGGCACAGAACTTTTTAGGGGTCTCTCCATCAGGGGGAACCCACAAGGGACTTTCTACACCCTGGCAAGGCTACTGTAACAATTTTTGTATCCCATTCTGTATTTACCTGAGAATGTGTATCAACTTTTGAGTATAGAAGTGCCTCGGAATGAATTTCTGTCAAGATTTACATGGATAATTTACATTGCAAGGTGGTCCTAAGGAGCAATAGTGTCTTTTCTATAGAATCAATGGACCATTTGAGCATTACAGTTCTCACAAAATAGCTGTGCTTTTTGAAAAAGAACGTGAATAATTGTAACATCAAAGTGCTGTAATGGACATAAAATCTGTCCTTCTTAAGTGGGGAAGATACACAGATAATTTTATGTGCATAATGGATAGTTTTGGAGATTTTTCCTGCTAAAGAAAGTTTTGTGTCTTTTCATCTCTTTTTTTTTCTTTCTCAGTATATTTACAAATATAGGTACTAAGGTGGGTAGAAGTCATGCAGCCTGTGTGTAGTTGCTTTCTCAGAGAGCATGATGACAAATCAAGGTTTTAAGAGAGTTCAAAATAAATATGACACTTAAAGTGAATGAAACAAATAGGTACTTTAAAGTCTGAAATATCTTTGGTGATTAGTTACTGATAGGATTTTGTTGAATAAAAGTAGTAAAATTTTACTTCCAAAGAATACATTTGAAGCTAGATGTGGAGCCTTAAAACCCAACCAGTGAAGCATGGACCTGCTCATATTTTTAAATGAAAGATGTATGAAAAGGTTTAATTTTAATCTTTAAAGACAAGTTCTATAAACATTTTGTTAAGTCATAATATTTTGTTAAATTCCATCTTTTCCTTACTTTTACCTTAAATTTGAGATTTAGGATTTAGGCAAGTGAGTACTTTATATACCAAGAATTTAAAATATTTTCTTTTTAAGGAAAGTAATTTATTGAAAAAAATATAAGCAAATATTTGAAGATCAAAAGACTGTTTGCACAGCACATGGAAAAAGACTCTCTGTTTTTCTCCCAAGTTCTGAAGTTCTCTCATTTTCATATAAGAATGGGAAATGATCTTTTGCTTTGTCCTGTGTCTCTACTTGTCTGTCCATCCCATACTCACTATCCTCTTTCCATGCTTTCCACACCCTTCCATTCATATTTTCTGATTTTCTTTCACCCATAGCTGTTTTTTTGCAAACATCCATCCCTTCTGTTTAAAATGCAAGGACTTTGTCTCCTGACACTCCCAGACTGTCACAGAAAATTTTCTCAGATAATCATGATAGTTTCTTTGCCATGTTACTAAAAAGCAGCCTAGGTGGTGGACGGTTCCTCTGAGATATTTCAGGTAGGGAAATTCAGGTAGGAATATTTCAGATAGTGTGTTTTTATCACTACTTCTTTTCAGATCACAACTTATTGGTGAAGTAGAAAAGTGCAGTGCAGGAACATAGAGGAGTGCATTTATGTGTCCCAGAGATTGAGAACAAGTTAAATAGCTGTTTTGTACTTAGCACACTGTTCTGCCAGGTTCATTGCAGAACTAAAAGGTTTACTAATGACAGAGGAAATAGTTTGCTGCATTCATCTGAAGTGTTGTAGTCCTGTAGTCATTGCAGAACTAAAAGGTTTACTAATAACAGAGGAAATAGTTTGCTGCATTCATTTGAAGTGTTGTAGTCCTGGGGTAACCAAAAAAAAGGAATGTGTTTTGCTTGTCAGAGTGCAAGTGGCTAAGAATCCAAAAGCTGTTGGAAAACTGAAAGATAAAAAGGGCATGAGCATGTTTTTTTTTAACTATTTATCTGATCCAAAAGAGAATTTTACTGAATCTAGCAAGACAAGTTTGCAAAATCAAAAAAATGTGTGTCCTCATGACTGACTGATCTGCAAGGCCCGGGTATGTGCTCTGATCATGTTCCCCAAAAGGAACACACTTGTTTCCTGGTGAAACATAGGTTTAAGATTTTGCATCAAGAAACTGCATCAAAGGCTATGATTTTCACAATTTTTTTGTGATGCAGACAAGGTCCCATCAGAATGCAATTCTATAAGCTAAATAAAGAGAAAATAAGTCACAAAATATTGAGAATTTGGAACTACAATATTAAAGACTATCAAACAACTTGTCTACCATATAACACACTTGTAAAAAATACAGGTTAATTTTTAGCAAACATTAAAGCAGTCACTTATTCCCACTGAAATGTTGGACAATTTGTGGAATGAAGGCAATGATGCCCATTTATGATTTACACTGCTTTTTGTGGAAATGTCTGACAGTAAATTGTGGAAGTCCCCAGTAGTGTAAACACTGTCATGTCTATAAGAAGTTTCATACCTAAATTAGACCCATTTTTATTTAACTATTGTCATGTAATATAGCTTTCTTGCTTTCAGCTTTTCTGAAATGCTTGTCATGCACAATTTACTGACATGCAGAAGTATTGCTGATTGTAATTGTATTGCACTACACATTTTATTTGCAGAAATATGTATTTATTTACATTCAAATACTTTGTTTAATCAAACGATATTTTAAGGCTAAGGTTAAGTGAGATTTCAGTCTCATTAATAATTCTGTCATAGTTCAATGATCAGAAGATCACTTACATAGAGAGAGAAGAATCCTTTTGCAGCAAAAGCTCTCTTCCCCAGTTGCATGTTCTGTGTTGTCACTGGAGGGCAGCAATGTCCAACAGAAAACTATTTTATCCCTCAGGTTTGGCTCGTGCTGCAAAAGCTGACACTCAAACCCCCCACTTTAGAAACACATCCAGTCCAGACGTGGGTTTGTATAAGCAGAACATTGCCCTGTGCTAGTTAAATTCAGTTCTGTTTTCATTCAAACAGCCTTTCTGAGCTGTGTTATACTTGCTTGTGAAAAGTCCCCCAAGGCTAAAACTTCACATTCAAGAATCTTACACCACCTTCCCACCCTCCTTCCCACCCCCACTACACTGGGCTTTTGCTGTAGATTGGTTTGGCTGTTCTCTTGTTGGAGTCTGTGGTGCAGCAGATACTTCTGTGACTATGGGTGCCAGCTGCTGCCTTGCAAAAATAGTTGGATGAATTTCATTCTTCGATTTCTTTCATTTGTATTTTAGGTTACTATTATTATGAAAAAAAACATTGCTTAGGGCAATTTTCTGTAGTGACAAGCATTTCATTATAGGTCTGAATGGAGGGAAAAAAACCCATTCTACCTCCTCTGACTGACTTTTACAGAATGAAGGATGTGTGCTGTGTTTTGTGTCCTAGACTGTCTTGTGGGCTTAAGAGATTACTTCTTCTAAGGATCTCTTTATATGTGTATCTTGCTAGCCTGACTATGTTAATTTTGAGTAAGCAAATAATAAAAATGTAAGAAGTAGAAGACGTTCACTTTGCAAATATCCTGATTAGAGGTTTTGGTAGTGTAGAGGCATGCATTAATTGACAATTAACTCAATTCAACTAAAACAGCTGTAAATGTTAAGACTGGCTAGTCCCAAGGTGTTTATTTATTCATTGCTCCATTTCATCGATGCAGAAATGTTAGTTCTTTACCCTGCTGATCAGCCTAGGGTAATGAACAAATGTTTGCAGTTGGAAACAAATAAACTACATGCTAGCCTTACTGTGTGCAATGGAAAACACTTGCAAACATAGAAAAAATGAATCATTAAGTGGTGAACCTCTGACCCTAGAACAAAGACACTGACCTGATGCTACAGGAGTTTTTGCCTTTGCTGTGGAGGCTGTGGGCTGAGGTGAGAACTAGCCCACCACTGCTCTCACTACCCCTGTTAATAAGGTCTAGGCTAACTACCTGTGCCTGTGGAGGGCTTGATGCCCCCATGGGATCATGGTATCCTTGAATTAAAAATTTCCATATGCTGTATAAACTAATATATAAGGCTACCTATAAGGTCCCACCCTGGCAAGGTGCTGGTTGGTGCTGGCCAGTGCTAGTGGGCTAAGGTGTGATAAGGATCCTGGGATCCTGCAGGACCCTGGCTCTGGGGGCTCACCAAAGTTCCCCCTCAGCAGAGGGGCTGCAGAGTGGGAGTGGCAGGGTGAAGCCACAGGACTGTGCTCCCAGCTACCATAAAACATTGTCCCCTGGCTTGAGTGGTGTGGTGAGGTGGTGGGTGCTGATATCTACTGCTGGGGATAAACCCCAGGGTGTATTTCTTTGAGCCAACCCTCTCCCATATTGTGTATAGAGGAGTGTGGAAAGGAAATCAGTGTAATGAATGAAATAATTTAATAATTACTGGAAGGGAATAGGCTCAGAGGCTTGGGAAGAGATGAGAACGGAAATCAAAGTAGGTGAGTGGAGGCCTAGAGAGAGTGCTGTTTATATGGACTGCCTGCAACAGCACCTATTTTTCAGAGGATATCAGGGCTGTAGGCTCCAAGCATGCTCTTCTGCAGTGCCAGGTGAATTGCATAAAGAAGGATAATACTTTGTGCTCAGCCATCCTGTGTGTAGCATGTGTCCTTGCTGCATGTTGGGTGTTGGTGCTACCTTGAGCTCCTGCGCACTCTGTGGGGGAGCAGGGCACAGCCCTTCTATGGGACTCTGCTGTACA
>WBNP01000619.1:492907-569514 GCA_013401095.1 Passerina amoena | reverse complement strand
ATTTTATATTGATTCCCACTGGTTTACGTAAGTTTTGGGGTTTTTTTTACGACGGAGAATTTTCAAGATTGTTTTGTGTCCACTATCTGTGAGAGGCCCAGATCTGACATCATCTATCTCTCTGAAGGACATGTTGGTGGCTGCAGCTGCTGGGGACTAGGAGCTGGGGCATTCAGGCTTAAGCACGCAATGGACCCCTCCAGTCACCCTGGGCAGCAAATGCTGAAACACCACACAAACTTGTGAATAAGCCTGACTGTGTAAAGGTAGGCTAATCCTAAATTAAAGGGTAACTGTATAGAAGTTGCATTACAGACCCATTGGACCCCATGAGGAGTTTCTAAGATGGTGGGTGCTGAAGCTACTGTGAGGGGATGGTGCTTCCAGAGACTAAGTGTGAATTGTTACTTTTCCTTTGCCTGAACTTAAACCATAAGGAAAAAGGAATTTTTTTTTTTTTTTTAGGTCTCACAGAAAGCTTTGATTTCTGGGGTTTTTTTCCTGTGGTTTTTGGCAGGAGTTGAGTGAGATAACAGTATTTTAAAGCTAGTCTAGCTGTATCTATTGTGGAGATTTAATGTCAAATAGCTTATATATGTATGTGTGTGTGTGTGCATGCCTATTAATATATACACACACCCACACACACATTTTTCCAAAATGAGTTGCTTATGAGGTTTCAAAAGCCATGTTTGTATGATTGTTTTTGTGTTGCTTCAGTAACTCTGGAGCATTTATCCATGTAATAGCATGGCCTTCTGCTTCACTGGTTATATAGAACTCATGCCTCAATAACTTTGTTTGATAGGATTCAGATGAAATGCTGCTTAGTATACTTTGTGTTTAAAAAGCTTACTTTTAGCAAATAGGAAAAGCAGGCATTTAAAAAGACATAATCAAGTTGACTTAATAGGCTAATTAGGTTTAAATATATATATTAAAATAGATGGCTGAACCACTTCTTTTTAATGGATGTAAATGTTGCTTTTTATTGTGGTACAATTGAAATGTGGATTATTGTCAAATATAGTTTTTGGAAATGATGGGATATTCATCCCTGTATAAAAAAAAAATCCTAATTGGCAGTGTATTTGAGGAATTGATCATGAAAGTTGTTTTAGGAATACAAATATCCATGTGACTTTTACAGCATCTTCACCAGTGAACAGTTACTACAGGGCATTGTGGTGCTAATTTCAATTAGCCTCCAAGAATAAGCTTAACCCTTGTGTTACCAATACACCAAAATTATTAAACTGACAGAGCAGAATTGGCTGTCCTAGCAGATAAGTGAGGCTCCACCAGACAAAAGTTAACGAAGGAGCACCCCCAGAAGGGTAGTCCCCATATTTCAACTGACTCACTGGTCATTCTCCAGCTGCTTTCTTGCAGGTTCTTAGAGTTCAGCAATTACTTTCAGTGTGTTCCAGCAGCACATGAAGGTTGATCTGGAACAAGTAAGAAAGTAGTTTTTTGAATCTGAGTGTCTTACCAGCTGTGTCTTCTCCTATGTCACTGAAATTCCATCTCAAACTCTGGTGTTAGTAATTCCTCAAGTATGGCAAAGCAGAAGGGTTGTCTTGCAAGTGAACTTCCTACATAAGAACTCTAATAGCTTAAATTCCAAATCTAGAATTCAATCCAGACTTGAAACAACTGATTGCACCTAGGGAAAGAGGGATATGGCAGGTAATAGTTGAGCAACTATTTTTGAGTGCTGAAATCAGCAAGATCTATTAGATAATGTCTAAAAGATTGTTAAATTCACTTGGCTTATCCCCTCAAAACTTAGTAAATAAGAGACTAAGAATACCTGAAAGGCTTTTTTCTTAGCAAGCAAATGACTACCAGTTGGAGAACTTATTTGGAGAAACACGACAAATTGTGGTTATTACACTGTCTCCAGAGTACTCTCCAGAGTCTATAACATGTAGCTGTTTGCCAAAAATGGCTAGAAATCTACACTGGTGATTTTTTTCATCCTTTTTCAACTAGCAGGAAATGTGCTACTCAGTGGATTTAGAATTGACTGGATGACCATACTCAGAGAATTGCAATCAATGGCTCAAGTGGAGACAAGTGACTGGGGATGACTGGTGTCCTCAAGGGTTGATGTTGGGGCCAGTGCTGTTAAACAGCTCTGTCAGCAACATGGACAGTGGGATGCAGTGCACCCAAGCAGCACTAAGCTGTGGTGTGGTTGACACACTGGAGGGAAAGGATGCTATCTAGAGGGACTGAGAGAAGTCTGAGTGATGGGCTTGTGTGAACCTCATGAAGATCAACAAGGTCAAGTGTAAGGTCCTGCACTAGGGTCATGAAAATCACAAATACAGGCTAGACAGAGAATTAATTTAGAGCAGTCTTGATGAAAATGCCTTGGGAGTGCTAGTGGATGAGAGGCTGGACATGAGCCCAGCCTCTCATCCACTAGCACTCCCAAGGCACTCCACTCCCACTAGCACTGATTCCCAGAGAAGCAGTTGTATCCCAGGCTGTATCCAAAGCAGTGTGACCATCAGGGCAAGGGAAGGCATTTGATTCCTCTACTCTCCTCTGGTGAGACCCCACCCGCAGTGCTACATCAGCTCTAAGGTGTGCATCACAGGAAGGACATTGAGAAAGTCCAGAGGAGAGCCATGAAGATGGTCAGAGACCTGGAGCACCTCCCCTGTGAAGATGGGCTGAAAGAGTTGCGACCATTCAGTCAGGAAAACAAAAGGCTCCAGGTAGGTCTTACAGCAGCCTTTCAATATCTAAAGAGGGGCTACAAGAGAGCTGGAGACGGACTTTTTTACAAGGGCTTGTAATCATAGAACAAGGGGAACGGCTTCAAACAGAAAGTGAGTTGACTTAGATCAAATAAAGGAGTTTTTTACAATGTGGTGCTGAGACACTATTTCAGGTTGTCCAGAGAATTTGTGGGTGATGTGGAAGTGTCCAAGGCCAAGCTGGACAGAATTTTGGGCCACCTGATCTAGTGGAAAATGTCCCTGTCCCTGGAAGAGGGGTTGGAAATAGACGAACTTTAAAGTCCTTACAACCCAAACTGTTCTACGATTCTATGAAATATTGACATCAGGTGTTTGCTATTCCTTTTTTCTGTGGTAATCTTGGACCTGCTGTTTTAAGTACTTTTCCATTCATGATTCAGGAGCATTTCCACAAGACGTGCATGTATACTTGAGCTATGGAAATTGATCTTTTGGCAAGGTACCATGAGTACGTACAGTTTAAACACTTGAAAAAGAGAACTTCCTATTTGGTCACTTAACTCTGCAGACAAATAATTCTTCCTTATTTGGTCTAATGGATTTTTTTTTTTTTTGAGCTCATGCAAAAAGATAAAACTCCTCTAGCACTTTGAAAATTGTTGAAGACAATTTTGAAAATTGTTGCAAGACAACTTTAACTGGAATGGTGAACATCTAAACTTCATTTATAATTTGTTTTTATCGGATCCGTTTTTTCAGTGTGTCCCTGTTCCCCCCCTCCCCCCCCCCATACCTCCCCCCGACACTATTCACAGTTTCACTATGAAACTACACTGGTCAATAGAGTATAGAACAGGAACCACTGCCTGTATTGCAAAACACTGTTTATTTTGAGAAAGCCCTAGGCTGTGTGCCTCCATGCAAGTTGTTTTTCCTGCTGTCTGGGTAAATCAGATATCGGTGAGACTGGGTCCATATCAGTCAAGCTCACCAAACAGCTGCTTAATCTAAGAGTTTCTTAATTAAAACTTTATTTCCTTCAATTAGAGACAGCTGAAAGCCCAGCAGTGAGGAGGCAGAAGCATGTGGGTTGTGGAGCTGGTCTCTACTACATTGGAAACATGTAAAATGTGTAATAGGGAGGCATAAGAGATAAAATAAATTGCTTGAAATAAATTATTCTGAGTAGTAAGCCCTGCTCAGTGGTGAGCACCATTTGTCCAGAAGAAAACATGATTTTTAAGCCTTGCTTAGAATGCAAGTATATGTTGTGAGCCACTTCAACTGCTGGAGCAGTGGTCTGGGTGTTGTATTTTGATTTGGTTAATCTTTCTTCTTCCATTTTTTCAGGTGATCAAGGGAACCTGACAGGGCCAAAGAGCCTGTAATACTCACTGTTCACATGTCAGCCTTAGATTCATCTTGCACAAGAAGAAATTCTTACATTTTATTGCTTATGTTGTTGACTTAATAACTAGAGATATGGTGTTACTTGAATCACTATAGTATGTTACCTTGGGCGTGTTGACACCTGAAATTCTTGTAGCTGACCCCTGACTCTGGGGTAAGAGTAAAACATTTTTTGAAAAACTGTTGCAGAAGATAGAACAACCAAATGTAGGCTTAATCTTTTCATCCTAGATATAGCTCTGTGTGGCAGAAGACTTAGTTCTCTTTTGGTTTTACAGGAAAATATTGCAAGATGCATAGTATTATCTCTTATAAATTTTTTCATAAGAATCTCACGTCAATAAGTACAGAATGTCAAGTTGCTATCTGAAGGGATTTGGGGATGTCAAAGAAAGCTAGAACTTTCAAAGAATTAAAATACAAATCTTAGTGTGAGTTTGGACAAAAGGAGATTTCTCTGGTTTCCAACTATTTTTTCTTCAAATCTCTATACTTCTATCAAAGAAGAAAATGTAACTTTATGATTGTTTTCTTATATTCTGCAGAATGTATGTTGTGAAGTGGCTAGTACTGTTAAACAAACCACCTGATAGAAATGGATGATTTCAATTTTTTTTTTTGGATGGCTTTTTCATGGAAATGGTTGAGTAATTTCTGATAATACATTGAAATAAATTTAATACAGCCGTAAGCAGTGAGAAGCATGAGAAAAAAAAATCTTTACTAGAAAAATTTGCTGTAATTGTAAGCAAGGGATAGAATTGTAATAAGCATAATGCAGTCTTCCTTTTTCTTGCAACACAAAAAAAGTAAAACTGAAGTGAAAGTTTTAGAGGGAGAGAAGTAGAGGATATATCAGAGTCATTACTTCTATACATGATGAAAAATATGTAAAGTCATACAAGTCATGTGTGTGATCTCTTACTGCATCAATATCCAACATGGAAAATTCAAAATTAATTTTACAAAATTATTTGATAGTTTTCTGTAATTCTTTTTTTTATTCACATTGCTGTGGATGAAGATCTTATTATGTGGTAGGAAGGATTGATCTGTGTATTGATTTTTAAGGGGTACCTAAAGTCATGTAGTCCTTTGTTCTTCATCTTCCCTTTTCCCCTTCCCTGTATAATTTCTCAGACAGAACCTTTCCAATAGAGATGATGCATGTTTTTCCACTTGTAGAACAGCAACACCCTAACTCTCTGAGACAGAACGAGCCACTGAGACAGAGTAAAATCCCCAGAGTAAAAAAAAAATCCATTTTGAATTAGGTGAAATGTCCAGAAAGGGTGAAAAGTCTGTAAGGCCAAAGCTGAAGAGAAAACTGCAGAACAGACATAATAGAAAACAAGGGAGATAGAGATAAAGAAAAACTGCAGCTTATCGAGCTGCAAGGATAAGTCAACCTGACCTAGGAATTCTTTCTGATAAAAGAAACTAGCGGCAAATGTCACCAAAACCCTGTAAAAATGAATATGTATGAACCTATTGTGAAACTGTATACATATGCATTTGGGAGGAGGATAAAAAGAGATCTGAAGTTCTGAGAGGCACGCATGCCTTTTGAGGAGAGCATCTCCGCATGCGTCCAGCGCTGTAATAAACATACCGGCTTTTACAACTTTAACAAAGTTGTGGAGTTCTTTTCTTTATCTCCGCAAAACACCACCAGGAAACAAAACAAGATCAACTGGACTGTCTGTTGTCCCCCCAACAGAGAGAAGGCAGTAAGGCAGAAGGCACAATAAAAGAGTGAATGGAGACAATAGATAAGAGGGTCTGTACATGGAAGGACAGTCAGTGAATGATGAGAAAGGATGAAGACCCAGCTCCATGGGAGGTGTTACCAGTGTCTGACAGACCTAGACCTCGTATCACAACCACTTCCCCAACAACAAAAAAGACAGGATATAGTTGGAGGTGATTGCCTTAAAATTGGAATGGAGTCCAATATGCTGTGTGAACCTGGGGCCAGGGGTAAGGACATCACCAGGAGGCTTCCTGGTAAGGCCCTTGGATTACTGACCATTGCTATTTTGCCATGGGGGTAGGGATGAATTTGCAATGCATAGGTTTTGGGTGATCAAAATGGCCTTCAGGGCATTCAGATCATTGGTATGGAATAATTACATTCATGGACAAAGGAAGGGCTGTGAATGCCACCTACCTGGGTTTATGTAAGGCCTTTGACCTGGTTCCCCACAACATCCCTCTCTCTAGATTGGAGACATGATTTGATGTGTGAAGTCTTTGGTGGATAAGGAGCTGGTTGAATTGAGTTGGTTCCCCAGAGGGCAGTGGCCAATTGCTCTGTGTCCTTATTAGCACCAGTGTCAAGTGGTGTCCCTCAGATGTACCTGTTGGAAACAGTGCCGTTTGATGCCTTAAACAATGACATAAGGAAAGGGAGTGTCTAGCAAGTTTGCAAATGACATGAAACTGAGTGATGCCATGGACACTCCTGAAGGATGGGAAACCATCCAGAAGGGCATGGTCAAGTTGAAGGAGTGGGACCATGGGAATCACATGGGTTTCAACAAGACCAAGAGCAAGGTGCTGCACCTGGGTAGGGGCAACCCCCAGTTCCATCACAGGCTGTGGGATGAACAAATTCTTCTGAGAAGGATTTGGGGGTGCAAGTGGATGAGAGGCTGGCCATGACCCAGCAATGAGTACTTGCAACCTGGAAAGCCAAACGTGTCCTGGGCTGCATTCACAGCAGCGTGGCCAGCAGGGAAAGGGAGGGGATTCTGACCCTGTGCTCTGCTCTGCTGGGACCCCACCTGGAACACTGGCTCCAGCTCGGAGGTCTACAACACAGGAAGGACATAGACCTGTGGGAGCAAGTACAGAGGAGGGCCATGAATTCTAGTAATAGCACACTGTGTCCAATAAAATTCTTAGTGCCATAACCTCCAGAAGACCTTAAGATAAAGGCTATTGGAACTAAGGAAATTCAGCATATAAATGTAAGGTTTCATGCCTACTGTGCTGTGTCTATTTGAGATAGAGGGTTTCTTTTTGTTTGTTTGTTTTTGGGTGTGGGTTGGGGTTTCATATATATATATATCTTTTTTTTTTTTAAAAATAGCAGGCTGTATGATGCTATTTTGAATTTGTTACTGAAACACTGTTGCCAACACACTCATGTTGTGGTTGTTGCTGAGCATTCTTTGCCCAGCATCATGGTTGTCCCTTTCTTCCCTCACCTTCCCCTCTCAGGGTTGGACCTGGGCAGGAAGCTGGCAGGAGAACTGACCCCAAAAGACCAAAGGGATGGTTTAGGCCATATAACATCACAGTCAGCAATGAAAGCAATGAAAGCAATAAAAGCAACAAAGCAACAAAAGGATAGAAGGAGAGATTAGGAACGTTTGTTGTTTTGGCTTGAATTTCCCCAATTAATCATTTTGTGTTATGATTTGCTTAGGCTCTGCTTTGCAGGAGGTGGCTAAACATCTTCTAGCCCATGGGAAACAGTGAAACTGTTCTGCTTCCACATGTAATTTTTACTCCCCTATTAAATTGGCTGTTTTAATCCATGAATATTCTTTCTCTGTTCTGTTTTCTCCTCTTTCCAAGGGATAAGGGAGTGACTGGCTGGATGTGTGGATATTTGCCCTACCCACCACAGGATTTTTTGTTGCACAATGGGGCTTAAGAGGTGCAAGATAACATCAGGCTGATTGTAGTTTGAATTTATAGCTGTTATAACTGCATAGCTGTTTATTGGCAGGCTCTAATGCTTACCATGAGGCTCATTTACTTTACTGTATATTGGAGCCTGTGGCTTGCTGATGGCTGTTTTTGGTTTTTTCTGCTTGATGTTCTGCTTATCATCTTACTTTGCCATGCCATTGTGATAGCAACATATTCCCATGTGCCGGGGCTGGTATATGACCCTGGCAATGCTTCTATTCATGTGCTGCTGTACCAGATATGGGTGGAGTCAACTATGAATTAGATCAAAAACCCCTGAAGGGAACATGGCTCATGAGTAAACCCATGCTGGAGCAGGCACACCCTCAGAGGAACTGCAATCCATGGAGGATTCATGCTGGCACAAGTGCAGCGTGTGGATGTTGCAAAGGTAACTCTATCACATGGTCCAAAGGGAAAAGGGGTCCAGATTGTAATGGATATACAATTAACATTAGCAATTATACATATTGAACTGATTGTTTGAGTTGTATGTTGTAGGAATTGGTGTAGTAGGAGCAGCCCAAGTGAATGGAGGACCAACCTCAGAAGGAGCTGGGCAAGTGAGCTGGTGACAGCCTGAGCTGTCATTGCTTCTCAACAAGAAGAAAGCCTTGTATTCTATTCTATACTCTACAGAAGGCACCCCATCTATGGTCTGAACAAACCCAATGGACTTTTGTCTTCTTTCTCCTATTTTCTCTTCATCCTAATAGAGAGGTGAGTGAGCAAGCAGCTGTCTGCATATTTGTGTATTGGCTGGGATCAACCACCAGGCTTACTTGTCTGTCACAAGATACATTTAAGAAAAGTTCTCTCCGGATGTGTTTGTCACTTCTCCTTTGCTGAGACTAGAGTTCACCCTTTAAGGAAGAAATTATTTATTGGATGCTCTTGGAAACAGAAACTTAGTCAAAAAATGACCTTTCATGTGATCCAGTAGAGTGTTTTTTGTTATTGATAGAGAAATGCTCCTTCTTGATTTCCTTTATGTTTTAATTGAGTTATGTTACTTGATTTTGGTATCTTTCCAGCAGAAAGACATGCTGAGTCAAAACTCAAACTAGTACTTAAGATTATGTGAGAAAACACGCAAATTCCTCACAGTTTATAAATGGACAGTTAATGGATTATTTATGCAGAGACTTCAGTTTTGGGTTGAGATGGTTTACTTTGCAATTAATCAAGTGGTAAATACAACATCAAAGAGAAATTGCTTATGTTTGCAAATGAGCTTTATGATGATTGTGGAATAAGAATTTGAAAAAAATTGAGAACCCTTCACTAAGAGTTTTATAATTTTATAGATATGATTAAAACTAGATCTCTTTTCTATCCTGTAGATTAAAAAGGACCAGCACTGAACAACATGATTAACACCAGTAAAATCAAGCTAGCTATAGTACTATGGACCATAAATAAATGGATGGGAAGTCTATGAAACTTAAGTCAGCTTATTTTTCTTTTCCACTTGTTTTGGTTCTGAATGAATAATTCTTCAGTTAAGAGAATGTATGGTAAGGACCTTAGCCATTTAGCCACTCTTGAAGTATGCTTATAACTGACAAGACATACAGAATAACTTCCACACCAGAGAAGGGTAGCAAATTCTAGACAGCAAATGATAGAATATGATAGCAAATCTTTTTTCCTTGTAAAAATATGGCAATGTCATTTAATCCCAGTGACCGATTCTACTGACTATCCTTCTTTTTGTCTCAAAAAAAAGAAATATACAAGGTCTAGCCAAACAATTGTATAACTATTGATTTGACATAAAATTGTCTAACATTTTTATGGCCTTTTTGTCCCTGTTTAAAAGAAGAAAAGTTTATTTTGTGAAAATAAGCATCTGAAACTCAAGCTTTTTTGATAGACAAAGCTCAGGCTGATGTAAGCAATTCTTTTCTGCTTAAGTATGAGAGTTGTGGAGCTGAGTTGTTTTTTTTAGGTGTTGATTTATATATATTATTGTTTTTAAAAATAGATTGCTAAGTGACAGAGATTTCAGGTACATCAGGTAAAAGAATAAGCTTTGTGTACCCTTGCCAAGATAATCCTTCTTTGCGGCTTTCTTGCTCAAATCTTTTGGTTGAAGAGAGAAGGATTTAGCCTTTTGGATCAAACGTAAACATGTCTGTTGACCTGGATTTAGGAATATCTGATAACTAAGGCATAGAGTATCGCACCTTAAGCTCACTCAAACAATGGTGCCAGTATTCAGTGGTTCAGAATTGTGTTAAAACGCAAGACCCAATAAATAAATAAATAAAAGAACAAAAGAGGAAAAGACCTGCTGGGCATGAGGCAAATTTTCTGATTCATCTCTTAGCGAATAGGGCAGTGTTGCAATCAGTGACAGCAGAACTCATGCTGGGGCAGTCATTGGAGCAGAAATTCCATGTTGGTGGATAATCTCTTTCAAATATGAAAGAAAAAATTAAGTAAAGTTTGAAAATAGTAATTCTTTCCAGTTGAAAAACCGATTGCATTTGAAAGCATTGATTTACTCTTAACTGTGAATCATATCTTTGGTGTGGTAAATAATCCTAGACTCCTTTGCATAGATACAGATTTAATTGAGATCAGCTTGTGGCTGCTTCTCTCGTTACTCTAATTTCTCTATATACAAAGAAGAATAACCTTTCAGAAAATGTGTAATAGTATGATATCTGATGACAGCTACAGGAAAATAACAGAATGGGTAACAAATCAGGCCTTAACAGAGCAATTGATGATCTGTGATAATAACTTTGAAACATGAATTTTTTGCAACATCATTCCCTTGACAGATCTGATACTGTAGGCAGAAACACTTGGTCAGAATCTTCACTTCTCTCCTTCTGTAGTGTCTATGTCTTTTCATATTTAACAGGACAATATTAAATTCCTTTATTCTTATACAATTCATTAATATATTATATTTGACTTGTACTGACATACTTGAAGGCTCTTTTAATGCGATTTTTGTGTTCACAAAATCCATGGATATCTCACTAGACTGTTTTGGTTTTTATAATGGCTTTGTTGTGGCTTTCTTATGTTTGAACATAAGAGCTATTAAAGAGTTTCTGCATTTGAAATTCATGTCCATAATAGTCACTAAGTTGACAAGCCTTTCAGCTCAAAGAAATGCTGAAGGTAATACATCCTTCCACAACGTGTTAGGAAATCTTTCAGTACAACAGACTACTTGAAAAAAAAAGAAACTTAAATTGATTAACGATGGTATACTTACTAATTATACAGTAGTTTTCCTCTTCAAGATACTTCCATCATTAATTAATTTTCAATACCTTGCTATCCTCATTTGTTCCACCATTTGCTACTTCACACTTTACTCCTATTTTCTACCATCTCCTAATTTTCCATTGCAGGTAATGCAATCTCACTGTGTTTTCTTATGTCCATTTGGCAGTTCTCTATAAGCACCATCAGATTCTTCAGTATATGTTTCAATACACTCTCATCATTGAGCATAAACCATAAACTTATAGAACATTTAATGTGCTGTATTTGAATGTGTATCAGATTCTGGAAAATTTACCAT
The DNA here is from genome assembly GCA_013401095.1 of Passerina amoena. Classification (NCBI taxonomy): domain Eukaryota; kingdom Metazoa; phylum Chordata; class Aves; order Passeriformes; family Cardinalidae; genus Passerina; species Passerina amoena. The sequence goes on along the minus strand of WBNP01000619.1, from coordinate 558,138 downwards.
AAATTGACCTGAAATATTTTCAGTGGGTTCTAGATTTAGCACCCTCTGGTTCACTGGGAGGTTGTCATATATAAAATTTGCTGCTATATAAACAAGTGGATGAGAATAGCTTCAGCAGTGAAAATAAATACTTACAATTAATTCCCCTTTCAACTTGAGAACTTAAGAGTGCGGAAATATTAATAAAAGTATTATGAAATGATCAGTTTGCATAATAAATATGACTTTTAATTCCCTAGAATATTAGAGAGAAACAGACAAAATTTGTTTTAAAATTCAGTAAGTCAAGCATCATAAATCTGTTGTACAGCCAAAATATGGGACACAGGAAGATAATGCTTTCTTTTGGGATTTTGGGACTGGCTCCAGAGAAAAGCATTGCTTGCATCATCTCTTCTGCAAAAAGGATGGAACTGAAATGCAGATACATGCGACATCTATCTGGATGTGGAATAATGGAACGCTTTGGGCTGGAAAGGACCTTAAACATCATCTAACTACAATCCCCCAGCTGTGGTCAGGGGCACATACCAATACACCAGGCTGCCCAAATCCCCATCCAACCTGGCCTGAACACTTGCAGGGATGGAGTATCCATGGCTTCTCTGGGCAGCATATTGCAATGCCTCACCAGCCTCACAATAAAGAATTTCTTCTATATACCAAATCTAAATTTCTCCTCTCCCAGCTTGAAGCCTTTTCTCATTGTCCCATCTCTACAGTTCTTGATGAAGAGTCCTTCTCTCTGGCTTCCCTGTAGGCTCCCTTAAGCCACTGGAAGCTTACTATGATCTCCATGCAATCTTCTCTAGGCTCAGACTTCCCAGCTTCTACACTTCGTGTTCAGCCTAGAAGTGCTCCAGTTCCCTTTAGAAATCCCCTAAGAACAGCAATGGGCTTTCTTTCCTTTTTTGTAGGGAATGTTAGGTGTCCTTTAGGGTAAGGATCCATTTCATATAGTAGAAATCTATGACAACTTGTAAATTCTTGTTAATGTTTCATATCTGCTTGAGAATCACCATCTCTGCTTATTTATAATGCTATGAATACTTCAGAAGCAAACAGGTTTTTTTCCATTCTCCATTGGCTTCATTTACAGGAGCTGTTATTTCCAACATTTTAAGTAGTCTTTTTGATGTTTGTCTTCATTTCAATTTGTTTATTACAGATACATAAAACAGTGCATGGTATTCTGTGTACCTGGTATTCTCCCCATTTCCAAAATGTATACAGTTGCAGAAATGTTATCAAAATCAAAGGTTTCTACTTAAGGTAACAATCTATGAGGTAATTTGTTTTATTAACTCATGGCTTCAAAATGGGGAAAACTGATGGTTGTACTGAATATTTGCATAAACATTCCTGACTTTGTCTTGGGGGCATGTTGCTTATACACTTATGCATATAGATTTATTGTGTTGCTTTAAGTTTTCTGAGGCTGTTCCACATGGGTTTATTGGCACTGAATTCTCAAAAACTGCTTAACTTTGTTCTTGAATTCAGAGTTTTGCAATCCATATCTAACTGTATTTACCTACTCCCAGTGAACCTATACGTTAGATCCACTATCTTTCTGCTTTGCAATGTGTTGGTCTATAAAGCATTACTTACATTTATGGTGAGAAAGACTACTTGATTAGTTTTTTTGTGTTTGAATTTTTCCTTCCATCCCAGCAAAGTGGGAAGGGTTTTGTGGTTTTGGTTGTTTTTTTTTTTTTTTTCTGATTATTTTTAATCACATGTTTAATTTATTTTTAGCAGCTGGTTTTCTCTAATGAACCTGTTGAGTTGAAGTCCATAAAGATAGAAGCCCAGCCATTTTTCATGTTTAAAAAATATATGAAGATCTGTTTATTGGTCATTTGTAACTGAGAGATTTTTTAAACTTCAAACAAGAGATCTATAGCCCTATTACACAATCAGAACTGAAACAGATCTTACTCTTGTGAAGATTTCTGTAACAGAAGACTTTAGTTATTCTATCAAACAACAAAACACCTGTGAGGTCTTTCTTTATATTACAATGGGAAGCTGGCTGAAATCTTAGGAAGCAAAAGATTGTGCATCTTTCATTTCATTTCAGCTAGAAAACTGTCCATTCTTTTCCAGAATTGATACTGACAATTCCCCTGAATGAGCCTACTGAGCTAAACATGAATCTTTCTTTTACCTAAGGTTTCTGTACTAAGTTTCTGGTTCACCAAGTAGATGTTATCCTCAATGCTTGCTGCTACTTCATTTTGTGCTTCACATTGCCTTTTCTATAAAAATAAGTATTTTTCTCCCAATATCAATTATTTCTTATCAACATAGCCCATGGGGGCCCACAGGGATGCAGAGATCCATCCACAGCCCTTGGGGGAGGTGTCCATACTGGAGCAGGTGGATGCCTGGAGGAGGCTGTGATCCAGTGGGAGACCTGGTGGAGAGAGAGGGCCCTGCTTCCAGGCTGGAGCAGCCTGTCCTTGGAGGGCTGCACCTCATGGAAAGAGAAGCCCATGTCACAGTTTTGGGAGGACTGCATGCCCATGGGAGGGACTCACATTGCAGCAGGTGTGGTGTGGCTGCTGCTCATGGGAGTGAACCCACACACCTGGGAATCTCACTGAGAACTGTCTCCTGTGGGAGGGACCCCATGGTCTCACAGGGAAAGGAATCCTCTCCCAGAGCAGTGGAAGAAAGTCTCAGTGATGAACTGACCAAAACTCCCTGTCTCCCTGCTCTGTTGGTGGGAAGGAGGGAGGGGCTGGAGGGAGAAGGTATTTCAAGGTATTTTATTTATCATTTTCTTCCTCTGAATCTGTTAGTAATAAAATCACTCTGCAACTTAGTGTTGAGCCTGTTTAGCCCTTGAAATATTTCTCTTGGTCCTTATCTCACTCATGAAACCTTCATTAATTATTTCCCCCCTCCTTTACCCAGCTGTGGCAGGGAAGGGTGAGCGAGTGACTCTCATAGGTGCCTGGCATTGGGCCAATGTCAAACCACAACATGTGATAGGTATGCAGCTGGAGAATGCTTGGCATGGTCAAAATAGGTCCATTTTTTAGCAACAAATATGATGAATAGAAATATTCCTCATATGCTCCTAGCATAAATGATCAAGGCCATTCAATTTTTCAACAAAAACCCCAAGAAATGTAATGTTCTACCATTTTTTTCCCTGGGTCTAAAATGCTGTCCAAATGTAATCACAATTGTTCTACTAAAAAATAAAAATATGATTAAGCTATAATTAAGAATCTCTTAATTATAAAACTTTCTGAAAAGATTATGCAAGACTGAATAATGCTGATCTAAAGTGATGAACGAGATGGCATGTGATAGACATGGAAGCTAGTAAAGATGATTGTAGCAGAATCATTGTCCTAGAATTGATGGGGTAAAATATAGATTAGATTAGATTTCTGTCTTAACCCTTTTTAACTGGGAAAAAACAGACTGAAAGGAACTGATGGATGTTATTTTAGTAAACCGATAAGGTAATTACCCACAGGGCTGTGCTGTTCTGATAGACTTGCTGATGAGCAATATTCTTATTAAATTAAGTGTAAGAAAAGACTGGTTTGGTCTTTATAAAGAAACTGCTCATTAACATAAAACATTTTGCTTTCACTGAACAAGTTTAGAATGGAATAACTTGGGGGCTAATTAGCCTATCTATATTCTGTGGTGATTTTAAGAAAGATATGCCATGCTTAAATTCTGGCCTATGCTCTGTAACTAAGTATAGTTGTTGTTTGTAAAAGTAACTATAGACTCCTCAGTGTCATAATTGTGCCTGTTTGTAGCTCTATCAAGCCCACAGGTGGTGTTTAAATGGACAGATTTCACTAAGGCTCTTTCGAGGAAATTGACTTAAATGACAGGAAAAAATTGGTCCAGCAAAATGGTTATGTACTGGGATAGAGCTCCTGAAAATCTCAATTTTTAGAACAGTCTTTTAGACTTTAGACTTAGTCTTTTTAGAACAGAAGGAGAGGGGTATGAAATAAGCTCTTTGTCAACAGGGAAGTATTTGTTTAGTTGTGGGACTACTTCCATTTCAGACCTAACTGGCCTATAGCAAAAGAGGAGGGGAGAAGAAAAGATTACTTTTTTCAAAAGGGGTCCAAGAATCTCTCTATTGTCTTTAAGCTTTTTTGACTTTCCAAAAGGGAGGGCTTACAGGTATCATCTGAAGGCAATAAATACTGTTGTGTGTATTGTCATTGCTCAATTCTTGTTTAAATCCAATAATAGTTGTTGAATTTGTATCAACATGTAATTATCAAGTAATCTGACAAATTCAAGGTCAATATCAACAATACAACAGAACACTATCTCTAGATACTTATACAATTTTTACAACTTTTTCAACATGTTTCTTTAATCCTCAGAAATAATAATTTTCCAGAGTCCTCATGCCATTTTCAGAGAATCTGTGGATCACTAGGCTAACCCACATTCTTGAACTGGTACTTTTATTTCTCCATCCCTTCTGGGAGAGGTGCAGGTGCTGCAGCTCAATCTGCATCCATGTAACCTAACACAACCTGCTGACCATCCTATGGTGAAGCAGCATACCATCTCTCTACAAGGTCACATAGGTCTTCCTGAGGTGGCAGGCCCAATCAACCCTCTAAGCAGGGCAGGCTACACTTCTGGAGTGAAGCTGCTTCATCAGGTCCAGGCAAAGGTCACAACAGTGGTGAGATGACATCTCGCTGTGTCAAACCCACTCTGAATGGCTGCTCTGTTATCAAGGTCTTTCCCTCAGTTGCTGTTAAAATCTCCCCCTTCCCTTCAAGCTCATTCTTCTTTCTTAAAAAGTCTTCTGATATTCCCCAGGTTATAGTGTTTAATTTTGGCAGATGGTAATCTCATGTAAACCTTGCTAAATGCCTCACACTGTTACCAGACTTTTGGCAAACACTTTGTGAAAATTTTGCATGGGCCATTCATATATGCTCTCCATGCTCTCATGTAATGTCAGCTATTACCATCCAGATGACATCATCAAGAGGGACCTTGTGAATTCTCCGTACTTAGATTCCAAAGTCCTGCATGAAATTAGATGACGACCTAATTTATACAAGTTGTCCTATTTATTGGAAGGAGACTGTAGTTAGAAGTAATGTGTCAGACCAAATAATGCATTTGGGAAAATCAGATATTTTAGAAACATTATTCTTCGTGGGTTTTTCCTGATCTTTTTGGGTAACATGGTTCTGCTTCCTATAAATACTCTTCGTCTGTTAGTTTTAGGCAAGGCCCGTAGAGTCGACCAAACTGTTTTGTTTAAATCCAAAACACAGATAAAAGGGGTATTTTGGAAAAGGATTTCTTCCAAGTTCAGGGTAGGTGTGGGATTAATTAGAATTGATGTCTATTGTGTGTGGCTGAAAGGTTTCATGTTCACAAAGGAGTAGTGATCAGCCTGCTTGGCTCCAGAGGCCAAAGGAAAAGCAATACACCTAAACACACCTAAACTAAGGTAGGTTAGAAGGAGAGAAAATTGAGATTTTTTTCCAGAAGCCGAGATAACTTCATTGAGAGTTCACTTTTTTACAAGTAAAGTCAATGGATATAAAGAAGTCTAATTTAAGTCTTTCCATGTGCTACCAGGTTCTTGCAATGTAATCTTCCCCTAAGTAATCCATACTTATTCTATAAGAAATTACCTCTAACAACTTAAGTGTACATGCCAAACCAAGGAACACAAATATTTCTCTTGTGCTGTTGGGCATTTTTTTTAAATAGATATCACTAAAGCTAGTAATACAAATTCATTTTCAGATAAGGACAGGTGTGTGGATGTCACAGATTTTTCGGTTTCTATTGTTCTTGAAAATGGTGATTCTGATTTCTTAGGTGATAAACATTTAATTTTGCAGTTCTTCTAAATGAATTTTGGGTTTGGTGATATGATTAAATATGACTATGTTGAAGGCAATAATGACAACATCAGTTGGTCTCTGAGTCAGCATCAGTGATGCACAGGCTGTTGGAGGGGCAAATCTTGGTTGAATTTTGTTAAGGTTCAGGTGGTGTTATTTGTTCATTATTTTCTATTATCATGAGCAAAGATAGTGATTTATCTCAGCTTGCACTTACCTGAAGAATGTCTGTGTACCCAGTCATCTACGCACCAGCAAATTGTTACATTTGTGAATGGCAGCTACTCCAGAATCTATCCAAAATCTAAATACAAGAATTTCTCCATTCAAAAAACCACTAGTCTGAACTAGGGAATGTTTTATTCATTCATGATGAATAATGACTGATGTTTAGTTGTAATTTTTTACAGTGTTTTTCAAAATCTGTAGTATGCAGTACACTATTTACAAACACAGTGTATTTCTTGGTTATGGTTCACTGCATCCATGTACTGTTTGTTTTTCTATGTGGTGTAGTATAACTCTAGATCATGACTCCATGACTTTGCAGCTTCTATGGCAGATAATTCTTGTGCAATTATTAGCACAAGAAAGAAAGTTGCTTTGTTTTACCAACGCATTATCTTAGGATCAGAATCTAGTTCACTACAAACAGTTGTAGAAAGTGAAAGGCAAGTACAACTGAATCAAATTAATTACTTTTATTCACAAAGAGACTGCATTGATACATTACCACTCTTGAAAGTTGTTTTCAGAAATCAGTTTCAGTACTGCAAAGTACTTAAGTTTTCTGATTACATTAGAGAACCAGGGTAAAATTGTTTTGGTTTGAAAGACAGGTGTCTACCAAGGAAGGTAGGAACCTCCCTTGGAATGGAGAGTATGACTTCCTTTTTCCCAGATTATTATAGCTTTGAAATTAAGGGGCTTTCAGGCAAAGATATGGGAAAAGGAATACTAGTTCTTTGCTAGTGTGTGTGTACTGGTGTGTGTACTAGTGTGTGTCTGTATAACCAGGCAAGCAAACAGCGGCACTGCTGGCACAACCAGCGAGAGCAGAAATCCCAGGGAAGTCTTTTCCCGCTCTTTGAGCGCTTGGGTGCGGTTCCGGTGGCGGCCGGCAGGGGGCGCCGCTGGCTCCCGGCGGGCCGGGCGGGTGCGGTGATTCCGCCGCGCCTGCAGGGGGCGCTGTGCGCGGCCCAGCCAGGGCTCCCTCACACCGTCATGGCGGCCGGGCTGGCAAAACGGGCCCCAGCAGGAGCCTCGGAGCAGTGGCTGGAACGCCAGCGTGGGCTCACCTGGGGCAGCAAGCAACAGGCAGCAAGCACTCTGCAGCTGTAGCTGGAGCCGCAGGGTGTCCCGGCAGGCAGGAGATGCAAAGCCACAGTGTGGCAAAAAGCCGGAGCTGTGGCGGAGGAACGGCGTGGTTGGGCAGTGGCAGCCCGGCTCCCAAACACAGCCGGGAGAGGCTCCCTTGAAGGGGGAAGGGGCTCAGGGACCCGGGGCTTTCCCTGAGACACCTGAGCAGATGATGAAAGTTCTCTTTTCAGTGAGGTAGTGTATTAATAAGGTCCCAATGTAATGGAGGCTCTTACAAGAAAAGCTCCATTCATGGTAGAAGAAAGCAGGAGATGGAACCCCACAGTGGTGCTGAATTCTCCCCAGAGTAAATGCAGCCTGTCTTCCCTCTCCAAAACTGACAGGGAAGAGAGCTGCACCCAATCCCTTCCTCCAGCCCAAACCTCCAGGTATCTCTGCTGCTCCAAGAGAAACCCCTCAGATGAGAGAAGTGCAGCCAGGTGCCGTCCTCCCCTGTGCTTGGCAGCTTCTTTTGTCTCTCCTAAGTACCAGTTGTTATTGTTTCTTAGTCACAGATGGGACAAAATTCCATGACAGAAAGAAACAAAAGGAAAAATCCTAAACCCCACCAAGAATTTATGTCCAATATTTCAGTGTGATAACATCTATGAAAGCTTTTAATGCATTTTGGCAAAGAAGTTATTAACACTTATTTTTGAAATATAATATTAGATTCGATAGGAAAATTCCTGTTAAGCGTCCGTCAGTCTTCAGAAGACAAAAAGCTTTTTAGATATTATCTACCTGTTGATAGTTATTCCTGAAAACACTTAACTAACTTCCTTAGAAGTATTGTATAAATCTCATTATTCTTGAAAGCAGGCTATGCTTTCATGTGCACCAACTGTATTATCCTTAACTATACAGTATTTGATGTCATCCACAAATGCTGCTTGTAGACATACTAAAGATTTAAATCATAGTGGAATAATGCTATAAAGGATGGACTTAGTCCATGTCCTCAGCAGTAAATTTCTTTAGTATCCCTTTTTATTTTGATATTAGTTATTTCAGGGATAACGAAAATATATTAAAAACTCTGAAATTACATGGATAGTCCAGTTAAAAAGAAAAAAAAAAAAGCGTCTCCCTCCAATGGCCCTATGCATTGGATGAAGCCATAAGCTAGATCATATCATCTGTGACTTGCTTCCTGTTGGACTTCTGAGCTATATCCTAGAAGTCTTGTGATTCTGCTGCATACTTGTCAATATAACCTGGATCAGGGATGAGATAGAAGCAAGAGTATGGGATACTATAACAGCATGGGTTTGCTTAGAGGTCATAACGAAAGTAACCCTATTTTCTGTACATGATTGCCCTGAGATCCACATCTGCTCTCTTTTCTGTCACTAACAGTTAGTACTTCCTATTTCTATGCCTATGCTTCTTCACCAAACTATTCAGTGAAAGTGAAGACTTACAACTCATTGGATCTTAATACATCAGCCACACACACCAAACTCTGAGGTATCTAGTCACACATATGTTGGCTGTCTCTCTGTTGCTGGCAGCCCACAGATATTTTAGTTGCTGCTGAATAGTACTTACTCAAAGTCAAGGACTTTCCCGTTTCCCATGCTCTGCCAGCCAGCAGGAGCACAAAAAGCCAGGAGGGAGCACTACCAGGACAGCTGACCCAAAGTGGCCAAAGGGATATTCCATACCATCTACATGAACTCAGGGGGAGTGGCCAGGATGTACTTACTGCTGCTGAGGGATCAGTCAGCAGCTGCTGAGCAGTTGTATTGGACATCTCTGGTTTCTCTTGGGTTTTAGTTCTTTCTTTCTTTTACGTTTAATTATTATTATTTTACTTTCTTTCAATTATTAAACTATACTTCTCATAAGTCACAGGTTTTACCTTTTCATTATTCTCCTCCGTATTGCCTTGGAGAATGTGCATGAGTAAGAGGCTAAAGGGTATTTAATTGCAAGCAGGGATTAAACCAGGACACGCCCACACAGTAAATAAGTCTGAAAGCATGGCTTGAAGTATAGCCAGAAGGAATTCTATAAAGTCCATGAAACTGTGTGTGCTTGTTTGATGATGTCGTGTACAGGGAGACTCTTCAGAGCAGGCTGCCGCATGGACAGGAGCCATGCTGTGATCCCAGCTGCTACAAGGACTGCTCACTAGAAGCAATCCAGGCATGACCAGGAGGAACTGGCACTACTCTTCTCTTTAGCAAAAGTCTTTTTTCTCCCTGTGGTGTAAGTTTCCCTCCACCTCTGTATTTTCACGTTACCTATAGCTTTGAAGAACTAGGCAAACATTTCAAAACTTTATCTAGTATATAATGGGAAGTGTTTTAATACAACCTACAGGCCCAGCTGGCATTGATTCTTTAGACACCTGAACACTTCTAGAAATGTGTCTCTTGGGAACTTTTGGCTACTTTTCTGCATGCACACAAACACACACATACACATACAAACATATATATATGTATGCGTGTATGCATATATTTATTGGTCAATAGTCTCTAACTGCTAGCTGATAAAAGGTAGTTTCCTGAATTAACATGGTGTATCTGAGCATTACTCTAATGAAAATGTTCACTAGGTGCTTCTCTAGCTAAAGATAGGGAGAACTAATAGTTTCAGGCAGGCACTACCAAATGGGCAGACCTTCTCCTCAACCTGGGGAGATGCTTTTTCCACACTTTGATGGGGAAGGAAAAGGCAGCATCTGCTCCTAGACTGTGGAAAGAAAATACTAAGCAAAGAGAAAAGAACTCTTAACTAAACAAATTTTAGGTTAGTTTTTCGTATACATAATAGCGTTGTTCACATTTTATACCTTGCACTAGATTTTGTTTCAGAATGAAAAGGTAAATGAATGAATACCTCAGCAGCTATGAGAAAGTCACTTTTAAACAAGGTTGAAATTAATTTGGAAATTCTTAGTGCACTTGAAAACAAACAAACAAACAAACAAACAAACAAATAGATAATTTATTTATTTAATAAATAAATAAATAAAGTTGCTTTTGAGATGCACCTTCATAAGCTGAGGGGTCTGCATCTGCAAGATCTTTCTCATTATTATTTATGCATGTCTTTTTGCTGTCCTTGTGACTCTTTCCCAGGGCAAGAGAAGCTAGGAAGACACTGTGGTAGTAAAACAGATAATAAAAAATATTTTGTTGGTGCTCAGTGTTTCAAGAAATGAAAGTCCATATACATTAGAGAACTGGAGAACTTTAGACTACAGAAGTGTTTGGAATGCTCAGCCCTGGGTTGCACTGAACTAGCACCCCTCTCTGTTGCATGCTGTCTAGATGTATGAATGAAGACACCTCAGTACCTGTTCTTTAAATGTACAGATCCAATATAAATGGAATCACAGAATCATAGAATATTTCGGGCTGAAAGTGGCCTTTAAAGGTCATCTACCCCAGCCTCCCTGGCATGGGGGGAGACACTTACTGCTAGACCAGCTTCCTCAGAGCCCCATCTAACCTGATCCTGGATATTCTCAGGGTTGGGGTATCCATCACCTCTTGGACCAGTGTTTTAACACTGTCATTGTAAATGCATTAGTTCCCTTTTAATGTAGATATAGGTAGATAAACTTTCCCCTCCATTTGATATGGCAAGTGGCAAACCTTATCTTAACACACAGTATCCGAACACCCCATAATATTCCATGTATTTATTCTCCTTTACAAAAATGTGTAGTGAGTAAGTAGAAATTCAGTAACAACTTCATATGGAAATGTGTATGTGTGTGTTATATTTACATCATTACATATATATAAACTATATATCTGGAGTGACATTGAAGGCTGTAATCTATTCAAGTTGGCTAAATGAGATTAGAGCTTTTTTAACACTGACGCAAAGCAGCCTATGTCCAAATTATTTTAAACTGACATCTGAAACACAAAGTTTGCTCTTAAACTGTCAATTAGCATGGGCCGGAGTCCTTCTCAACTCCTGAGCTGCACTTGGAAATTTTTTAGGAGAGCAACAGGGGCCATTAAAAAACCTAGAATTAGAAATAACTGGATTTCTGTGTATAGAAATATTCCCTAGTGCTTTAATTTACTGCTGTACATCTTATCTAAGAAATGGTTGATTTGCTGAACTTGAGTGTACTCATAACTACGTGGAAAGCCACGTACTTTATGCTGTACAACATTATTAAAATGGCAAGCAATTCATCCTCTCTGTTAGTTAGCAATCAGAATTTCTGGTGCTAGAACACTTCCCTTTGGTGTATATGAGTACACATTAAAAAAAAGAGGGAAGTCATTAGAAAATCCTTGCTGGCTGTTGTCCATAACTTATTTTAGCTTGTTCAGCACCACATGGGATAAAATTTCTTCACTCCAGCATAAGTTTTCCCATTAGCAAATTAAGAGGACGAAATGGGTAGGTAATGAAAAATTCCTGTTTTGAAATGTTCAGAAATGAAGTCCAGTATGACATGTAATAGCATTAGCTTGTCACAGATTTATGCGACGTATTGATTAGCTAATGGCAATAAAAAAGAAAAAATTAAGATGCTGCAGACAGGCTGTGATGTCTGCGCCAGAGACATTGTGACCCATTACTGATTTGTGAGACCCTAAGAAGGAGGACATGATAACAGTAATAAATCCACAGTGAAGAAAAAACTCCCATATCCTGACACTAATTTTACAACGCTCTTTATGGAAATATATGCTGGAGAAAAGAATATGTTTTATGGAAGAAGACTTGTATGAGCAAGTATCAGAGCTATGAGTATCAGAACTGCTTCTGGATTGTAAATATATGAAATTCTGTAATAATATTTCCATTTGTCTGAATTTTAGAAACAAGAAACAGCAACTATTTGTTGGTACCCTGAGAAGAGTGAAACATTTCTTGGCAGTCCACTTTAGTCTAGAGAAGACAGTTGTATATTTGGGGCAGTAAAAGTTCCTGATGTTCTGGAGTACTTTGATAATTTTGATTACAGGACTCATTCTCCCAGTTTATGTTTTAGTTCTGTGAGACTTATCTGGTACAATATACAGAATGTATATGGGATTTATGCTATAACTATATGAAGGCATTCTGGGATTCCCTTAAGAGGTTAATATGCAATAAACTTATATAGTGGTGGCTGACCTTCCTGACCTTGCAGACTACTCATCAGAAACTTCCTTTGTTGAAGGGCTGTGAGATTCATCTCATGTCTTGGACTAATGAGGAAAAATGGAGCTTTCAGGGGAGTTCACAGGAAGGAGGTGCTAGAGTAGAACAAGCCAGGAATGGCCTTTCCAGGATTTACTTATTTGTTTCCTCTACAGCTAGGGATCTCTACTGCCTGTTCCTAGCATGACCTCTTTCCTAGCTGTGCTCATAGTCTCTATATAGGAGCATCACTACTTGAGAATAAAGTGAGAGCCAAAGGTTGACTATAGTATAGGAGAACTTCCTGATTTCATTCCTGAAACATAAGATAAAATTCCAGATTTTTTCTGTATTTATCCTGTTCAGAACTTTACATAAAAATATTTATTACATGGAGGAAAATTTAAAGTAACAGCTACTCTGATTTCTGATTTTTAAGTCTAACCAAACTTCATCCACTGGCTTTGCGAAAAAACCAAAATCTTCTAATGCAAGATCAGAAGGTGATCCTTATAGTGGATATGAATGCAGGAAAAACCTTGATTTTAATTCTTGTTTGACCTATAGAAAAGGTAGTGAATTATTAGTGATTTCAAAATGCCACCACTATATTTCTGCTGCCAAAGTGCTCTAGCAACCACAGACTAACAGAAGACTAGCAGTCTTCTTTAACTAACCTGTATGTAAAAGCTGCATAACCTGCTGTGGCCACTTCACAGCTCCTCTGGAAATAATTCTAAAAGATACTCAAAAGCAATTTTAAATATGGTTTGCGTAAGAATTTTTTATTGCCTTTTATATTTAAAATTCTATCAGGAAATGAGACTACTTCTGTTTAAATCCCCTAGAAAAGCAATCCTGTGCTCATTATCCAAGCCACCAGTCCAGAGACAAAGGGTAGAAACAAGAAACAAATTACCACATTGACACCCAGATCTTTCCTATTTTGTCTTGACAGCATTTCATTTATATGATGGTGTATTTTTCCCTTGCAGCTATTGCCTCCTGTTACTCTTTAAGGTAATTGAAGCTGGGCCCAAAAGACCTTAGAGGCTTGTATCTTCTCCTCACATTAGTGACACTTCAGTGATAAACTTGAACTTAAAGTTACTGAGGCGTAACTGAGGGTTCATTTGATAGCTAGTGGTTTTCAGCAGCACTGCAGGGCTTCAGAGGCTCAGCGTGAGCGAGATTGTTAATGTCCTGTGAGGGAAAACAATAACACATTTCATTAATGCGTTCATGTGTGAAGCATCCATTAGTGCACTGGAGGTATTAATGACGTTATGCTTTAAACTGACATGTGGGGCATGACAGGAATTGCAAGGTCTGATGAGAACAGATGACAAGATAAGCAAATATTTGAATGGCTTCATTTGCCTGCAGGTCAAACCATGGTGCAGGGGAACTGAGAAAGCTAAAACCTGGGAGAGATTAGTGTTTTCCTAGCATAGACTGAACCACAGGAAAACTTAAAAAAGATTGTTTGCTAAGTAAATAGAGAGGTCATTAAGGACAAGAAATATGTAAAAGGTACAAGCTTAATTATTGCTGAGTCTCAGTTTGTAATTTAAGTTAAATTGCCTAAGCCATGGCACAATTCAAGGTATAGATATACAGACAAATATTTTGATTTTATAGATATTCTTTTAGTTTTCAGTAATTCTTCTCTTTCTGCCTGATGTGAAGGTTTAACATTTATAGTCAAATAAGCTGGTGACCATTGCAACAGAACCATTGCACTTTGTTCTACAAATGAGTTTGGCAATGAGATTTTAATAAACTAGTTTGTCTGCAGGCAAGCAGAAGTTGTTAGAGTTGATAAGATTATTATTCTTCTCTAATTGTCATGCACATTCTTTATTTGTCAGGTTTGAACTAGTTGTGAATTAGCAGATAAAGGTCTGTTCCTGTTTTGGACCTGTGTTGGATTGCTGCAGGAGGCTCACAGTGCAATGGATTTGACAGCTGCAACTCAGCCGTTAGATGACAGCAGTGCACATCTCAATGCCATCCAGCATAATTTAACATGAACAATCTGACATGCTTGGCAGATCCTTGAAGAAGGGGGAGGAAAAGGCCACTCCTTTGCTACCTCTGATTCAGAGTGATTTTGTACAGCCAGACATTTCAGAAGCAGTAACACTCACTAGCTGGCTAATGCAATGAGGCTGCCACATTATGATTTTTGTGTAAGTTCTGCTGTGCAAAACCAAAGCGAAAAACTTTTGCAATGCCAGTTCTGTAGGATCTATATATAAAAACCTGCACATTTTGTTTTATATCTTCAACGCACCTTCATCTAACTTATTAATGAACCCTTCTCCATGCCTCACTGTCCTCTGATTTTCATCTTTTAGTGATTTCCTGTTCAGGCCCTTCTGCTTGTACATCAATCAGTCTTGTAATAGTTTAAAAAACTAAGCAAATTTATCTGACAATTTCTCACACTGAAATTCTGGGAAGTTTGCTCAGAAGTTTGCATTACAACTGTTGTCAAAAATATTACACATTTGAGCTAAAATTTTCCATGAAGATACATTTTTGAGAAGTCTGGAATCTTCAGCTGGAGTCTTCAGGAGGTGGGAAAACATACTTTTTTACCCCATAGTTTTCCTATAACATGGAAAGAGACTGTCAAGGATGGTGTGTGTTTTCCTTTTTAATAAGCTGCAGATTTATGTGTACAGTTTGCTTGCTCTTTTACTTGTCTGCAGTAACAAGCTGTCTGAGAGAGAGCATGCTGATGGACTGCACATAAACTTTCTCCAGCTAGACAGTCAAATTTGAACACTGTCCTATTTCTTGACCATCCACCCTTCAAAATAACTTATGCTTGTCCTCAAAGTGCATACTCCAGATGGAATGGGAAATGGCTAACTGGTATAGTAGATTGGGGAAGGAGTCAGAGCTGAGTTTCACTGAGCTGGTATTTGTCTATTCTTACTCAGAGACTCCCATAACAGGACAAGTGAGTAGGAGCTGTGCAAAAATGACCCTACAGACTGACCCTTGTGAACCTGGTTTTTGGTGTTCTAGTAACACATCAGTTTGGGTTTTGTGTTCTGTCTGTCCTTACTAGTTCTGTTCCAAATTCTGCCTCTAAATAATTTAATAATAAAATCAATAATTTTCTATTTAAGACAGACACTACTGCTTAGAAATTGTCAATTAAAGGAAAAAAGTCATAATGTTATAGTCTTAATGTATATATGTTTATTATGTTAAGGGTCTTATTCTTAGGGTCCTCTGCATGTCATGGCCTAAACTTACAATGCAGTTTACTTTTAAAGGATTTCCAGTGTGCTTTAAAAATGGAAATTATTTTGATAAACAATTGAGATTTTGAATGTTTATTTGAACTGACCCTCTGAGCCTCTACTGATTTCTGTTTCCAGTGCTAAACTAGTGTCTGTGATGGTGATGATGGTGAAGGGTGGTGTATGATATTGATGCTGAACTTTAAAGGATTAAGGCAAGAGCCTAAAATGACAGGAGGTCTTTGAGCATGAATTATCCCGTGGCAACAAAATGACACTACAGTATTTTCTGTAGAAAATGTGACCTTTTTGATGAGGACATGTCTAGAGATGAATAACAAAATGCCAGGTCTGTCCTTTGCCTTTCCTGTTGAAAATGACTGACCAATATTTCTTCCCACACCATGCCTTATCTAGCGGAAGATAAAGAAGTGACAGTGGAAGAATCTGAGTAGCCATAAACCTACATGGAAAGTAAATTGGTAGTTATAACAGGCATGCAGACTATGCTCTACACTTTATGCACTGAGAGAACTGGCTTACAGAACACAAAACTGAGAGGTTTCCCTGCATGACTGCAGGAAGGCTGTTGCGTGGTTGCATGGTCTGTAATGTCAGATCAATGAGTCCACCATCAGGGATATAAGTTTGTATTTCAAGACAATAATGGTGTAATAGTTATCCTTTTTATGGGGTGGTATCTGTGTTGCATTCTGTGGATGTCTTATTATTGCTAGCGCTTCTCTGCTTAAAATACTCTTTCAGCTGTGAAATCTGATTTAGGAGAAATAGCTACACAGTCAAAAGTTGTTATGATAGAATGAGAAATTTGAATCTTGGCATTCTGTTTGAGAGAAATCAGATAAGTATGGCTTTCCTGCTTAATGATTTCAAAATCTTTTCCCTTGTTTTCTTCATGAACATTCTTCTAGTTGTGACATATACTTTCTATACTTTGCTTTTACAGTTTATCAAGTCAAACTGAAATCTTCCAGAATAGCTCTCAGTTTTTTTCTTTTGTGAGAAAACTGTGGTTTCTTGCAGTGAGAGATGTATGTCATACTGGTTTCTTAGAACTGAATGTACTAAACACGACCAACCATTAAGCTGGGCCCACGAAGTCACTTGCTCTTCTTGGTAGAGTCTTTAAGACAACTCTAAGAAGCGCAAGGATATATTCTCACAAAAACTTTAAATTTGTTATGAACGAAGGACTTCCAGCTTACACCAAAGGCCTGGAAAATGTTTCTTTGTCTTTGCTATGTTTTAAAATAGAAGCTGTCGCCTAAAAAAAGAAAGCCAGATTGACAACTCAATGTTTATCTTTGCAGAGACAAGAGAACACACATTCTCAAAACATGTGGCTTTTGAAATGCAAGGTTTGAAAAGCTTTGAAGCCTTTTTAAAGGCTTGTAGAATAATTCTGTTCCATTACTTAAATAAATCTTACCTCTTGCTTTGCTTCCAACACTTTCTTACAGTCTTATTTAATATTTCTACTCCATAGTAGGCAGCTCTGTGTCTATCTAGTTCAAGGGATGAGGTCCATGGAGGAGGAATTCAGAAAAAATTACACTTTTCCAGAGATTACATTGAGAAGAAGTGAATACCAGACAACTGAGAACTGTCTGAAGTGATGAGAGAATATCCTTATCCTTCCTACAATGATTTGACTACATGACAAGTCCATTCTCCCAAACATCTTGAGAAATTGGGACTATGTGATGCAAAAATTCATTTGGGACGCTGGTCACCGTGAGACTACAAATAAACTGCAACACCAAGCATGGAGCTCATCCACATAGAAGTTTTTATTGATTTTTTCTTCACTGTTCATATTTGAGGGTCACTTTTATTAGAACAGGATAGCTTGTGTTTTCTTAGAGTGTTAGACTTTATAAGCTACTGCAGACATCTTCCCAGGGAACTCTTGGAAAATGCTAAAGAAAGAATCCGAAAGAATCTAACTTGACTAGGAGGGGATCTGCAGCATAAAATTGTTCCAAACAGCTGAGCACTAGGAATTACTCTGTTTTAATGTCTGACGCAAACTTTTATATAACAAACTGCTGAGTTACAGTTAGTGACAAGAGAGAGTTTGTCTTAACTTGGCTACTTTGTATTTTGCTGATTATCATCCACAAAATCTGGTCTTTCTTTGCAGGCAAATGATTCAAGGCAAGTGATCTTTCCTGCTGCTGTAATGGCATATTCTGATCAATGGACATAATTTGAAACTCTTAGAATAAATAAAAACAGAATTAATATAAAATTTTGGGTTGTTTTGGGTTTTTTAATTTTGGTTTTTTTTTTTCTGTTTGTTTTGTGGTTTTTTTGTTTGCTAGTTCTTAAATAATATAAGGCATTTAGAATACCTCATATTTTTATACATATGTGAGTATACAAAAAAATAATAAAATTACTCTAACTGTATAAAACAGATGTGAATTTTCTCTATCCTAAAACACGTCAAGAGATTAATTCAGAAACTCATGTTACAACTCTGCTGAAATATCCAGTGACATGCTCTTAAAAACCCCTCAATTTAGCATGATTCTTCCTCCTGCAAAGAAATTGAAATGTTGGAGATGATGGAGTGGTAGAAATGGTATCTATATAAGATAAGATTAGAATACTTTTTTTACACTACGAGCAGTACTTCTCTGAGATCCATATTTCAATGGCTTAATTAGAAAACGTGTAAGTGATATATGAGGATTAAACCTAGTTTTAGGACCTTGCTCTGCCACAGATTTTGGAAAATAGGCACAAAAGAAAGGAGAAGAATGGGATGGCTAAGCAGCCTGGCAGTTTTTGTCTGAGCCAGTTTAATGAGAGAAAGTTTCTGAAATCTAGTCCACAAAGAGAATGAAGATGCAGAGTTTAAAACTGGTGAAAGGAGAAACATCTGAAGAAGAAGGCAATGGGACAAGCTAGCAAACAACTGTTTAATAGACAGCACTTAAGAGTTTGCAGTTTTAAAAAATTGCTGGATTTTCTTGTTGTACTATATGCTGTGACTTTCTCACAAATTGTTTGGAAATAAAATTACAGTGTTTATGATTATTTTTCTTACATACCTTCTAGGAAATACTTGTAGTTTTGCAGTCTGTGGAATGATATAATTGCTTACCCTACTATTCCATAGTATATTTTTACTGACAAATATAATGATAAATCAGTAATTTCTGGCATATTTCATTTAGACACTAATTGCTGTTCTAGCTCATTATTGATATTAATGATCCAGCAACTCTAACTGTTAAGGGATGAACAAGGCTGTAATCATGGTCCATAAGCTTGCTACTCTTTCAATAGATTTGAATGAGAATTAGAATATGTATGTAAATTGGTGGGTAGAAGGGATGGGAGTCTTTCAGCCTTGTTAAATCAATACATTTTATTGGAAATCAGGGTTAATTTGGATGCGTGTTTTCATTAGGAGCTGAGCAGTATCCTTGGCTTGGGCACCAGGTGTCAGTCTTGGTGCTGGTAGAGAGGAGAGAGCTTTAAAAAGATCCTGTGTGGCTGGATTAGTGATTCTTTCCCAAAGAGTTCCTATGACGCCTAGCAATGCATGAGAGGGAAAAAAAAAAAAGGAAAAAGCTTCTTACATATTGTTACCAATATCATGAATGAACCAAGATACTTATTCAGGTATGTTACAAAATTACTGTAGGGTCCTTCTGCACTTTTGGTCCCCTGCATCCAGCAGAAGAGGAGGAACATGAATTTCTGGACATGATGATAATCTTCATACAAGTAGTGTTGAAATGTTTGATTGAACATCGTTTTTGAATCAGTAGTACTTTATGTACCTACATTTGTCAAAAACTAAAGAAAATATAATTTCTTTCAATACAAAAAGAAACCTGAAGGGTTTCATCAAAAAGACAGCATCCAGCACAACTCTTTGGAAAGAAAGTGACTTTATACTACCTGGCATCTTAGATCAAATGCAAATATATTGGTCAGCAGCTAGGAAATATAATATTTTAGGAGACTGTTGAATAGTAATTGCTAATTAACCAAGCCAAAGAATTTGTTTGCAGGTTAGCTGCTAATTGGTGGACACATTTAGAATTGCCTTCATCAACCATGCAAAAAAAAAAAAAAGTACTTTAAAAGTATGAAATACATCAGATAACATGATTTAATTCCACACATCAGTCAGCTTTCTAATAAATGTAAGTTCACATTACAAAATGTAGCTCAGGATTCCAATTAAAAATTGCTCCATATTTAAAAGTAATAACCATATATTCATTGACTCAAATTTGATAATCTAACAAAATAATTGGAAAAAAGATGGACCATCAGTCAGATTTTTGAAAATCTTATCTATTCGTCCTCTGGGTCTTCTATAACTCAATGCTTAAATTTCATATTACATAGGGAAAATAAGAACTGTTTACTGAGCCTGTCATTTCTCAACCTGAGAACTTCCCTAAGACCTCTGCTCCTTTGCTTCAAGACTTGGATTCTGTTAGATGAGTTTGTTTCTTCAAAGTAATAATAAACTCAGCTGAGAAGACAGCAACTATCTTAATATTGTAAGGACATGTACTTTTTTCCAGCATGAGTTACTGTTGCATTTATGTGTCTCAAAA
This sequence comes from Passerina amoena, assembly GCA_013401095.1. Classification (NCBI taxonomy): domain Eukaryota; kingdom Metazoa; phylum Chordata; class Aves; order Passeriformes; family Cardinalidae; genus Passerina; species Passerina amoena. The sequence continues at coordinate 537,921 of WBNP01000619.1, read as the reverse complement.
AGAAGAACCTTAAAACTAAATTAAAAATCATTGATATTTAGTCAAATTTTCTACTATTAGTACATGTTGTAAACATGTACCTGTTGTATTAGTACATATTGTAAACCACATTTTATTATTTGTAGTATGCATTGGACATTGTTTTCTCAGTCACTGATTGGAGGGAAACAAAATGCAAAATATGAGTATTAAAAATTTTAAATATAAATTTATTAAAATTTTATATTTATATGAATATTAATTTTTTCTCATGAACTTCAATGGTTTAAATCAACTTGAACTGGAAACAGTATGAAATTTTCTTCCATGAGACCTTTTTTTTAATAACCAATATTGTAGACTGGTAAACATGCTATGAAATTTAATAAGCATCTTGATTATCTCATTTGGCAATGTCCTGTGGAGGAGCAGAATATGTGATTTCATTCAGATATTGACAGTGGACCTTCCTGAAAAGAGCTAATCTCAAAAACCCTTCAGAAGTCTTGGAAGAAGGGAGACTCTAGATTTGTGGAGGTCTTTTTGTGTCATCGTCTTCATTCTGATTAGTGTTTGTGCTGAAATGCAGGCAACACTAAAGTTTACATCTGAAAACCTGGTGATATTTGCAATGTAGAGAAACATGACTCTCTTGCCATGTCCATATTAAAGTTTGACTCATCTCTTTCCTGATGATTGTGTACAATGTCCCAGTTAAGTCAAGGATAAAAAGCAGCTTTGTATTGTAAAGGGGATTTGAAAGTAAGGATATTTATCTAATGATAGTAGTTAGCTTTGGATTCTGTTTTGTACCCTCCCACTGACTTTCTGTCAATTTTATGTAAGTTCATTTAACCAGTTTTTCAGTAATATTTGTGTAATTCCTATGAAAACAGAGGCCTTCTGCCTTTTTCCCCTTCACTAGCCTATCTAAGAAGTATATCTAAAATGTCAGTATACATGAAAACATAGGTGTGAGCATGGGGATATAGAGGTCTTGAAGATCATTGGCTACTTCATTAATAGGTGTCACATTATTATTCCTCAGATGGGGAACAGGATGAGCAGCAGCTGATGTGCTGATATTTGAAGATTTAGCAAAATGTGCTATTTCTAGTACTGTTGGAATGTAAAATTTATGAAATATCTTTTTGCCTACCTCTAAAAAAGTGCTTTGAAACCTCTGTAGAGAACTAGTGATCCATCTTTGCATGTATCTAGTAAGTGAGGTTTATTGTTTGAATGCATTGTTCTTTCCGTATAACACCACTAAGGTCTGCTGCTTCAGCACTTGCTTAAACCAATTTCCTTCCATCATTGTCCTCCTAACATTCATTCCAAACCAGAAGCCATGAAAAATGGAATGTGGCAAGTTTTGAAATGTTCTGGCAATATCTGGCATAACTCCCTGTTTGGTGATGCACTTCACAAAAATACCCAAAGAATTATTGCCCTTTAGACGTCCCAAAGAATATTAAGAAAAATATTAAGATGTTCATATGAATATGGAAAGATTTAAGCTGATTTTCTGAGAAGCAGAGTCCTGTCATAAAAAGTAAAAAAGAATCCATTCAGAAAAAAAGCTGATGGTGGCAGTAGAAATCCTATTGTTTTTGGGATGGAGGTCAGGCCCCAAATTTTTGTCCAGATGCTATAAAAAGCCACAGAAATCATTATTCTCCATAGTATTAAGAAAAATGTGTGAAATTAAAAAATGGAGGTCTTTAAATAATAGAGGAGATTCCTGAACCAGTCAAAGAGGGAAGAAAGAAATGGCTTTCTCTGATAGGCAAGGCAAGCAAGCCGTGACTATGAATGGAATCCAGGATGACAATATAATATTTCCCTAGGTGTAGATTTTTGACTGTCTGAATCTGTCCTGGCTACTTTGCCGCAAATTTAACTGTGCTAATCATACATTTGGATTAATGGCTGAGGACAGAGAGGCTTTTTAAATGTGTCTGAGTTCAAGGCTTAACTTCACCCCTTATAAGAGGCAACAATTCTATTTTCTGCAGCCAACGAACCATTTATTTTCATCAGCCAAGTAGAGATGTAAAGATTTGCCTTACAGTGACTAAGCAGCTTTTAATTTTTTTGTCTATTTGTTCTTTTATTCCTATTACATAAGATATAGATTTTTTTGTGTTTTCTTTTCTTGCATTTTTGGGGTTTTTTTTTGGGGGGGGGGTGGGGGTCATTGTGGTTTTGGTTTTTTTGGAGTTTTTTTTGTTTGTTTGTTTGGTTGGTTGGTTTTTTTAATAGGAAATTTAGTGTAGAAGATTACCTGAATAGATAGCTTAGGGATAGAGCTTTTTTCTAAGAGGAGTCATCTGAGAGATGAAATTACTTAACTGGCACCAAGAGATGAATAACTGTTGGAAAACAGGAGGTAAATATGAGAAAGATGAAACTGTATGTGAGCAGATGAGCATACATTAAGAACGAAGGAGAGTAAAGGAAGTATAGAAGGATGTAAATAACATGAGATAAGGCATGTACATAATTGTGCAATATATTATTCAGAAAAACTGAAGTAAGGAGGTTTTTTGTTGTTTTTGTTTTTGTTTTTGTTTTTGTTTTTGTTTTTGATATTTTATTCCACCACAATGAGAGAATGACTGGTGGAGAGGTTTTTAAAACATCATAGATGAGATGTGGCATGATTTGCCATTGTTATGGATGTACAGGGCAAAGAAGTGAAGGAATCTGAGATGACCACCAGGTTTTAACTTGTGTATGTTTAATGTGGATGAAAATGTTGCTATCTCTTTTCACGTGTTTAAAAGTGCTTTACAGCTTATGGGGATTCTTGACTTAGTCATTGTGACTTACTTTCTCATTTTTGTGTACTAATAAAAATGGTGTTATTATCCAGTTCCTATACTTGCTCATTATGCTTAAGTACTCATATAGCTAGGCAGATCTATATCAACTGACGTCTAAAGGAAATTAATTGACCTGTCTAAAACTGGAATCTATACTGGTTTTAAGATGAATTATTATTTGAACTGAATTCTACTCATTTGCCCACATTTTCTTTTGAGGCCTCTTGTTAGAACACCTGATAGGCTCATACTAATTTAATGACTGAGAACTATCCTAATTCTTAAATGAACAGTCAGTGCACATAACTTCTGGTTTTTTGTTAGTCTTAAGAAGGGATGCACCGTCCAGACACTTGAGTTGGTAGGAGATATTGCAACGAACACAAGGGCCTGAGAATGTTCTTCTCCCTCGGGCTGTGCCGGTGGGGAGAGGGTGGACAGCACCTACAGAGAGGAGTGTGAGGGAACACGGATGCAGGGGAAAGTAGAAAGACCCACTGGAAGCAGGACAGCTGGGTCATGTCTGGTCAGAGCTTGGTAAAAGTGGGAAACACGGCAGTAATACAATTAGTTGGCTACTGTTGCATTCCTCTGTTACAATGTATAGCCGTATCCTGAGACTGCAAGGGAAGGCAAGAAGAGAGGTTTTTTAGATTGACAATCACCTGATAAGGTAAGGGGTTTTTTTTCCCCTATATGAAGAAATTAGTCATTACCTGATGCTATTCAGATTTGCCAGAACTTCTTGGCGAAAACACACCCATAAAAAAATGCTAAGATTAAGTGTTGAAACCTGTAAGATTCTGAGGGGATTTTTTTTTTAACTAGTAATATTTATAAATGATTTTGTACAGTGAGGCTTTTGAAATTCACAGAAAACACCAACTACTTAGTTCTGCTAAGGTTTACAGTTAGACTGATAAATCACCTATATAAAAGGGGAGAGATTGATAAAAGTTGCAAAACCCAGATACATATTTAATTTTCTCTCTAGTTCAGCAGGGGATGGGGGAGAAGGAGCAGGTCATCTGTGATGGGGATCCATTTATGGTGAAAATATTGTAATTTGGCTACAGGAACACAGATGAATGCAGCCTTTCTAGCTTTAGTGAATAGACAATAAGATGTGGGCAGATCCATATACTCCTTTAAGAAAAGGACTTGGACCTATTCTCATCTGTTTCTGTTTTGCAAGGTCCCAAGAGGTCCCTGGCCACCTGGAACTCAACAAACAAATTAAACATTGGTTTTGATTTGAATCTACTTGAGTGCTGAAGGCCTGAAGATAATCAAAGCTCAAAATAACCATGGAAGAGGTAGGCAGAGCCCAATGCAGTCACACAACAGAAAAGGATATTTCTCTGCCCGATTAAAGACTAATTTCCATGCATAATACATGCAAAGAGTAGTATTGACCCTTTTCTGCCCTTCCTTGTCCATATGAGCTATTCAGGCTGTCTGTAGAAACTATGCAGAGAAGTATTGGGGATATAGAGACAGTGAAAAGTAACTTATAGAAAATCTTTATTTCAGATGGTTGCCTTTCAATAGTAATTATTTATCTGCTAATTATTAAGAGAATACATACATATTTAACTTCCTATTATGTTGCCATGGTTCTTGGTTTTAAGCTATATGGTCCCAAAATTAGCTTTACATTTTACAGAAATTATTTGTTCAGGGGAGTATATGGGATTAATCTCTTCCTGCAAAGAATTCATAGATTTTCTGTAAAAGTGTCCATTTCACATTCAGTAGCAAGCTGCTGTAGAACATTCAACTTTTGAATCCAGTGGTTTTCATAGTGCTCCATTTTGTCTTTATGGACTCTTCCTGGTGGAAGTTTCTTCTATTTTATGAGTATAATAAGCAGTGCTCTAACAAGGTACGGAGTGATCAAATGTCTGAAATGGAGTTTGGGCCAAACTATTGTGGTAAAATTTTAGCAGTTTCCAAATCTAGATTTTTTTTTCCTGAAGGTGAGAGAACAGAGGAGGAAAAGGATAGAGCTGTAAGACTTCCATTTATCTTGTTTTTCTGTGTAAGTTAGGGTTCTTGAAGAGTTCAGGTGTAATCACAGCCTTCTGTTGCAACAGGAAGCACCATCTGCTGAGGCATTCTGTAAGCAATATAACGTCTCTCCAGAGACAGTTTAGCATTCAATTCACAGAGAAGGATGGCAGGGACTTGTAAACAAAAGAAGACAACTGAAGCAGTGAAGAATGGGCTGCGCTCTGAAGATTCAAAATGTTTCTTTATAGCCAAAAAATCCTGTATTGCTACAAAAGCCTGGCAGAACTCTCTGATGTATAAATTGTGGTGGTTTTTTTTTTTTTTTTTTCATTCTACCTTGTTATTTGAAAGCCAAAAAGTAACGTCAAAATTCTGTTTTTTGTTCTTGTTGGGTTTTTTCCACTGAAACCCCCACATCTCTATGAGTCTAGCCCAAATTATGTTGCAAGTAAATATTGTTTAAAGAAAGGGAGAGAAAGCTTTTAATTGCAGGTCAGTAGTAATTAAATAGGTAGGGTATACTTATGAAAGTATTGGCAATGACTGTCAATTAATATAAATTTATGAAGTCACTTGGCATTCCAAGTGAACAATAGCCTTACTAGTTGACAAATGCCTAGTATACAGACTTTTTATATCCTATAAAATATTTTAAAGCAGACCAGGAATGTAGTTGTGATATTGGAGAGATGGATTGGATGGAAACTATTTCCTGTTTTGAATTAAATTGAAGAATGGCAATTATAGACAACATATCCATAGGAGTCATGAAGTATAGTTATTGGTCTTATGTTTAAATGTAAGAAATGACAAATATAATGTACTATAACTTTAGAATTTGACATCAGAGTTTATAGCTTCTCCAAAATGGCTGTCTCCAGTTGGCCTATCTATTCTATAAAAATCTTAAAATAACAAAATCTTTCTTACTCACTGTCTTGTGTAAAGCAGATATTCAGCTTTCAGGACACGTGAACAGCTTCCATTACATGGAAGCTCCCCTAAATCTTATCCATAAGGAAAACAGAGTTGACAAAATTGTGTGTCTGTGATGAAAGAAGCACATGTGAACTGAGTGGCTTTTGTCTGTTTTTCTACCTTACACATCCAGAATACATTAGATTTGAATGATGAGGGCTGGAGAGAAGAGAAAGAAAAATAAAAGGAATATATTTGCTAATTAATTTCCACTTCATGATAGTTAAGTTGTATTAGGTAAGGCAACATCTTCATTGTTCTGGTGCAAAATGTTGGACATTAAGGAGTCCAGTATATACTTGTCTATGAAGATAATGTTGAGGCTGTTTTGTCACTAAAGTAAGTGTGTATCTAATCAGGAGAAGTTATATGTGATACAGGTGGCTTTCAACTAAATTGAATATTTTAATTATGAAATAAAACACATGGTTGTTGGAATGAGCTTTTAAAAATTGCATCCTTATTTTCAAATGCTGCAATTTACCACAAGTAGCTGAAAGTCCAAGAGGGTTATGTGTTGGTGCTCTACTCATGGATGAAATTTGCTCATAAGGTATTTATATTTTGTTAAACCTAAAAGATAAGAGGTACCTTGATTTTGGCCACTAAGCTTTTATGTTCTAACTAAGACGCAGAACATTTAATAATTTTTATTTTATGATCTGTTGAGCCCTCAGGGCTGCAAAAAGTATCACTGATGCAAAGGGGACCATGTGTCCTCACACAAAATGATGACAGTAGTGACTTTTACTAAAAGATGTTTGAGATGGAAACAAGGAGGGAAAATATTAAGTTCTAACTATTGGCAGAAATCAGCACTCTGTGCTTGCGGCACAGAGGAAGTTCAGATTAAAAAGCATGATACAATGGACACAATCATCTGATTCACATAAATCTTTTAAGAAATGAGAAGGAAGTAAAGTATTCAAATCTATCTCCCCTTCCCTCAGATCTGCTGTGTTTATTCACTCATAAGTAGGTGTCCATTCAAGATTGAAGCCAGTATTGATAGATCACCTTTTAAGAAAAACTTGCTCTTCTGTGTAAATGGTAATAAACAATTCTGTGGAAACTGGAGAATCATATTTGGAGAACAAAGCTTTTTGTACCTGAATCATAGAAGTATTAAGTATTAAGACAAAGTAGTAGAGAATTAAGACAATGTGGCCCTCTGATCCCTTTCCAGAAGAACTTCAATTTCTTCAGTCTTGGTGCATGGGAACAGTCCTCTGTTTAAATCCATGGGGGTCTTGCCCCTGTATTTTTCTTGCGTATCAAGGCTTTCTGTAAGCCCTGGGTGATATAACTGGAAAAACTCTGAAACAATTTAATGGTTTCGTATTTAGAAATAAAAACTACCTGCAGGACTTATCCCTAGAAATTAACAATTTCTGGACAGCTGTTTAACACAACCTGTAATGCCCACTATCAGGCAGATTTCCTCCTTCTTAGAATGAGGGACTAAATTATGAAAAATGCAGTAATCTCTTATGTAGATTTATCATGAAGTGTACTTTTTTCCTGTAAAGAGGACCTCCTGATGGATAATAGCAATTAAAAGACAATAGGTTCTTTGCCTAGCTTTCTTAGACTAGCTGTAGCCTGACATGCAAAAAAAAGGGAAAAACCCAAACCTTTTAAAATATTTTTAAAAGGGCTTAGTTTGCAAGCCTGAGTCTCAGACTTACAAAATCCTGCAGGCATTGTTTAGCATTGTTTGGGACTAGTTGTCCTGTCATAAGTTAACACTGTGAACTACAGTATCCTAGAGTCCTACTGTGTATAGCAGTAAAGTGGTAAACTGTTTAAGAACTATGTCTTTAGGGACTTGTACAAAGCATTCTCTTAATCCTCTTACTTGGTTTAGAGATATCCATACAGAGACCTGCTTGTTCTGTATCTAAAAATTTTCCTGTTGATGGGTTTAGGAATTATACAGATTTAGGTTTTTAGGCTTCAGATTTATACTGTTCATTCTATTCTGCTCTCAGTAATCCAGCAATGTGTCTGGTCTGCCATCTGGAATGACATGCTGGTGTATTTTAAATAAGAGGAATTTGCTCTTTGTTGGATTTTCCACTGTAGGCCTGTGTAGTCAAGGACCCAACTGATTGCTAGTAAAACATCCTTTCCCTCTAGTTGCATGACTCTTGTTTCATAACCTTGAATCTTTTTCCTGCTGAAGAATAACTTCAATATGAAAAGGACACTTTGATCAAAAAGTCTAGCTCAATATTATATGAAAGTGTCATCTACCCTAGTTTTAAATAACACCTTACACCGCTATTGCTTAAGGAGGCTTGAGACTATGACTGCTGTAAACTTATCTACTATGTGCATGTTGCTTGAGCAGGAATATCTGCAGCATTTTTTCAGTCATGAAGTTAATTAAGTGAAGAGGATTTACAGGTAATACTTCCATTTATGTCTTGCATCTGGAAGAGAGAGACAGAGTTAGCTTTTGTCTTTTAAATTAAAAGCTCTAAAATAAGCAATAAACTGTAAACCAAACCAAAATAAAAGTCCCAGAAGTAGCACTCCTTGTTGGATATGTCTTGCCAATCTCAACTATGGCATTCCCCATTTCCCTACTTTCCATCAACTCTGTGATGCGTTTCCTGCTGACACACTGCCCTAGTTTTCTCGCAGTTGTGAGAGGAGGTGGGGCCCAGAGCTGTGTGGGTATGGCCAGCTCCCTATTCGATACACGTCATTGCTGGGAACATGGCTTCGGGGGAAGGAATGGCCACCACACAGCGGAAACTACACCATTTTATTCCTCTTTCCCAAGGGAGAATGCAAGTCCAAGTGATAAACGCAGCTAAGCAGAACGGAGCAGAGCTGAGCCCAGCCCAATCCAGCCAAATAATGCCGAACCTGGCAGTGTCCATGTGCCACAGGTGTGATAAGAAGCCGCGGTGGAGTGGAGCAATGTGGACAACCTGGCTTGGGGTGGGTTGTCCATAATTTTGTCCATTGGCTCAGGGAAGGGGAGTTTGTCACTGCAGGGCTGTGGTAATGTCTGCCATTTTCTCCTCTGTTGCAGGAGGCCATGTGGTGCCAGCTGTGGTAATTCCAACTACTTGTCTTTGTCTCAGCAGCCATGCTGGGTCAGGATGGTGAGCACATTTTTGTGTAAATATCTCTCTCTTTTGTATACTTTTATTATTAATGTGTTGTTGCTGTTCCTGTTAGTTTCTTGCTGTTTGTTTTCAGTAAATTGTTATCTCAGCCCATAACCTCTGCCTATGTTCCTCTCTCACCAAAGGGAGACTAATTTGGAGTTTAATTCCCAGCTGGTTTTAGACCACAACATTTAATTGGACTGTGAGAAAACAAGGATATACACTAATAAAATAAGAGCATTTCAGACAAGTTTTATTAATTTGTTCCTCTGAAACACAGAAAAACTGAAAACTGATCTTCAGTGCAGTATATAAATACTAACAATCAAGATTTAGCTGTTTTAATAGGGGTTACTCCTATGGATTGACATGTTTGTGCTAGCCTAAGGGAGATTTTTAAGGAAGTAACAAAGCCTCTCTAAGCAGTCAGAGGTTTCCTAACCTTTTGCATCAATAGGGCCTGAGAAAAACATCTCTGATAAGAAAAGGGTCAGACTACCCAAAACAAGCACTGCTGATTTACTGATATTGTGTTGTATGTATCTGTAAAACCTCATCTCTGAAAGAAAGGAAAAGACTGAAGGTCCTCCTCCAGCAGATATGACTTTAGATGTCCTCGGTGTTTCTTCTTGATTTTGGCATGTGAAAAACCTTACATATTAGAGAATTGTCCAGCCCATAATACTGTGCAAAACCACACAGCCATATCATTAATGGTAGAAGCAGAAATATTAAAGAATATAAGCATAATAAACATTCTTGTAGATGGATACATAAAAATATCAAAACATTAAGTGGTGTCTGCAGCATTTAAAAATTATCTTATCTGAAAGAATGGAAGAAAAAAACCTATTGAATCATGGGGCTGTTGCACATATATAGTCAATCACTTCTAGAAGATGTTTGTACATCTCTGTTCTTCCATTTATATTTTTAGCCTGCCTGTGAAGATGGATCCCCTCAGACTCATGCCTTTTTTATCATGCTTACTTCATTAGTGTTAGTACTAAACAATTTCAAAGCTTACTGTGAATTTTATCTTTTCTAATAGTTTTGCAGCCAGAAATATGACTTTGCAGATAGCGAACAGGAATCCCTAGAGTACTAACAATTTGAAGTGCATGTTAGTTTCTCTATTACTTGATCAATGCTGTCACTAATGCAAATCTATTCCCACAATGCATGGAGTGTCATTAATTTTATGTTGTTTACGTACTCTTGCCATAAGGTTAAGCAATTCCTACTATTAAGCTAGATGAAATTGCATTACCTTAATGAAATGCACTTTACTGATAAAGAAGAATGTCACTTTCACAAGTGGAAGCGCTGTTAGCAAATTTTTACAAGAGAATTCCCAAAATCATATCTTAATTGCTTGGACAGCTGTGTAGTTTACATAACGAGCAAACAATGCCAAGGTTTTTTATTTTCTTTGTCAGCTGTATTGGATGTTAGTATGCGTGGTGGACCTTTTTTAGGCCTTTTATTACTTGATTGCAAATCATTCTTCATTGCTGCCCAAATTTATGGAAGGACATTGCTCCCTGAGGTGCCATATCCTTTCAGGTCTGTAACTGAACATGACTGATGGCTCCTGTGTAACAGTTGCTTATTACGGCGCTCACTGAGCTATGATTGCTCCAATACTTTATGTTGGCAGATGTGTTTCCCTTGGAACAGCATCTCCGAGACAGAGGTCATTGATCAAACCCCCCTCTGGCTGTTCCATTATGTGCAAATTATTGCTAAAAGCAGAGAGACTGAGAAAGAGCGGGGGTGGGGGGTGGATGTGCATGTGTGTGTGTGTGCATACAGTCTGCTCACTGCAGAATTGAGGGAAAGGAAAAAGCTAACGAAATGAAGAAGAAAAAAAGCTATATAAATGAAAAAAGAAAGCTTTCATAATGTGATCAGATGGAAGAGAAAGAAGGAAAACTATTATTTTGGAGGAGGAACAGTTGCATAAAATAGTAGCATTTTCTTTTTTAACTGACAGTATTTTTGCCAGTGCTGTATTGAGTGTATGTATTTTTAGTGGCGGAATGAGTTAATGGATAAAGGCTTATTCAGCATCTATGACATTTCTATTGACACTTGTTAAATAAGGAGGAGAACATTTATTTATTTCTTGGAAAAGCCCTTGCTACACTGTAGTGGACAGCGACTGAACTGTGCACCAGTTCCAAAAAATCAGAACAGAGACAAGGTTGTTGAGTTAGGTAGAAGACTGTCTGAATGAGACTATGGACACTCACTATCACAATTTTATCCCTTGTCAAATCATAGTGTGATTTTGCATCCTTTGCCAGTTTAGGGAGGATTACTATTACTTTATCTATCATGCAGTAAAAACCATTATGATTGGCTTTCAGGTCTGTACATCTCATGACAAGCATAATGAGTCTATTGCCTTCCAGCTGTTTCTATGTACCTCTCTCAAGTACACTTGCTTCCTACCCTTTTAGCAGCACTAAAATCAGACATTGGAAAAAGTTTTCTATAAATTTCTGCTGAAGCAAAAAGCAAAAACAAAAAACTTTTAACCCACTATCTTACCTATTCCGGCTCTAGATGTCTCCTCTCTAATTGCATTGAAACTTACTAGTTTCTTAAAAAAGCTTGCTATAGCTAGTCTGGTTTAGTTTCCAACTTCCCTGTTTAAAAAGAAAATATTTGGGTGAAATCCACAGCTCTTGTAAATGGAGGTAACCATATGCAAAAAATTCAAGGACTTGGACCAGCACAACTAGATAACTGGAATGACTTTAAAACATATAAATCTCAGCTCCCATATACATGTTTAGGAACAGTATTTTCTCTGAGGAGTTCTACTTTTCCTGACAAATAGTTTTACAGTGATTATGCTGGTTACCAAGCAAGTACCATGTAAAGATTGTCAATTGTTTCTCTGCAAGCTTTTGATTATACCTACTTTAGCTTTCTTTCCTACTATTATAATAACTTCTCTTTTTTTGACTAAAGAACTCAATCAAAACCAGTTCTTTTGAAGAAAATAAAGGACATGTGATTACTAGATAATTTCTACTCTCTACTCTCCCTTGTCCTTATATCTAATAGGATATTCAATTTTTATTTTTAATTGAAAATTGTAATGATCTTTGCAGTCATTCGTGTTTTTAAAATGAGAAACTGAAAGAAAATATTTCTTTACGATACCTTTGTCTATAGATTTTTCACCTTGTCATTGTCACCAATCTGGATAGGATGTCATGTTTGAAAGATGTGGCTTATAATAAAGTTTCATTTCCATATGAGGCCCTTTCAACAGAAGAAAAAATGAATAAGATATTATTTGGGAAAAAAAACCAAGAGGAGATAGAGAATTGCAAACACACTTCTCTCTCATTGCATTTGCTTTGGTTATGGCTCTTGGTCAGAATATGTAGACCAGGCTTGTATTCCACGGTACAGAAAAAAAAATTCTGAACAATCACACCAGGCCAGGTTGTTTTTCTCTGGAAGGCATGATCATCTGATTATTCAGCAATCTTTGCCTTTTTTCCTTCGAAGTTATCCTGCTGAAATGTATCTTACCCTCACCACTAAATGTGATACAAAAAATGTTTAATCCCTGTAATACCTGCTTGCTGGGGGGAGTAATGAAACTGATATATCATTTCTCTGAGTAAAAATGACTGAAAATCCGTCAGTTCTGAAACGAATGTATGGAGAGGAACTGTTATAATTTAAAACTAAGTTGTTTATTTAGAGAATGAATTGTGTTTCTTCTCTTTCCTTTCACCTCAAATAAGACAAAATTTCTGTCTCAGAAAATACATCAGATCTTTATGGTCTGGTTACAGGATGTACCAGCAGTGTTTTTATCAGTAGTTCATACATTTCCTTGTGCTGGTTGCAGTGTTTGCTGCCTATCAGAAAAAACACATAGGTCATGATCCTGAAGTTATACCATGAAGAAACCTTCCCTACCTGAATGCAATTCCTCCTATATTACTTTAAGTAGTAAAGAAACTGATAGAAAATAATTTTCAGTCATTTTTGATGTAATATGGGTACTTGCAGCTGAAAACTGGGACTTGGGAGTGCTTGTAGGACTTACAAAATACCTACTCTTCTTCATAATTAGATATTTTTGACATAGTTTATATTGCTCTAAAAAAGTTCTTTTAGAAGTAATATTGCTCTTGCGATGGTAGGTTAGGATATTTTGTAGTTTTGGGGAACAAAGTGTCTAGAATAACTGATAGACTTCAGGTCTCTAGACCACAATCTTGACAGTTTGTCTTGGAATCCTCAAAGCACCTTGCATTTACTCTCATGATATTTGGAAAATCATGATGTCGTTATTTAAATGTCTTTCCCCATAGGAATTACATTTGTTCTTGATTATGTATCATTTTATACAGGGAGGACCTTAGATAGCAAGGCATATGTAGCTTGCAAAGACAGCTTTTCCAAATTTAAAGACAAATATTGGACATTTGCTATAAATGCAAAACATATAGGGCACAAGTCAAAGTTTTTTAACAACAATATAAACATTGTCCTTTGCTCCTTTTCTGACAAGGTGTTGTCAGCTCTCTAGTGAATTGAAGTTCACACCTACTTAAAAGAACTCTAGCGACAGGAGTTTAAGAAGGGCCAAGGAAGTTAGCTGTGTAAAACCTGATTAGTGACTGATGCCCAGTCAAGGGCCTTCCTCCTAGAAAATGATGTGCTAGGCAACAACCTGTGAACTCACTCTCTTTTCCTTCAGAAAACATGAGTTTAAGTAGCTCTTGCTCAGTGTGATGAAATATGGGAAACAAAAGTATACACAAGCAATGTAAAATATTATAAAATTTTTTTTTGGTTCTTCAAATTATTCACCTGTGGCGTTAAAAACAGAGCCCAAAACACCAACCTCTTGCTACAGCTGCCAGTTTTCTGGATAATGGTGTCTTTATCATATATTTCTAATAAATATTTTTTCTGCTTTTTTTCTGGCTAAGAAAAAGTCCTAGCACTAGTGAAACAGTCTCAGGTGGTATGTCAGCAACAGAGACTAAACAAACCCATGTTAAAGCACTGTAAAATTCTGTGCCAAAGAATTTACCCAACAGACACTGCGTGCCATATAGTATTTATTCTTGTAATTAATACATGGACTCCTAAAGTGCTTTTAGAAATGAAGGCAATATGTGTAGCAGCACGTTGTTCAGAAAATTAGATTACCTGTTACTAAGAGCATAGTTGCTAAAAGTCTTTTACAATCATTCTGGAGCAAGAAAGGCTGAAAAAGCAGTCATTCCAGGTCAATGAGTATCTTGTCTAAGCCCTGCTGACTCTTTCTAGATTAGGAAAAAAACCTCCCAGCCTTTCCAGGTCAATAAAAATATTTCAAGTCTGTGACTTTTCTTGAGATGTTGACAAGTCAGTTAGAACAATTACAGACATCATAGTTGAACTATGGTATGTAATATCTTTTACCAAGCTGTGTAATATCTTTCAAGTTTTTGAAGGTATGAATTGGGACTGGTAATATAACAACTCTCCTGACATGGGAAAATTCAAAAAGGTAAAAAAAAAAAAAGACCAAAACCTTCAACTAAAAACCTCCTTTAATCATTAAAAAGTGATAAACTTGGCATAAATTTGTTGTCTAAATTTATTTTTTTTATGATCAGATTGGTGTATTTCTTATATGGTTTCTACAAACAATTGCATTACTGATGCATTCCACAGTGTACAAAGGTGGTGTTACTTTTAAGAAGTTTTTAAGCTGTTGAAATTAGAAGGAACGGTTTTAAGGAGCTGTCATTACCTTAGCAATCAGACAGGACTGTTGTGTGTGCTCATTTCAAAAATTCTTCTCCTACAGTGTAACATCACTATTGAATGTTCATAATTATTAACATTCCAAGTTGCTCAGCCTCTTTTATTTAAGTAAGTGGACTTAAATGTATGAAGTGACATTTCACTTCATTAGAGTTCACTCAAACATGATTTTTTCATTTCAGTGCAATGTGGATTTTAGCTGTCCTGTAATTTATTTCTGTGTAGTTGAGATTATATTTCTTTTGATTTGTGTATATTTTCTTGGGTGTTACTGAATAATCAACCTTTAAAATTTTGATAGTCTATTTTCTCCACAGCTTACTTCAAAAAATACTAAAAATATCTTATTTGTTTTGGGGTTTGTGTCTTCTGCTCTTTCTGTGTAAGGACCAGCAAAGTAAAAAACAAACTGAAAAACATTTTGATTATTTCAGACATAAGTGGAAATGCTTGTTTTTATTCACCTAAAATATCCTTGATGGCAAGTAAGGAAAAGCAAGCTGGAAACATTAGAGACTAGAAATTAAGTTAATTCTGGGGAGCATTGATGACATCTTAAAAGTTAAGGACAACAAAACTATATGCAAAAGAACATGAGATGATACCAGTGAGCAAAAATAATGTGCTGAGGTATGTTAATGTTTCTGATATGATAAAGAGAAAATGAAGAAGGTGCACTGTCAAATGATACTATACATTCTTAATGATTGTGGGCTGCTTTGGGGAAAGATGCAGGTGTTCATCTCTGTTGAAAATAAGGCCATTAAATGATAAAATATCTCCTAGTTGGAAGTGGCAATATTAGAGAATATGAGAAATTGAATTCTCTGTGCGCACATTCTGAGCCAAAGGCAACAATATTAGGAGTAGAAATTAGTTAATGCTGCTGATCTTAGCATCAGCTGGTTTGGTATATAAGAGAGATAAAGAATCCTAATAAATACTATTGATAGGAATAGTTCACAAAATGAGATTTAACTAAAGTTTTCAAAGTCCTAAATGCAGGTAAAATCATTATGCTTAGCTTCTGCATGGTAGGAATTGGAAAGTTAGAGGAGAAAAATCATCTGGGTCCAAGAGGATGCTTGTTTTTATTTTGGGGAATGACAACAGCTTGATGAAGTCATATAAAAGCAGAATTAATGGTGCAAAGACTCAAAGGTCATTCTGTAAGGAACCCAAGCTGGATCTCAGGAAAGAAATGAAAGTGATTAAATGATTGCTTATCACAAGTGATTGCCAAATTGTGATGTATATGGAAGTACAGCTTGTGTGAATGGAATGTAAGTTATGTTTCATGTCTGCAGACCACTAAAACTGCATTTGACCAAAATCAGTGTGGTTAAGAGTTAGAACTTGTGCAGATCAAGGACTTCTGGAGCTAAGTGATGATCCCTGTTGATGTTATTCAGAGAAATCAGTGAGCATAACACTAACACTACGAGCAAATATGAGGTTTCATGTGGTCACTGGCAGAAAATGTCTGAGTAAGGATCAGTATTCTGATTTGGTATTTCAAGAACAGATGAGCAATCATTCCTTAAATAATCTGTATTTCTGACCTGTTGTAGTTGATAACTGCCATAATATAAATGTACAAAGGCAATAGAATTACCAATCTGTGTGAAGCTTCAGCTGAAGTCTAATGAGATTCTCTAGGCAGACAAACTTCAAAGTAACATTTAACAGCCAATTTTACCAGTGATTCAGTAACAGGTGATCTGGAACAAGGGCAGTTTTTTGAATTACCTTGGGTAAAAGCAGTGGAAAGTAAGTGAAATGAACTCCAAATATCATTTGATGGAGTATAATAAAAGAAGAAGAGATCAGGATGGTTGCGTAATTGAAAAAAAGATTAATGTGTTCCTCTGCACCATGCTCATCTACTCCAGAAAAAAATCTTGTTTTTACTTCCAAATATCAGATGTTGCAAACAGATACAACAACAACAACAACAATAAAAAGTTGTCTTCTGGCAGTTATTAAAGAAGAAATCCTGATTTCTATAGAAAAATTTGGTTCTGATGGAAAAACTTTCAGGAAAACTTTAGATAGTGATGATTTCAGTGTTAAGTGGTAATTCCAGACAAGTAAGAGAAGAAAGAAGCAAAGACAACAAGACAGAAAATCTGAAATATTTAATGGGATGTATCATTATGACACTGCTATTTGGTGTTTACCTTTCTTTAGAAGTCTGTCATAAGACTTCAGTAATTTTATTTTCTAAATAAGTCTGTCATTTTATTTTCTAAAATAGCTAATATTGGTCGATTTTGGAAAAAACCTAATTTAGAAAATATGGTAGTAGTGTTCATAATGGAACTCTATGCTCTGCAAAGAAATTTTTAAAATTACTTTGCATCTTAATATAATGGAAGGAAGGATGGCAGGAAGTGAGAGGAGGGCAGAGGCGATTCTGTCTCTCCATCTGCTGAACTCTTTGCTTTCTCCCTTTTCCATTTTTTGCTTATAGTTCTCCACACATTGCAGCATTCAATTAGAAAGTGTTGTACATATTTAGGAAAAAGGATTCTGACAGTGTTAAATAGTGGGTACATGTAAACTTAGTCACATCATGGGTAGTATAGTGTAAATACTTGCTTAGCAAAGTATTTTAAATGTGTACGGGACATCCTTTTATGTTACAACAGTTAAAATTTTATCGGTACTTGTGCATTATTGGCTGTATGTCTTGCTATTTCAAGACAAAGAGCACACCTTTTCTAAGTACATGCTAAATCTATTTATTTTCCCTGCTACTGAGATATCACTGAACATGGATAAGTAAGTCCATTTTCTTGAAAAAACACAACAAAACAACCAGACTCCCCAACTTCCCATGTCTTTTCCAGAAGAACCAGTCAAATATTACTATCACATCTGTCAGTATTGAAGAGGAACAAAGGCCCAGTTTTGTTTGACTTTTCACGATACACAAAACCACTCAAGTATTTCTAAGATGGGCAGTTATTAATGATCATATAGTGTTCAACACTGTTTCTGTTTTTGGTGTATGTGGAGAATGTGTGGACTGTTTCCTGAAATTATGTAAACTGGCAAGCAAAACCTTTGGGACTTCCAGGTAGTGGAATCACAAACTTCTCTAGAGTGAGAAGTTTGTTTCCTGCAAAAGCACTGTCTCTGAAAATTGATTTCTGATTGTAATGTAATTGTATTCTAATTAATTGTAAAGACATAATTATCTGCAGAATGAAACACAGATTTGACTGCTTGAACATTGGCTATAAAGCAAGCACTGAGTAACACTTCAATCAACTCTGTATGCAGAACTGTACGGATACTAGTTTGTAGCTCTGAAATAGAAGAGTGTTTTGCTAAAAGTCTTCACATTGGAGACAGTAAGAGTATTTTACCTATAATCTGTCCAATCACTCTTATCCTTAAAATTGTGGAAGGAAGGAGTCGGGGAAGAGCAGATGGTTGTCACCTGCGTGCCTGGGAAGATCATGTCACATATGCTTATGGAAACAATATTAAGGCACATACCAGACAAGGAGACAAACTGAGACAGCCAGCACAGCATCATTAAAGGCAAATCCTACTTCATCAGTCTGGTGGCCTTCTGTGATGGTGTGGTGACAATGCCCAACAAGGACTGATTGACTGATGTCATCTACCTGGAAGTCTGTAAGGCCTTCCACATGGTATGCTTACCCCAAATCAAATCTTGGACTGCTTGTGGGTAAGGAATTACCTGAATGAATGCAGCCAGAGAATTTTAGTCAACGGCTCTCTATTCACATGGAGGCTGGTGACAAGTAGGTTCTCTCATGGCTCTGTCTTGGGCCTGGTGCTCTTTAATATCTCTCTTTAATATCTTTATCAATGAGACAGACAGTGGGATTGTGTGCAGCCACAGCAGGTTTGTAGATGACACAAAGTTGAGTGATGCAGTGGGTTCTCGTGGGTCCAGCTTCTCAATTTGAAATCCTGTCCTTTGTGCAGCATTTCTTGGTGGTTCCATTTCTATGTGGCATGTAAAGAATGCACTGTTTGGGAGAAAAATTATTAGGAATATTTTTTTAGTTCATCAGAAGTTTATTATATGACTTTAGAGATCACAGAATCACTGAACATTGGCAGAATTGCATGCCTGTCTTTTGCCCATTGCTGATATTTTGAATGAAAGGACAGATAATGCATGCATTCTAGATGATGAATATTTTGGATATCTGACAGTATATGTTATGTCTTCATGTGCTTTTTAAACCATCTTAATTTTGAGGAATATATTCACTGGTCATAAACACAGATACTTTTTTAAAGTTTTGAATATCTAAATGGAAATTAATTATGCTGAGTTTAAACTATCTGAACTAGAAGTTAAAAACTTTTATAATTTTCCATAAACTTATTGGGTATTGGGAGCATATGAGAATTGCAGATTTCTTTACTGGGAGTATGAAGATCCTTTAATATTTCAAGTAGCAGCAGAGTTAGTTGAGGAATGTGTTTAATTTAGACAAAATTAATATGAGACTTCAGTAAAAAATTACATGTAAAGAATAGACAGACTTTACTGAGAATTAGTTATTGCCTAAACTGGGGATCCAAAGTGAAGAGACTGGAAGACTGCCATGAGAATCTTCTACTGCTCCTGAAACAAAGCCTGATTTTCTTTTGTTATTAAATATTTTACTGCTTTTATGGTAAAAGAAATAATGTGAACATTATACCTGGCTGTGTAATTATGGTCATTTCTTTGCAGTGCTTGATCAGAAGCTCTTATTCAACTTGGGGATCACTGTTTTCTGCCTGATACAGAGGTATAAAAAGGCACAGATGCTGCATATATCCAGCTGGTTGATACTTTGGCATCTGGCAGTGTTTCTTAATTGATATTTTGTATAATATTGAAGAAAGCAAATATTTTTTTGCTGTGTTGATAAAGTATTTGCTGCAAGCATGCCTTCTGTAGAAAATTCACATGTAAAAGCCATTCTAGATGGTTATTTAATCACCATTCCATATTTAATCATATTCCATATGTACCTGGTAGGGAGTACAATGCTTTAAATAACAATGGAGAAAGACTTGTATTTTTTAAGGGAAGACTAGACATACTATAGTGGGATTCTTTAAAGGCTTTGAGGGGATTAAAAGGCAAAAACCTGCCAAGGCAAAGCTTAAGAAAAGAAATAAAAATATCCTTGGTCTTATTATTCAATATGGCAGAATAGCATTGGAAACTATGCGGAGTTTTCTGAATACTGGTATTGCTCTGGTAGTCTATCTACCCTGTATGTAAGCACATAAAAGTATTGCTAAATCACAGCAGCTGTTCTTGCACTAAAATACAATACAGAAATCTATGCTGTATTTCACTTTAGCGATAACATTTTTTTCATTCACTTTAAGCATATAAATAACATGTCATCAGTAATGCTGCTTTGTGTTTAAGGACTGTTATTGGCTCTGGATACAGGATATTTTCTTCTAGTAAGGAGTCATGTGAAAGGCTGGTAGTGTTTGGTTGTGAAAGCTGTGGTACAAAACCCAAAAAGTTCAGAGGTAGCCTTTTGTTTTCTGCTGGGCACCTGATGCACAGGGGCTTTATCAGTACCTGTAAAGAGCTTTAGTATGGATTGTGTATACTGTGTGATGGCAGCAGGACATTTTCTCCCCCTTTTCTCTGATTTGGTTACCTTGTATGAGACTTCAGTTTTTGCAGACTATGGTTCAGTTATGGCCAATATTTATTGGCATAAAATAGCATACATTAGCATTATTTTTAATATAAATTTAAATATTTTTGCAAAAAAAATCTATCATATGTATTGCAATAGGACAGCAGGGTACAAGCAATCCAGGAGATCCTTCGAATGTGTTGGCAACAAATTTTTCATACAAGTGATAGAAGAGTCAATGAGAAGAGGTTCAGTGTTGGATCTTGGTGCTCACCAAAAGGAAGAAGCTGGTGGAGAGTGTGATGCTCCAAGGCAGCTGTGGCTGTAGTGATCATGAGATGCTGGAATTTGAGCTTCCCATTGCAGAGAAAAAGGCATTCAGCTAGCTTGCTACTCTGGCCTTCAGGAGAGCGTACTTTGGCCTATTGAGAAATCTAGGAGGTGGAGTCCTGTGGGATAGAGCCCTGTAGGGCAGAGGGGCCCAAGAATGCTTGCTAATATTCAAGAATCATCTCTTCCAATAGGTGCATCCTAACAAGAAATAAATCGGGAAAAAATTACAGGAGATATGCACAGATAAACAAGGGAGTGCTGCAAAAACTCAGTGAAAAAACAGATTACAAAGGTGAGAGAGAGGACAGATGGCTTGGAAGGAATACAGGGGTATGGGAAGCTAGGGATAATGTTAGGAAAGCTAAGGGCCAGGGAATGTCTTAGAATTGAGTCTGGCCAGGGGTGTCAGAAAAAAGGAGCGGCTTCTGTAGGTTGTTATTAACAAAATATGTTGTTAACAAAATAAAGGTAAGGAATTAGGTGGACCCTCTCTGGAATGAAATAGGAGACTGTGATTATGGAAAAGGCTGAGGCTGTCAATAAATTCCATATTTTAAGTATTCAATAACAGGTGTTCTAGGCACACAGCACAAGCAACGAAAAGAAAATGCAGGCACTGGGAGAATGTCAGAATTTTAAGAGATTGAAAGGCATCTTAGAGATCAACTAGCTCCAAACCATCTGGCCATGGGCAGGGATACCTCCCACTAGACCAGGTTGCTCAAGGACTTAATCAACCTGGTTTTGAGCACAGCCAAGGTTGAGGCATCTAAAACCTCCCTGTGCAACCTGTTCCAGTGTCTCACCACACTCACAGTAAAGAGCTTCATTTTATATCCAACATCACTTTGTTCTCTTTCAGTTTGTACCCATTACTCATTGTCCCACCGCTGCCAGAGAAGACACAGCATAAGAAGGACATGGAGCTGTTGGAGCAAGTCCTGAGGAGTTTGTGAGATTTGTAGGGAAGACAGACTTTACTGAAAAGACAGAGAAGCCTGTCAGAGAAGACAGGCTGAGAAAGATGGGGCTGTTAAGCTTGAAGAAAGCTGAGTGGAAATCTCATAGCCACCTTCCAGTATCTGAAGAGGGCTTACCAGGAAGACAGAGAGGGACTCTTCATAGCCAGCTGTAGTGATGGGACAAGGGCAAATGTCTTCAAAGTGAAGGAGGGGAAATTTAGGTTAGATGTATGGAAGAAATTCTTTGCAATGGGGATGAGGGTGAGGCACTGGAACAGGTTGCCCTGTGGATGCCCCAACCTTGGCAGTGTTCAATGCCACTTTGAACAGAGCTTTTGAGCAACCTGGTCTAGTGGAAAGTGTCCCTGCACATGTTGGAACTTGATGATCATTAAGCTCCCATCCAATCCTTCCTTTTTAATTGGATTTGCTTTTGTGGGATGTTTAAAATTAGAATTTGTAACTTTTCTTTGGTAATGATGGAAGTGTAAAAGCCCACGTTGAACACAAGTGTAAATACCACAAGAACAAAAAAAAGTTTATACAATGTGATACTATGAAATATGATAATTTTAATAAAAATAAATTATGTAAAAGGAAAAAAATATACAACCATCCTATCAGCATTACTGGAAGATGTTTCCTTTTATGAGGGGAAAAAAATCACTATTTGATTTTTCAGGTTTGACCTTGTTTATTCTGGGATCATGGGGCTAGAATAGAATTGCAATAAAATGCTGAAAATGAATAAAATTGAAATAAAACTGATTGAGAAATCATTAATTTTATTGAAAAGTTTATGTAGACTTTTTTTTCTGAGGAGTTTTACTTAAATTGGGACATGGAAATGCTCTATCATTGGTAACATCAAATCAAGCTGTACATCTTTTAAAAAGATGCATGACATTTGCAATCAGCAGCCTAACATTAAATGTGGAAATATCTGGTACCCATTCAGCACCAACTGTTCAGCAACATTTCGGTACCATTATAGCATGTCTCTTGGAAAGATTGCTGAAGCAGAAGCTGTCTGTCAGGTGTGATCTACTCAAGAAAACCTCAGAGTGCTGAGTTGAACTATAACTGGGTTTTAGTTAAGTATTTCAAGGGAATAACTGCATTTAATGAGACTGGATAACTCTAAAGAATAAATAATTTATAAACCATCTGATAAAATAGACTTTGCCTAAAATAAGCCTCCTATATCTTTATATTTCACTTGAAACTACTGCTTGAAGCCTTCAAAATATTCAAGTAATCTTCCTGGACAATATGAACTGGGAAATATAAGCATGCAGGAACTATTTTCTGGTACTAATATAAAGTGTTGAACTATGGTGCTTGATTGAATCAAGCTTTGTTAGGTTATGTGATAAAAGTTCCTCTGCATGCTCACAAAAGAGCAGAGAGAGACACCAGCAATATTATTTGAGAGCCAAATAATATCCAGCTCCAGCTACTCCTAAGCTCATCCCATGGGTCATCATCCAACCAAAGAAAGGCCCATCTCTACAAGCTCAGAAAATCACAGGGACACGTAATTGCAGGGGGGACATGACCTGTGGATTTCAGGGTACACCTGCCTTGTCTGGGTCCTTCCAGAGCTGACCCAAGGGACCTTCAGCTTCCATGTCCAGGTGTGAAACAAGATGGGCCCCAGGAGCAAATCACCTTTTGGACTGGGGTTGATTCAGGGCATGAGACACATTATGACATGGGGAACAAAAGCCTTTCAGGATTGCACCAGACTTGTCGCAGTAGATTTAGGGGAGAAAGGTGAAAAAAAGAGAGGGACCAGGATGACTGGGGGAGGAAGAAATCTGAGAAAATACAGGTGGAAGGGGATAAAAAAAACCTGATCATACATGATTGATCTGCTTGTCTGGCCTTCCCTGTGCCTGATCACCACAGTCTGTCCTATTTTATTAATAAATTCTCTTTTACTAATAAACTTGGGCTGGTAGTAGGAAGGCCATGTGTACATGATGCCAGTGTCTGGAATGTGGGTGTGTGAATGATTGTGTGATGGCCAAGCTGCATCAGTTGGTGAGTAGGTGAAGGGACTTGGGAGAAAGTGGTGGGTGGAACTAATAGCAGCCAGCTCTGGATGTGAAAGTGCCCACATGTCTCTGAGGGTAAGAGCACATGAGACCTTATATCCAGGTGCTGGCAACTAGTGACAATCTGATCCACATTGTAAAATAGACTGCTTAGCACAAATCGCTTCTAAATAGCATAAAAATGAATAACTATTAATAGGCATTCTTCCCAATTTTAAATCAAGTGATATATTGGCTTTTTTTTTCCCCCACAGCATAATTCCTAAGTTTTTACCAAACTATTTTATTTCCTTGATTCAGTCTTTGGGCATACTTGGTTTAGAATTTATAAATACAAATTAATTGTAAATACAAATTGCAAAATTAAAATTATGTTTAGTTCTATAAAGTTATGTTTAGTTCTAAATTATTTTATTTTTATTATACATAAAATTATGTTTAGTTCTAAAATCTTCTGAAAGATTGCTGATCTGGAATAATCTTTCCAAATAAGCAGTTTTAGACCCAGCCCTTGTTTGGAAGTAAGGTGTTTAGTGTCTAGTTTTACTGAATGCCCTTGAGGGAGTTACTCCAAGACTGATAGTGCTTATGAGAATAGTTGACTTGGTTTTTTTAGGTCTAGTTCTACAGATGCATCACTATAGGAAGGAATTAATAAGTTTTTGGGTTTTTTTCTCACCTATCAGGCTGGCTTCATGCCTGGTGTTTCTGAAAAGCCCATTTATAATTACCCTTTCCTCTCAGCTGATAATAATTCCCAAACTGTTTCTTTTACAATGCTATCTTCTGGCTGGAGCATTCCTTGGTTTGTCCTCACCATTTTGAGGCTTCTCTATTCCTCTCATTGCCAACCATAATTTCCATCACCCCCTTAATTTTCATTTTTGGCATAATGTTCATCCTTGTCTACTTAAGAAAGTCTGTTGTGAAAAAACCATTTTTGGTCTCCTATTCAAATCAGGAAGTTTCATTTCAGGCATGATGGGGTAAGAGAAGACAGAATGTTGCATGTTTGGAAGGGACTGGGTTGAGAAGAGGTTTCTTGGTCTCCATTCTAGTGTTCAGCCCAAACTTCGTTTGGAGTGGAAGGAAAAACCCTATTTTCTTTCTGATCTGAAAGACATGAAATGTTATGTGGAGACATCACCTATAGAAGAGTAGAATCTGAAAAGCAGAATATGCTTAGTCATGCTAAAATCTAGTTTTAATGAAATGTGAGATAAATTATGCCAAGTCTTTACTGAATACTGGAATTTTTCCACAATTGTATCAGATTTAAAGAGATTCTTAGTGACAAAAAAAATCAAAGTTTTTAAAAGCAAATTCTAAGCAACTTCAAGGTCCTTTCCCAAAGTTGATTTACCATCAAAGGAAAACATCAGATGTTTGACTCTCACAGGATAACTTCTGCATTATTTTGTAGAGTTTGGGGAGTTTGTGTTTTTACTTATTTCTGGTTTTTGTTTTAATAATGATTTCTGAGGAAGCTCCTGAGGAAGCTTCTGAGGTCCTCAGTGGGTACTGACACTCCTCAGTAAAACACTTAGGCACATGAGCAAGCAGGTCATGCTGGTCATAAGAAACAAGTAATATTTAAGTAATATTTAGTTTCCTGTCTTTTTTTTTTTTTTTTTTTTTTTAGGTAAACCATATCCAAAAGTCTCCTTAGATGCAGACATTCAGAACAATGATTTAGAGAGTTCAGGAAGATTAGCTAGGTTTTGAAAGGCTTATACTTATTATGCAAAAGCACTACATGCTTCTATCCAAAAGCTGCTATTTCAAAGAAGAATCAGAGAATCATAGACTCATAGAATGATTTAGGTAGGAAGGGATCTAAAGATGATCTGTTTCCAAACCTTCTGCTGTGGACAGGAACACCTCTCACTAGACCCAGTTGCTCAGAGCTCTATCCACTTGCCTTGACCACTTTCAGCAATGGAGCATCTGCAGCTTCTCTGGGCAAGCTGTTCCAGTGCCTCACTACCATCACAGTAAGATTTTTTTTTCCCTAATATATAACCTAAACCTACTCTCTCAGTTTGAAACCATTCCCCTATCTTTGCAACAAAACGTGCAAACGTAAAAAGTTTCAGGGATATAGTAAAATGATATTGGACATTAGGAAAAGTGCTAGTTTTAACATATGGGGAGCCTAAAAATTATCAGATTGCTTGTCAGCAAGAAGGTGTAAGTTCCAGTTTGACACAAAGTAATGTGGAAAACATACATTTTGGAAGTGCTGTGATCTCAGGCTTTGTCCTAAGTCAGTAAGGACCTCCCCATGACACAAAAAAAAAGGAACAGTCTTTTTCCTAGTTTTTTGAGAGCTGGAATCAAGGCCATATAGTTATTCTGGAAAAATAAATATGCTAAAGAAAAGTCACCTTGAATATTTGAAACATCTGGGTTTCAGTGTTTGAAAACTTGAAAAGTTTTGAAATTAATTTGCAAACTTGGAAACTTGAAAAATTCATTAATTTTATTCCAAGGCTGTTTCTGCCTCTGCATGTGTCATCCTTAGCCTTAGGAAACCCACCAGATCCAAGGAGAATTGTCTGAAGGAATTTAACTATGTCCGTGCCAATACTTACTCCTAAAGAGCTAAACTTAAGGTATTGCCCCAGGATGGTTGTTGCTTTGCAGTTTTTGTTTCCTTAGTTGGGTTTTTTCTTTTTTTTACTATCTATCCATACTTTCCCTCACCATCTGAAAAAGATTCCCCAAAGAATTCAGCGCTGCCATGCAGTGCTCACAGACAATCTTCTCTGTATGTGGAGGCAAAAGGTGTGATATTTTAAAAGCAGCCAAATCTGAGTCTTCTGATTGTTGGAGCAGAATTTAATTTCTTTGTATCTGTTTCTTGAGCTGCACTAGGATATTGTGTCTACCATAATGCTTTGAAGTGATGTATCTTCCAATGTTGCTGTCCTCATCCAAAAGAGAAAGTTGCATGATTGGTCAAAAATTTTATATAAATTTGAAGATCTTGTTCATGCTGGTTGCAGCATCCCTATGACTTCTTCCCTTGTGTTGCATTTATCTGTTTTCTGATGTAGAAATTGTAGTGCTTATTAATTCATTAGCATTTTTTAAATGAAGAAACCAAGGCTGAGTAAGCAAGGGGAAGAAAAAGTATGTTCATGGCCTAAAATTCCAACCGATTTTGATCTGACCAGAATGTATGCTTTTGTTTACCCCTTTTTGTTGCAAACACTTGCTCAGAAGAGACATCTGTTTATATTAATAACGAGGAATTAGTGTTCTTCATAAAAATATTCATATACATTAAATTATATTTGTCTAGTAATATGATAGTCCTGATTAAATAATTTTCCTACTGCTTTACAAAGGTTTTCTTCAGTCAAATAACTGAGAACCAGAAACAATGCCATGTACCTCATGATTTAGGCATACAACACAAATGATAAATTAAAAATAGTCAAAGAAATACAGTAACCAAAGTGAATAGTTTGCAGCAGACCCTTGGGCAGATATGTTCGCATAAAGTATTGATGGCGAAGTAATGAATGCGCTCAGAAAATAGACTGTTCACAGATCATCTAACTGTATAAAAAACCCTGAGTTCTTTGAGTAATTTTTTTGTCATATATATTTTATCATGGAAAAAGAAATAAAGGGGTACCAAAGGGAATATAATCACATTCATCTAGACAGTTTGGGGGGAAAAAATCCATGAAAAGGCCATTGGTTTAAATAATGGAACCCTTATATCTTACTTTTCCCGGCCATCCTACTGTAGTCAGGTCATAAAAATACACAAATTCTGATCTCTTTGGCATATGAGGAATTATTTCTGCTGGTTGTTTATAGATATCTATAAGTGGAGCTTATTCCTGACATAACTTGGTACAACTTCAGTACAAATATATAGTGATGATACATTTCTAAATTCTGAAATAATCAATTTTAGTAGACTTTTTTATTCATGTTCAGTGTGATATGAAGATTAAGCAATTGACAGTCAATCAGTAAAATAGCAAATCTTTAAAAAATTTATACTGCCATATAGATGTGAATGAATTTAAACAAAAGGCAACCAATATTATTTTTCACTCTTCAATTAAACACCTGCCCCCTAAACACAGTATTTAGGCTTCCCATTAGAAAAGACCATATTTATAAGAGCTGATGGTTGAAGTAAGAAGTGAGAAATTAATTATTATTTTTCTGTTGAAGGCAGTTTTTAGACAAATAGAAAAATAAAATCCATTTCTGAACACTTAGATAATTATAGGAAGTAAAGCCTTTCTTTGGAATGATGCATATTTTATATTTGTTACCTGACTTTTTCCTCAAATAATTCTTATATCTTGTTTTTGTGATGGGGTTTTTGTTTGTTTCAGGTTATGTTTGCTTTGTTTGTTTGTTTTTATGCATTTGGTACATCTTCCTGCTCCAACTGAAATGAAAACAAAATTTATTCTATTCTTAATATCAAAAATTTTTCCTTAAATATTTTGGCAAGGTTACATTTCTTCCTAACATGAATTTTCAGCCAACTCGGCAGGTGTTAAAATATCTTTTTCCCACATGAGGGCATCAGAGTTGTTCTAACACAATATGTGGAAGACACATTGTTATGCTATTTAGATTCCTATTTCAGAACATTGTGCACATAGCAATCCTTCACAATTATCTTATGTTTTGCTCCTAAAGAAGTATTTATGTATTTCTAACTGAC
Organism: Passerina amoena; assembly: GCA_013401095.1. Lineage (NCBI taxonomy): Eukaryota > Metazoa > Chordata > Aves > Passeriformes > Cardinalidae > Passerina > Passerina amoena. The sequence continues at coordinate 509,491 of WBNP01000619.1, read as the reverse complement.
TTCTGTTTTATTGCAAAATGGTGTAAACTACAGGATCTCCTTGGGTCAAATTCTGTTGACAGAACTCATGGGTTTAATTAATTACATTGTAAGCTACTGCTTGATTTACATGATATCCAGTAATAATAACAGGCTTTAACCAGAATATTGATCCCATAAAATAATTACATAGATAAGTGTTTGAAACTTACTGTTTAAGTCTCACAACCAATGGAATCATTTGACAGGGAAAGAATCCTTACCCATATAATGTGCTTTTCACTGTTCCTGTCAGCTGTCTCCCTGACTATGTGGGAAGTTAGTTATAGCTTGGGAAGAAAATAAAAAAAAGGGAAATGGTTCTATTTTCAAGGTGTTTTGTTAAAGGTATTATAGCTACTAATAGCGATGACACAAATATTACCAGCATTGTCCACTTTTTAAATGCTAGAAAATAACTGCAAAGGGTCAGACACAGTGAACCATGGTAAGACTGTCATTATCTATCTCATATTTATCTAAACTCCGGTTCACAATCTTAGTTTTTCATGGTTCTCTTAATTTCTAAAGTTTTCATATCATTGTTCTACCTAATCTTGCTGACTTCCTGTTTAGTTCAGCAGGTCTTTTAATTGATCAAGTGTAGTGTTGTTATCAGTATGGTTATACAAGAATTCTAGACAAAATTATTTCCAGACACATACCCCAGTCAATGTTCAGAATCAGGACCATGTTTTAGTTCTATTATTATTTTGCAGAAAAGTCTAGAAGTGTATTATATTACTTTTAAAATAATTTCGTTGTATTATACTGTCAATATAATATAGAATATAGCACATAGAATATAGAATATATAATACAGAATAATACAGTTATAAGACATTTTCCATTTCCAAAGAGGTAAATGTGATTCAGAACATCCCTTTCTTTCAAGGAATTTTGATGTCTTTCTGGAGCAACTTAGTGCATTATTGAATCTTTTAATTTTATTTATTCGTTTGTTTTTAAAAATTATTTAATGAAACTGTGAATAAACAATAATTCAAATTACTACCTGGGCAGCACTATGCAGCTCTAACGTAAAGAATCCATTTCATGATGGTCCCACAAATAACTGGAACAGAAGTTTTGCCCAAATTAAGTTTGGCTCTGAACATATTTAGATCTCAAAGCTGAGCTCCTGTCTAATATAAGTTGACAGAAAATTTATAAAATTGTATTTGAAGTAAGGTTACCCTATCATTAATTAATTGTATTTTCCTAAAGAAGCAAATAATTGAACCTCTGCTTAAAATTTAGAAGTGTTAGCTTTTAGGTTCTGTAAACAATAAAAAAACCCAAAAAACATGTATTGAATGTTAATTTCCTTGACTGGTTTTAGGCTCATAATTTATAGGAAAGCATGATTGTGCTAGAAAACTTACACTCATCATAAGGTAATATTTTCATTCAGGTCCATATGCATAAAAAGTCCTTCTGTACTTTGGCTCTACCCCAAAACAAACCCAAACAAAATAACAACCAACCAAACAAACAAACTCAAAACCCAACCTCCCCCCCTCAAAATATTTTATTTGGAAGTAATGCATACAGAGACTAAAACCTGAGAAGTAGTTTGACAGAACTTTTTATTACCAAAGATTTCCTTTGTTTTCTTCCCCACACCCTTCATAGCTTTAAGATTTCCAGCCTATTTTATAGGTAAACTGTATTTGCAAGAGTCCTTGGGCCTCTGTGATGTGTGGGGAGTATTTGTTAAAATAGAAAAATACAAATAAAAATTCACGCACGAGAAATTGTTGAGTAGATTCCAAGTGTATTCTCTATGCCCTAAGCAAGTAGAGTTTGTTCCATTTTATTTCTTTACTGATTCTGCAATAAGAATCAAGATATAATCTCTGACACAGTGTAAAATACCATCTTAGCAAAATCGGCAGCTCTTGCTGCCACACTTACAAATCCCCTCAGGTTCCCAATAAGGTAGACACCTATTGATTTCTTTGTTTTCCACCTTCACAAGTCATAGATTTTCCTGTCGATCTGTAAGGAAAGGATATAGTCAAACTAATTATATACTTAATTTGAAACCAAAAGGGCAACAGGTAGTTAAAAATGTGTTAGATGAATAGAAACCTGTTTACATACTTTTTGTTCTTTTTTTTCCTCATCAAAAATATCCTAACAAAGAGTTAATGAACCTTTTACTCAGCTTAGTCAAGTTTAAATTATGTAACTAGAAGAATGAATAAACAAACTTTTCACTTTAACTTGTTGAATACAAGAATCAGTCGTCCCTATTTCCAATTTCCTTCCTTTAATTTTCAGAAAGAAGCCTGGGATTTGGACCTAATGAAAAGCTTAAAACACAGACTGAGTAGAGTCTTATTTTTAGACTGCTAAAAGTCACAGACCTGATGAAATTGCCTCCTCTCAGAGTTTTCAAGCATTGGAAAAAATAATCAATCTGCTAATGACATTTACTGCAGTAGTGATGTACTGTCCACATAATGTTGAAAAAATTCATCATAGGAAAATAGGATGAGGATGAAGAGCTGTACCTGTAAAGTGCATTGTTTTACTCTGCGCATAAACCAGTAATAAAAAGGATAGAATGAAGGCAAAGGAAAGAAAGGTGAAGTATTAGAGGTACAAAAATGTCAAGTGAAAGACAAGTGTTAAATTGAGGTGGCCTACCTTTACATTGAAGATCATAATCTACACTGTAAGAATCGGCAAATGCAAAAATCCTTCGGAATATCTTGAAAAGGATATTTAGCATATTCTAAATATCAAGTGGAACTTATTACAATGCAAATTCAAAATTGGATTTTAGTTTTAGTTTTTCATTTTTCAATCTATAGCTGTGTTTGAAAACTGGGAAAATGCAGAAAATGTGCAATGCAACTTCTAGGGAGAAGATAAGGTGGGCTATACAAGAGTTCCTCACAAGTAATTCCAAAAGTGATACACATGCTTCTATTTTAGTAATTGAGAGAGAAAAAAATCTTCTCTTCCTATTTTTGAAAGATTTCTGATTTTGCCATTTTTTTGAACTTGTCTATATTCCAGTGTAGCTCTCTTGGTGAGTCTTTGAGAGTGAAATAAGGACAGAAAAATATTTTAGTATGTGCTAGCATAGGAACAGACAGATAAAACACTTCCTCTGTTTTTGAATTATGTTTGCAGTCTCTACTTCAACACCTCTAAAATATTTGAGACTTCAGAAGTGGTGTGTGGGATGTAAAAGGGATAAACTAAAATACCACGAATGCTGTCACTCAAAAAATCTGTTCATGATTAGACTGAGATGTGGGACTCTGAAAATACTGGTTGTTTGCAGAGGGTTCTTGTTCATAGTGTACCATTAAAAAAATTAGTTTACTGGATATGTAGGGCTACACTAGCTGAATCAACTTGCATTCTAACCACATATATTAGGAGAGTTTTGTAATTTTTAAAAATATTAACAAGGCATGTTCCAGAAACCTCAGCAATACAAAAAAAAAAAAAAAAAAAAAAAAAAAAAAAGAAAAATTTCTTCTTTGTCCTAGGACAAAGTATTTCAGTTGTAATTATCTGTAGAGCTGGCCACAATGACAATTTAAAGTTACATACAGGGTTTATACATTTTATTTTGCTTTCCAGACTTCAAATTTTAGAGACTTAATATCTATTTAAGACTGCTTTTCCTTAAACTATTAACCCTCAAATAAGTTTTGCAGTGTATTTTCACCATGCTTAATGCTTAAATGCTCAGGTGCAGAATGCTGAGGCCAAATGTATTGCTACAAATATTTAATATTCCCATTCTGCTCCTTGGATAATTTACTTTGATTGCTTACCAGTTAAAGAAGACTAAATTTTGCTGCAGCCTGGTTCTCTACGCAGTGGTCAAGTTTCATTGACTTCACTACTGCAGGAACATCAAGTTACCCTGTATTTTCTGTCTGATCTTCCTGTGTTAAACCTGAGTGGGTAAAAAAAAGAAGACAGCTGGTCTGTGCAAATATAAATATGCTTTTCTTTTTTTTCTAAATCTCGAAGTCCAACACTTTGCTTGTGCCAAGTCTGGCAAGGTACAATTTGTCTATCGTCTTGCTTCCATACATATAACATTATAAAGAAGTGATTCCCTCCTGTGAGACTCAAAATTGCATGTTGAGCAGGACTTGTTTCAGGAGGCCAGAAAACAGAGATATGTGTAGAAAACAGGGAAGTATTACTCTTGTGATTGTACTCAGCTGGCCCAAGAAACCTCAGCAAATTCTTGAATATGGAGTAACCACGTACCAAACAGCTCCCTGATGGTCCTTGCACAAGATGTATTGCACCAATCTATGATACTTTGGTATTTCTTTCCTTCCTTTCCTTTCCTTTGTCTTTCCTTGCAAGTCAAGACAAGATCCATATTGGAATGCCTCAGAGAGGCTTCTTTAGTCCAGGCTCTTCCCCCTCGTGCCTGAGTTTCTGCTCTGGAAATCAGTGTTTTATAGCCCAGATATGTTCAGTTAAATCTATTAATTCACATCAGAACTGTTTTCCTCATAAACTTGGGCATCCTTTTTCCTATCTGAAGCTCAGCATGGAAGAAGATTGATTCTTTGGGGCTTGATTGTTCTGAAGTGATGTGCCACACCTTTGCATCTGCTCACGATGTGCCCAAATTACAGTTGCTTTCAATAATCTTCCTTCTACAACTGTGTGATTAAGGACTGATGTATCTTTTTTTTTTCACTTGTGTAAATAATGACCTGAAACGACTCCCCTGATTTTTTTTTAATTAGTTGCACAAGAGTTCTTGTATTGCTCCTCCTTTCTTGCTGTTTTTCCCTCTCCATCTCCTTCTTTGCCTTTCTCTCTTGGATTGAATAAATGAACCCATGAAGGGGAAGTGTAAATTACAACAAATTCAGTGATATAAACAAACAATGAAGTCACCTGTACAATTTTTTTCTGACATTTTGTGAAGGAGTTATATTGTGCAATATACTCACTCTCACGTGAGGTAGCTATCAAATACACAGTATTTATAGGAAATCCTTAATTGGGATCCTATACTGTGACTGCATTCTTAGCTGTTTCTGAGCTGCAGAATGTTAGAAGGGCAGTTTATGCCGAAATATACCTGTCTGCTCATTTTATTTAGACCTGATACCCTATTGCCACTGACATTCTTAGGAAGTAACTAAACCTAACACTGGCTGGGAAAGTCTCCTTCTTTTACCTCAAATGATTATAATGTTTTCTCTATTTTATTACAGTCTCTTGAGATTGTGACTGATTTGCATATTCTCTAACACTTAATTAACGATGTCACTTTCCCAGTGCCTTGAAAACAGTTTTCATTTTTTTCCTCGGCAGGCCTCCAACAATTACCTCCCACATTTTCTGCTGCAGTCCTTTTTATTACTTTAATGACAAATAATTGGACAGATTCTGAGTAATGAGGGTGAGAGCCAAAGGACTGTTGCATAGGAGACGGCTGCTTGTTACAAGACACTTTTAGTGGTCTCTAAATCAGATAGACAAGTAGAGTAATGATCATCTTGCAGTAATGAGACACAATTAAGAATCACTGCAGCAAATGACAGAGCAGTCCATTGAACAATAACCTCCCTCTTCCTTTTTTCTAAAGAAGATCGAAGCTTAATTATAGCATCGCCATTTGCAATGCTATAGTTAAAGTCGTGTCAGCATTTCCATTATAAACCTGCTACTTTCAAGGGTTTATAGCTCCCATGGAAAAAAAACCAATCTGCTTTGAGCTGGGAATTTCCTTGCAAAGATTTTCAGTTTGCTATTTAGTTTTTATTAATTATTTATTTATTTCTTTTTCAAAGTGGATGAGCTCCATGCCTGTTCTAAATAGACAGAGCTTCATTGGTGTGACTGAAACTTGAATAATTTGCATTTACTGAGGATTCTTTTCAAGTGCTGTATGACTCCACATGTACCAATGCACAGAAACCTGTCCCTGAAGCTGAGGAGCAGCAAATGCTGCTTTTGAGAGCACCATTTTTGAGTTTTCCTAACTTCTCAGACATCAACGCAATAACATAGTGCTGCGACAAACAAGTCTGGGAAATTTCTGAGGTATATTGAAGGTAATTTCTTGTCACAACTACTCAATGAGTCAGCAAGGAAAGATGTTCTCCTAGACTATTTGTGAATAGAAAAGCATTCTTGGTGCATATAAGGTTAAGCAGTTCTCTTGGCCACGGTGCTCACAAAATACTTGAGTTTAGAGTTTTTGGTGTAGCGATAAAAAAGTTCAGTACAGTTCCTAGCCAGTATTTTAAGAGAGCAAATTTTATGTTACTCAGGGATCTAGTTCACAGTGTCCCCCAGGAATCTGCTTTTGAGGGTTGGGGGGTCCATGAGTACAGGTAAGGCTTTAACAACCACTTCTTAAAAGCATAGCAGCAAGCAATCCCACTATGTAAATGGGGCTTGGAAGATCTGCTTGGCTGAACAGGAAACTCCTCATGAAGGAAAAAATTTTGTATGATCTCTGGAAGTGAGATCAGCTTTGCAGGACAAAGTGGTGGTTCCTACAGACAGGGAACAACATGAAAGAACAAAGTTCAGCAAGAATTGAAAGTGCTGTTTCAGACAACAAGAAAGTCTTCAAGTAGGTCAATAGCAACAGAAGACTAAGGAAAAAGCTAGACCAATGCTTGTTGAAGCTGGTCATCTAGCAAGTGAGAATGAAGGAAAAATGAAGGCATTAAATGCTTTTTTTCTTCAGTCTTTAATATTTAAAGTAGACCTTGGAATGTCACTGCTTACAAAGTCCTCTGACACAGAGGAATGATCAGTCCATCAGTGAACACTGAAATTGTAAGGAATGAGTTAGATCAGATGAATGTTCATAAGTCTGTGGGGTCTGGTATGATTAATCTGAGAGTACTGAAGGGGTCTCTAGATGTTAAACCGTCTCTTTGACATGAACCATCATCTTTGAGGAGCATCTCTCAAAGATCTTGGAATTCTGGAAAAGTCGCCTGACTGGAAGCTAGCTGACATAACTGCAATTTATAAAGGTATGAAGAAATTCCCAGGAAACTACTCAGCTGTTAGTTTAACCTCAATATGTGGAAATTTTATGGGGAAGGTCATACTGGGTACTCTTGAAATGCATTTAGAAATTAATGTGATCATCAGACACAGTCAGCACAGGTTCAACAAAGTCCTCTTTCATTAATTCTCTATGATAAGGTTACCTACACGTGGATAAAGGAGAGGTGATGATGTAGTTTTTCTGGAGTTCAGGAAAGCTTTTGATACTGTCCCTTGCAGTATACTTCTGGACAAGTTGTGTAGTTGTGAGATGAGCAGTGTACTGCGTGAAGCACTGGCTGAACAGAGGGCTTCAGGGGTTGTAGTGCATGTAGTAAAACTGGCTGGGGAGAAGTCCCTAGCCACATTCCTCAGTATTAAATTCTTGGGCCAGTTCTGTTCAATAATTTCATAAATTATCTGGGTTAAGAAGAATACATGTTCTCAAGTTTGCTGAAGACACCAAACTGAGATATACTGTGGTCTCTCTTGAGGGACAAAGCCTTACAGAGAGATCAAGATAGATTGGAACCTTCAGTGGCATGAAATGAAACAAGAACAAATTCTTCCATATTCTGCCCCTGGGATGAGTAAAGCTGAGCACGAGTATAAGCTGGGAGAGGAGTGTGTGCAGAGCAGCCCTGCAAAAGGGATCTGGGGCTGCAGGTGGGCAGCAGCTCAGGGTGAGCCAGCAGTGTGTGCCCGGGCAGCCAGGAGGGCAAACCCCATCCCGGGGTGCAGCAGACACAGCATCACCAGCTGGGGTTGGGATCATCCTGCTGGATTCAGCCCTGGTGCCCCTCACCCTGAGTCCTGTGTGCAGTGCTGGGCCCCACACTCTGAGAAGGGTGGGAAGAAGGTCCTGGAATGGTCCAGAGGAGGACAACAGAGCTGGTGGAAGGGCTGGAAGGCACATCCTGTGAGGAGGGGCTGAGGGCTCTGGGTTTGTCTGGTTTGGAGAGAAGGAGGCTCAGGGGTGACCTCATTGCTCTGTACAGCTTTCCAAATACCTGTCTCAGATGGCTTTTGAAAGTCTCCATGCATGAACTTCCCACCAGTTCTCCAGACAGCCTATTGCTGTGCTCATTTGACCATTTGCTTTTATTTGAGTAAAAGTATATCTCATGTCTTGAGGAAGCACCAGCTGTATTTCAGTTTGTGTCTTTGTCCTTGAATACTGTCTTGCGTGCCACTGAAAAGAGCCTGTCTCTGTCTCCTTTACACCTTCCCTTCAGCTATTTGGAAACCTTAATGAGATCCTTCCCTAAGCATTCTCCAAGCTAGACAGTCCCTGCTTTGCCAGTCTTTCCTCCTGTGGGCGATGCTCCAGTTATCTTCATTGCCATTGTCAGACTCTGCAGAAGCTCCATGTCTCTCTTGTAGTACTGAGCTCTAAATTGAAGACAGTACTGCAGCAGTGGCCTCACCAGAGATAAGGAGAGGGAAAGGATTGTCTCCATTGACCTGTTGGCAAGAATTATGCAGCCTAGCACAGCACACCCCTGGTGTTTGCTGCATGGGCAAGTTGACTCTTGTTCAACTCGCTGTCTGCAATTGTCTGCCACCATACACTGCAGGGGGTTGCTCCACCCTACTGGCAGGATTTTGCACTTTCCTAAACTTTAAAGAATTTTCTGTCAGTCCATTTTTTCGGCCTGATGAGGTCCTTCTGGATGGTAGAATTCATGGCCCTCTGGCATATCATCCAATCCTCACAGTTTTGTGTCATTGGCAAACTTGCTGAGGGTACCCTCTGTGCCATCATCCAGACCTTCAACAAAGATGTGGAACAGAATTGGAAGCAGTACTTATCCAGTGGTACTCTAGCAGTTACTGGTCTCCATCAAGACTTCATGCCATTGATCACCAAGCTTTGGACACAGTTGTTCAGCCAGTTTTCTATCTTCCTCTCCATCTGCTCATTCAGCTAATATTCCATTGATTCTCTCTGAGGATTTTATGAGACACAGAGTACTGCTATCTAAGTAGGAAATATGTGGTCTCCTTCCTTTGTCTACCAAGGCAATAGTTTAAACATAAAAAATTATGAGACAATCACAACACCTTTGAGGTTGGAAGAGACCTTTAGAGGTCATCTGGACCAAACCCCTGCTTAAGTGGAACTGTATGGAACAGGTTGTCCATGAGACTGTCAAGAAGGCTTTTGAGTATCTCCAGTCACAAGAAATAGAGACTCCAAAACCTCCCTGGGAAACCTGTGCCAGTGTTCAGTAACTATCACAGTAAAAGTGTGTTTCCTGATACTCAGGAGGAACCATCAATATTTCAGTCTGTGCCCAATTGTCCTGTCACTGGACAGCATTTATTCTTTGCACCTTCCCTTCAGGTTTTCACACATTAATACGTGTGGGTTAATATAGACAATGTCCACTGGTCTCCCCTCCACGCATTTAGCCATCATTTCACAGTAGAATTTTAACAAGCTTAAGCTGGTCAAGGATGAAATCTCTTCTACAAATGTATTCTAACTATTATTGATTAACACCTTCTCATTCATGGAAATGGTTTCCAGGATTAGCTGCTTCATAACTTTCCCATGGGTTAAGGTGAGGCTTGTGTTTCCCTGGATCTCCCCTGCCATTCTTGAAGACAGGAGTGACCTTTGCTTTTCTCAAGTCTTCAGGTATCTCTTCCAGTTGTCATGACTGGTGAAAGGTTCTTGAGAGGAGCATCACTCAGCTTCCCTAGTTCGCGTGAATACCACCACCCAATCCCATGGGTTTAGGTATCTCCAGTGTTCTTACTTATTTCCTAACCTGACTCTACTGCACCAGGCACAAGTCTTCCTTGCTCCAAATTAACCCCCAGGTCTCTGGGTCTTGGGACTCCTGAAAATTGGTTTTTCTAGTATTCAGTAGGTATTCAGTACCTCAGCTTTTTCCATGAAGAAGGTGTTCAGTACCTCAGCCTTTTTCCACATATTATGTCACCAGATCACCTGGAGAGAATTGGCCCAACATCTTCCTAATCTTCCTTTTGTTTCCTGTATGCTTAAATAAACCCTTCTCTTTTTGTCTTTGACATCCTAAGAAATTCAATTCCATTTGGACTTGAGCTTTCCTAACTTCATTGCTCTTTCTCCCAGGTTACTTTTAGTTCCTTCCACCCTCTGTAGGCTTCTTTTTTATGTCTGAGTTTGGCCAGGGCATGGTTGGTTCATCCATGCAGGCATCCTGGCATTCTTGCCAGACTTAGTTGGAATGGACTGCTCTTGAGCTTAGAGGAGGTGAGTTTTGAATATTAACCTGCTTTCTTGGGATTCTCTTAACTGCATGCTCTTATCCTAGGGAACTCTTCCAAGCAGATCTTCAAAGACGTCAGAATTTTTCTACTGAACACCTCACAACTGAAAATCTCTCCTCATCAGCTCTTCTACCACTTGGAGTAGGAAATGATCATGAATGTTCTTCAGGAATCTTCTAGACTGATATTGTGCTGCTGTGTTGCCCCCAGCAGTGGGGCAGTGGCTGAAGTGCCCTAGGAGGACTAGGTCCTGTGAATGTGGGACTACTATTGTCCTCAGAAGGCCTGATTTGCTTCCTGGTGAGGAAACCTATAGCAGACACACACTATAATGTCACTACTACCAGTACTGTCTTTAATACTAAACTAAATGCTCTCATTTGGTTATTCATTCATCCCTAGGCAGAGCTCCATGGTCTGTACTTGGTCTGTCACATAAAAGGCAACTCCTCCGCCTTTTCTTCCCACCCTGTCCTTCTTAAAAAGCCTATATCACTCCATTTCAAGACTCCAGTGATGGGAAACATCCCATGATCTCAGTAAGACTGTAGCTCTGCAAATGCACACAGTCTGTATTTGTTATATTTATTCCCCATACTATATGCATTAGTATTTTGACACTTCAAAGAGGAATCCCAGTATGTTAAATGTCTGGAGAGAGTTTGTGAGATTTTTCCATATTAGTGCCTTGTAGGGACTTCCTTGGCTACATGCAAAAAGCCCTAGTTTTGTTGATTTTTTGATCCTTTGCTGTCACATCATCCTATGAACATTGCTTTGCCTTTGGTTGCTCCCTTACAGGATTGCTGGCTACTCTGTCCCTCGCTGCCATTCTTAGTTTAAAGCCATCTTTATGACGTCCATCATTACACTGGTGACAATAGTTTTGACCAGCTGGTCATAGGATCCAAACCCCTCTCACCAGCACCAATTCTGCAGCTAGTTATTGATCTGTTCTAGAAGTGCCCATCTTCTCAGTACAGTCAAGCATGACTGTCCTCATAACAATGCTAAATGAAGGGTACTTCTTAAAAATATTAGTTAACAACCTAAAATTCCTTTTGTTTTGCTATGAGATAAATGTATTCTATTTCGATGCTGCAAAAAATACCTTATTAGAAACTGTCTGTAGGAGGTGGAACTGGAAGACACAATTTTCACATATGTTTAGTCATATTGCTATAGACAGTTCTGGTGCTTGTTGCCTTTTTTGTGCCCTCTTGAGAGTTCTGCATATATTTAAAAATAGCACTATACATGTTAAATGCAAATCATAAGATCACGAATCATAGGATGGCCTGGGCTGGAAGGGAGCTTTAAGATCATTTAGTTCCAACACCCCCCCCCCCCCCCCCCGCCCATGGACAGGGACATCTTCCATGACACCAGATTGCTCAGAGCTCCATCCAGCCTGGCCTTAAACACTTCCAAGGATGGGGCAACTTGTCTGGGCAACCTGTTCCAGTGCCTCACCACCCTCAAACTAAAAAAATCTTACAATAAAGTTTTTAAACATAGGTCAGCTCTTTTAGATGAAGAGCAAACGGCATAAAATGTTTTTCCTTTTTTTCCCAATGGTAGTTTGGTAGGCAATAGGGAATATTTCTTCTTTATTTTGCAATCTATAAGAAAAATGGTTGCCTGTGATGTACTTTCATGGCTCCTTTAACAGCTAAAAAGTCAAACTTGAATCATTCTAAGTGTGAAGTGATGCAAATGTTGTTGGAAAGAAGCTATGGGCTATGTTTGGTCTGTGTGGACTGTGTCCATTGACTTTAAATGCACCATTGTCAAAAATGAGTTTGCCTCAGAGCTAGGCAATGTTAGCTCTCCAATAGTTAGTGAATAGATTGATTTGATCGATAAAGTCTGAAAATGAAAGGGACTTATTCAGCATATACGGGCCCATTTAAAAGCAAAATAAGACTGACTTCACCTTTAACTGCTATCGTGTGCTGAAAAAGGTGATTAGAATAAAAAAAATAAAACCCTGCCACAGTTTTTATATATTCCAGAGATTTCTACAAATTCTAGGCATTAGACACATAGCTAAGACTATGCTGAGCAGGCAGTCCTTTTTACAGGCAGTACATATCTGTATGTGTGCATATGTGCTTAAAGCATAGCTAGAATTTGTTTAAAAAATTCTTAGCAGGTAGGCCCTTCTTTCTCATTGTAATGCTTCCATGTCTTTCTCAGTTTTACTGCTAAGATCTTACCCAGCCTGCCTCCCAGATTCCTAAGTCTGCTAGAAAAGTCTGTGGGAGCGAAGCAAGTTAGGGATTACTTAAGTCAGATAGAGATATACAGCCCGTGGAGAGAGATGTGAAGCACCTAGGGGTGATGAAGGAGCTAGCTGATGTCAGATAAAAAAAGAGAAAAAGGAAGAGGAAAAAAAAAAGAAAGTGAAAGAAAAGGAGAAAAAGAAAAGGAGAAAAAGAAAAGGAGAAAAAGAAGATAAAAAGAAAGCCTTTGAAGAGATATTCTGGGTGGCTGAAAAAGGGGAGAAGTTGCAACCATATTCAAGAAAGGTGAGAGGTTGGATCTAGACAACTACAAGCAGCCTGGAAAGGCTGAGGCACAAATCCTGTGAGAAGTAATTCCTGAACACTTGAGAATCAAGAGGGTAATTTTCATATGCCAGCATGACTTTATCAAAAACAAATAATGGCTGAACAACCTGAGTGCTTCCTCTGAGGGACTGGTACTTTGAACAAGGTAGTAGAGTGTTAGATATTTTGATTTCCAAGTCTTTTGACAGTCTCTCACTTTCACTATCACCATCTTGGTGAGACAGAAGTGGGTCAAGTGAATAATAATTGATTAGAAAATTGGTTGGACTGCTGAAATCAAAGAGTTTATACTAGTGGCACAAGTCCATCTGGCAGCCAGTAACCAGAGGCATCCCTCAGGGATCTATAGTGAGAAAAAAACTGTTTAATGTCTTCATTAATGTCTTGGATGATAAGATGAAATGCAACCTCAGCAAGTTTGTGGACAAAACCAAATTAGCTTTAGTGGTCAGCACACTGGAGGGCAGAGCTTCTAGTCAGAGAAACCAAAACAGACTGGAGAGATGGACTGCTAAGCCTCTCATATAGATTAACATGATTGCAAATCCTTCATGTGCAATGGAATAAATTCATGCAACAATGCAGGCTGAGGTCCAGTTGTCAGGGAGCAGTTCTGCAGAAAAGGACCTTAGGGTCCTAGTGCACAATAAGCTGAATGAGTCAGAGAATCCTGTTTGCATCCTCGACTGTACTGGACAACTGCAGCTAAGAGGTCTGGAGAGGTGATCCTTTATTTTTCGTCACTTGTAAGGCTAAATATGCAATACTGTGTCAAGTTTTGGGATCCCCAAAACAACAAGAATGTGACACAGTTAAGCAAGTCCAATGAAGGCAAATAAGATCAGAAGGCTTGAACAGAAAGCACAGGAGGAGAGAACTCTCTGTTCAGCTCCAAAAAGAGAAGGCAAAGGGGAGACCTTGTTGCTGTCTTGTAAGTACGTAATGTAAGGATAGAGAGAACATGGAGCCAAACTCTTCCAGGAAGTGCATGCTGACAGAGGAAATAGACACAGTTTGGATTGAGAAAAATTATTATTTTAAGTTAAGGAGGTGCTTTTTAGTTTGTTTGTTGGTTTACTTTTTTTCATGAGGATTATCAAATCTTTGAATAAAGTGAACAAAGAGAGTGTTAATATCTGTCCTTGCTTCTGTTCAAGACTCTACTAGGCACGTCCCAGAGCAGCCTGATCTAATTAGATCTGCTTTGAGGCAGAGCTTAGTCTAATGACCTCTGGAGATCCCTTCCAGACTAAATTACTTGGTGATTCTATAATTGAAATTCGTATTTTCAATTGTTCAGCTTTGCAAAAATTGAATTCTCAGCTAAAATTCCAAACCAATGTATATTCCTGTGGCATACAAAAGAAAACACTCATTATGTAAAGAACATACAGCTAATAATTTAGCAAATTAGAAGACTCAGTGCTGAGTATATGTTTTTAAAATGACTGGAAGGATTTAATGTACGGTCCTAGCACTAAGCTCATCTGCCTTACATAATTTCTGTTCCTTACAATTCCCCTATTTTTTTTACCCAAACAGCACAGACCTGCTACCAAATTTCTAAGTAGATATGTGATACTTACTAACAATTTGACACTGAAATGGTTTTCTATTCATTACCAAGCCATTTTCTCTAGAACTCTTCTCAAAAATTTTCCCGGTCATGTGTATATGTGACTACCACATGCATCTTCTAAAGAGCAGCAATTATCCCTCTTTCATAACTTCTTGATACTTTTGAATTTAGATTATAATAAGACAATATAATTTATTCAGCAGATTTGTTTTAATCTAATTACATAGGTGAATAAAAATTGCTGCATGCTGTTGCATCTAATGTAAGTTATCTATTATTCACACCACATTTACTTTTAATATTCATGCAGATTCCCTTTGACATAACCTACTGTGTCACAGTTAATCCAATAAAGATAAAATATAGCTCAGCAAAACACCAGTCGATTCCAACATTCTGGTAATTATAAAAGACTATTTCACACTGGTTCCTTCAATCAATGCATTTCCCCTTGGATGTGATAGTGTTACTCTTTGAAGCTTTCAATCCTCCCAGTGGATTCAGGGAAACATTCAGACACTTTTTTAGTTTCTGGGTCTCCGAGGCAGTTCAAAGAGCACAACAAGCCATCACTGGTTTATCCTCAAAGGCTGACACTGTCTGTTTGATGTATGATGACTTAAAAAGTCATCTCTAGCAAAGCATGTGTTTGCTACCAGTCTATTGAATCAGCCATTTATCAGCTAATCTGTATGCATCAAGCATGCCTGAAAACAGATCCAAGGATAGCACACAGTCTCCTGCTGGACCTACTATTGATTTGATTTCCCTCTCTAATTTCATACTGGTTTTGGCATCTAGTTATTGAAGAAACCTTTTATTTTATGAAATATGCATGTATGTATCACTCTGCTAATTGTGAGTTTGTGTGCAAGACCTGAGAGTTAAGATTTTGGAGTGATGCAGTTCCGGTGGGACTTGCCTTTTGCTTGATCCTTTGCGGTCCCTGACTGCCAGCTCTCATGAGACACACAAGTGTATGTCTGTGCTGTATATGTTTTGTTTTATAAATTTTAACTGTAGAGCAGCCAAGGTGGAGGCAGAGACATCCAAGAATGGGTGATTTTATACTTAAATCAACAGCAGTCTTTCTTTTTTTTTTTGTGCATTAATTGAAAATTACTAGCTTTTGTCGCTTGATGAGGGAGCATGAGTAATTTTTATGTATTCAGTATTTTACTGTGTAGTACAACCTGGAAGAAACAAGCTAGTGCCAATTAAAATGTTGTCCATGTTTTTCATAGGAGTATTCCCAGGAAGTTCTTGCTAGAGCTGAGAGGGACACTCAAAATTTGTTCCATCACAAACAACCAACTGATCAACAATTATTTTATCTATCTTGATATCTTTTCTGATACGTGGCTGTTGGTCTCTTAAGACTGTTGTGGTGGTGGTGGTGGTGGCTCTGTTCTTCACCACAACTTCTAACGTTCCTTGCAGGTGCAAGAAAGAGGAACAGCTGTGGACTCTGCTTGTCACCAACCAGTAGCCTGATTCTTGAGGCAGACGTAAAGTGGTGTCTTTCTCTCTGTTGCTGCACGTCTGGTCATGCCAGTAGGACATTTATGACTTTTTTAAGCTGCTTGGATTTTCATTGTAGATATACTTTACAACTCTTAATGTTTTATAAAAATGAGACTTGGTCTGTCTTTATAATGTGTCATGTTTTTACATGAAACATCTGGGATTTTGAATGACATTAAAAAGTATGGTGAGGAGTGCAAACATCAACTTCTTTCTTTGCTTGCTTTTAACATCACATGGTTCCCTCCTGACAATTTTCTTCACATGAATTGAAAATCTTTGCTCTTAAGGCATCAGTCTTGCCAAATCTGTCACTGCTTCCACTATGAATCCATCTGGTTCTCTAATTCTTTTGCCTACAATATTGCCTGAGAGCATGGCTCTGAAGTGTGTGATTGTTTGTACACAAGGTGGGAAAACACTATCTGGAACAAAAAAACCCCCACTTTTGGACAGTGCCAGTGCTAAAGAACTGCATCCAGAAGAAAATACCTGAACAATTCATGTCAGTAAGATATCATGCACCACATGCTTCAGAGTGAATGCCAAACTGGCGCATTTGACAAAGAAAGTAGACTGAACAGGTTTTGTGTTTTTGGTTTTGTT
>WBNP01000619.1:458810-492807 GCA_013401095.1 Passerina amoena | reverse complement strand
TTTTTTTGTTTGTTTTGTTTTTTGTTTTGTTTTTGTTTTTTTTTTTTGTTGCCATTGTTTTTTAGGGTTTTTTTATATTTTTTTGTCTTTTTCTTTAAATAAATCTGAATTTTTTTTCTTCTCCATTTCTGTGTTTGATAACTTTTGATAACTTTCATTTTTGTTTTCTATTTTTACTGTGTTTCCACTTATCTATTTGATAAGCATCAGAGACAAAGATATAAAGCTACTCAGTGATAATCAGAAGATTCTGGATTCAGAAACCAGCCATTTAGGTAACTGGGGCTACTAAGATGGCTTTTGTAATGCTTTAAAAAATGCAATCTTTGCTGCTCAGGAGGATTGAACCACCAACATAATTACAAGTACATAAGCCACATCCTATATGGATTGCTTTGGATTAGAGGTGAGGAATTACAGTAAAAACTGAGATTTCTGAACTAGGATAGTAGAACTGGATGCCTATACTATCTTCTATTATCTGTGAGGTTTTAGGGAGATTTGCCTTGGAAAATAATATACATAGAATATATTTTAAAGTTTTTTTGTATCTAGTTAAAAACATGCTCCAGCTGTAAAAAATTTCACTGTATCTAGTCTTTTTCAGGGAAAAAAACCCAAGAACTGCAAAGAAGCTCTTCCCTGAGATTAGCTCAGCTGGTTAGAAGATAGTGCTAATGCTTGTGGATTCTATTGACATCCTCACTTAAGAGTTGGACTCGGTAAGCCTTTTGGGTCCCTTCCAGCTCAGAATATTCAGTGATTCTGTGATTCTGTGATTCTTTCTCCCTCTCGTACCACCCCATTTACTGTCCTTCATTGAGGGACAAGCAACTGCCAAATTCATTCCCTGCTGATACTTCTCCCAAGTCTGATCCAGAGTTACTGCGCTGGGCTACTGCTTGTTTCAGGAGCCCATGCACTGCAGGGTTTATCTGTCATTCTAGAAGATGTACCTTTGAAAGCTCATGTGGCATGGGAGGGTAAAGTGCATGCGTAGAAAAGCAGGAGACAACTGGAAACAGTACACAGGGTAGCTTGAAGGGTGTGGGTTTAACTGGCTGGATGTCAGGGACTGAATCTTAGAATGGGTAGATATAACTGCATAAACAGCAAAAAACTCCCAAACCCAGATAAGTAAAAAGAACCCATACTTCTGTTTATTTTTTATATAGCTTGAGTACAGCCAGCACATGTTATAGATGTCTTTTAAGGAATCTTGTCTACCCTTTTTGAATAACTTCAGTTTACTTTGTGAATATTAAGAATTGAATCAAACTCTTCCTTATATCTTCCTTATATCTTCCTTCCTTATATCTTCCTTATATCTTCCTCTTGTTCTACTGTTTCTAGTTACTTAAAACAGAAGCATATTTTCATACACACAAGCTAAATATTAAACTTCTACCTAGTACAATAAATATTTATGGACAGCTAGTTTATACAAATTTTGTTTCTTCTATTGGTCCTAGAATTACACAACTTTTAGAATTAAATTTAAAATAAGACGGCAGAAAATCTCTTCTAATCCCTCCTTCCTACTGATATAGAGATAAAAGTGCATATCCTAACTTGACAAAGATTTTAATCAGCTCCTGAAGTTTCTACAAAAGCTTGTTGCTGACCAGAATCTAGGTCATGCAATTGTTCTTCAATAAAGATTCACTTTTGATGTGTCTCAGCAGCAGTCTTTCTGTTTCAGGAGTCCTGCAGTTTGAGGTCGTTACAAATTGAGCTTCATGCCACAGATATTTCTTTTCCTCTATTGAAATTCTTCCATCTCACTTCAGTTTTGTGATTGATGTGTTTAATCCATACCATGAGGTCATTCTCTGTTGTTTATTTATTTAAATATGTTTCAGATGGATTCTTCTTAAGCTGAGAACTATGTTTACAATGACTTCTGCCAAGATAACACCTGAGATGTGTTATGTATTACAAGAGGGGAGCTGTTGCCGGTGGGACTGGAAGCTTGAGACAAAGTTTATCAGAGGAGGCCTCCTGTTGAGTCAGGAGATGCTGAAAGGACCCCCTTTCCTTTCCAAACTCCTTCTTAGAGCTGTTGGGTGCAGCTGAATCCAATCTTAGCCTCAGAATTTTAATGGTTTAAGTTTAAGAAATTAGAGAGGTGTGATTGAGCCTTGGTACAACATTATCCTGTAGAATTAATAATGGAAAATCAGATATATTTCTGTATAAATCTATTTTTCTGTAAAAATAGATTATTTATCAAGATAAATGATTAGCCAAAAGTATCTTGATCAGAATTATTTATTATACAGTTCATAAGTTAAAATGGCTAGGATAGGTTAGGATAGCGCACTACATCGAAGCCACCATGTTAAAGCAATTGTATTAAAGCTAGCAAAAGCAAACAATGATTAAAGCAGAGATTGGTGTAATTCATCCATACCAGCAATTGTGAGCAAAATCTCTTTTGCTCAGCCTTGAGCAGTAACACTGAGAGGCATACCCATCCGAAGCAGACTCCAAGAAGGGATATGTTAGAAGAACCTAACTGTACAAAAGTGGAACTTGACTTCTACAGTATAAAATGATTGACTGTTAGTCATAGGTCTTCTGGTCAGCATAGCAGATTTACCATAAGGATTTACCATATCTGTCTCATCTTTGTCTCACTATCAGCGTGTTAGCTTCGGGGTTGATGAGCCAGACTCGTTTAGCATAATTCAATACCAAACCCAGCATGACAGTCCCCTCTCAGTACACCACTTAGAGCCCTCAAACAGGGCATTGCCTGAGTTGCTTGACCACATTCCAGGACAGAATATCCTGCTACAGGATCACCAAACATTAATATGACCAGGCAACAGGCGGTGACAAACAGGCGTAAAATTCAGTTCAAACTGATTAACATGTGATAACCATGAGCATTTTTGGACACCAAATTTGTGAAGAAGCCTTTTTTTCCAAGTTTTCTATTACTAAGAGGGAAAGAAATACTTATTTGTTTTGTTTTGGTGGCTGCTTAAATTGACTGTCTTGGCAAATACAGCATGATCAGAAACCCCCTAGTATGGATATGAAATACGAATCAATGAAAGAAACTGTCACTAAGTTACCTTGAGATAAATTTAATGATAGAATCCCCTTGATTTTAAGAATTACACATGCATACAACACACAAAAACACAAGGCAATTGTTTCTGAATAAGTCTTTTTACTTCGATTCAAATAATCAATTAATCACTTTTTGAGGGCTCCCATCTAATAAAGCTCCTGTTCAAATCACTCAACTTGGGCATAAATATATCAACACTTGGCTAATGCTGTCTTTCTCAACATCTTTAAATACATAAGTTGTTATAAATCCACAATTATTTATTTTGTTAAAGGTCCAAATAATTTTTTCTGTCTATTGTTCTGAGATTAGGAACTTAATCCTTTGGATCACAACTACCTTGCTTTTAGCAAGGTTAAGGAAGGTTTTTAGCATGGTTAAGGAAAAGAAAACACAGTTGAACACACTTATACATCAACAGAAAAATTTTAGTAAACTGTATGCCTACTTTGCTGAAGTATAAGCTGTTCAACATCTTGCAAGAGCCATAATAAATTTGCAGTTGACTATGAATGTGTATAAGATCTACTTCATATTATCACTGAAGCAAGAACATAAACTGTTATCTACCCACTGATTTTATTCAAATTCAATATTAAGATTTACTTTGGTAAAACTAGAGAAAATCCCAGCAGAGTGACTGCTGGGATTATTATTTTGTGTATTCAGATGAAAAATATCTCTACACCTGTAGAAACATTATAGTCCTTGTACCCTAAGAATAGAGAATATATTTAATTTTTTCCTCCTGATTTGGGAAAATAGACAGAATTCTGTTGCCTTCTGCAGTGAATTGGTTAAGATAAAGTCTCAAACTCATTTTGTGCTGAAAGTTAGTATGGGGCCAGCTCTAGACATGAAGCATTCCAGAGACTACTTGTGGCCCAGGTATCTCGGGGATCTTGTGTGCCTTGATCTGCACTGCTCTGGATGGTCCTGTTTGTGGCCTCAAACTCTGAGTAGGAAGAGAGCTTGTGAGAGCTGGCAAAAGCTAAGGGTATTGCTGTAGGCAAACGTCGTAGAGGACACAAAGAATTGGATCCTGCCATGGGCAAAAGGTGTGTGTAGAAAGAGTCCTTTTAAGCCACATTTTAAGCAGTTATTTCTGTATCTAAGCTTACAAAGGAAATCTGCCTACTGAGGACAGGATCCATATCTATGACTACTTGTGGAATTAGAAATTTAACCCCTGTATTTTGATGATTCTGCAAATTCATAAGGTTATGTTACTACCATAATAGAAGAATGATATGCTTCTTTAAGACTTCAAAATAATAAAGTAAAACTTATGGGGAATGAAAAGAAAAGGGCAATTAAGGAGACCTTGATTTCTATTTTTATGACAAAGATGTAGTCTCATTAAGTTATATTTTTATTGAGAACTTGGGTATTTGAAAATGTTCTCATTCCTCCAAGGTAATAAAAAGGAAAAGAGAATTGCCTCAACATGTATCCACACAAATGTCACCTGCGTTGTATGATTACTTTTTAAGGACATCTGAGTAGGATCCACAGTGAAGTGATCCCAGCTGACAGGGGAACCTCCACCCAATCTCTCTCTCATTCTCTGCAGGAAGACAGGCCTGAAAATAGGAAAAGCAAAACCTAAAAACTCACACCAAATTGTGAGTCAAGATAAAGACAGTTTAGGAAGTGAAGCAAAGCTGCACATGAAAGCAAAGCAAAATAAGGAATTAATTCACTGCTTCCCATGGGCAGAGAGATGTCTAGCTGCCTCCTGGAAAGCAAGGCCTCAGTACACGTAACAAGTATTTGGAAAGAAAAATGCTGTAACCCAAAAGGTGTATTTCACTCTTCCTCCTTTCCCTGACTTTTTAATGCTGAGCATGTTGTATGGCATGGGATATCCCTTTTGTCTGCTGAGTTCATCTCTCTCAGCTGTGTCCTCACCCACTTACTTGTGCAGTTCCAGCCTAATCCCTTCAGGCAAGAGCTGGAAATTGAAAATACCTTGGTGCTGTGAAAAAACTGTTCAGCTGTACCTAAAACACTGGTGTGTTATCAGCTCCAGCTGGGAGGAAATACTGAAATGATAGTTATGGTAATACTGTGTGCTGAGAACATAGCAGAATCTAGCAATTTTAGATAGAGTTGGGTAAAATATTTCATGTGCTAAATGACGTATGCTAAATTAAGCATACAAATTCACTTTGATGGGAGGGAGGGTTTTGTCATGTGTCTTCCATCTGTAAATTAAGGTTGAAAGGAAAGGAAGGAGAAGGAAAAGGTTTTGTGGGTCAGAGACTGTAAAAATAATACAGGGGGAAGGTCAACAACTAGCCGATTCTGCATCTTAATAGCAAAGTCATGAAAATCTTGCTCACTTGAAGTAATGGCAAGCACTTAAGTATGCTAACAATATAGGAGAACTAACTTGGACCATGTACTGTAGCTTCTTAGTAAGGTTAACAAACTACATTAACCATTCACTCATCTGTGGCTCATAATTAATCACTCCTTGAAAATTACATTGTATAATAAATGAGGACAGACATGATTCATTAAAACTTCTAATTAATTCTATTTAATACTATTTCATAGTTCATTGGTAAGTGCTGAGAGAAGGATTATGCTATAGGATACTTGATGCATTGCTGACAAAGAAGTAAATAGGGCAAACATAATGCAGCAAGAATATTTGCCAATGTAAATACCAATTGTTTATCTCTAGTAGTGTTGGATCTATAC
Source organism: Passerina amoena (assembly GCA_013401095.1). NCBI lineage: Eukaryota > Metazoa > Chordata > Aves > Passeriformes > Cardinalidae > Passerina > Passerina amoena. The sequence continues at coordinate 487,016 of WBNP01000619.1, read as the reverse complement.
TTTGTGTCAGTTAACGTTTTCACTGCCAATTTAGACTTCCACGGACCTATGACCCAGCTGTAGAAATGAATCCTAGGCTCAAATCTTTATCCTCTTCAGAGCAATTATACTGCCTCCTTCCCTGTCAAATCGTCTAGGAAAAGAAGTTTAAGAACAGCATTTCACTCATGGTGCAACCAATTTCTTTACTGTATCATGAACATTCCAATATAGCATTTTCAACTAAATGATAACAGTTTGGTAGTTAATATACAGAGGTGAAAAATGCTCTATTTAAGTGCTTCAAAAGGTCAAAATAGTGATGAAGCATAGCTGTGAAATCAATTTTTGTAAGAGCTCAATTCTGCCCACATGCTTACTTTTCACTTACTTCAAGAATGAGAAATTCCATCATAGAGTAGCAATAGGGTTCCACCATGGCTTTGCTCTGGTGTTTTCAAGAAACATGGTGTTGTTACCATATTAAAAAAAAATGGGCTCTTGTAATCAGTTCTGGCCTGAAGGGTAAAATGGCAGCATCCTTTTGCCTGTGAGAACACCAGTTATACCATCACTGGATGGAAATACAGAAGACAGCAGGTTTCCACAAGATTTTCTGAGCAAGTTCAAATATGTAGATGTAAGTTACAATAAAAAGAGAAGAAAAATGTGTGAGAGTGAGTTGCTGCATGAAATCTTTCCATCCCAACTTACCTGACTATGCTTTATTTAACCTCAGCTGGTCCTGTGGCAAAAGCTCCCTAGCTTTACTATTGGGGGTAAACACGTAGCTTTAGCCTTTATGCAAAGGGCCTTTGGAAAACTTATTTTCAGTAATTTTATGTACTTTGCTATAGTTTTTTAGAGTTATCTCCATTTTCTCTAGTTTTTATCAGTTTCAGGAGACTGAAGCAATTAGGAATTTCAAAGCACTTAAATTAGTCATCTCAAAATGTCAACATTAATTTCCTAATTAAGGCTTTATTTCACAATTGCTACAAAGTTCAACTTCTGTGGCAAAACTTCTCTTAAAAATGTTTTTTTTTTCTAAACTTACATCTACGTAGTACCAGAAAAACTGTGTGTGGCAAATGGCAAAATGTTAAGAAAAAAATTGGGGTTAATTTGAACAAACTGTTTAGCAAAAAGTCAAACTAGTAAAAGAAGTCCCACTAAACTAGAAAATTGAATTGTGTTTGACCCATTTAACTATTTTTCTTCAGGCAAAAACCCCCACACCAAATAAATCAAAAAACCCAAAACCAACAACCAAAAAAACCACCCCCAAGCCCAACCAAGTCCCCAGCCAAGCCTAATCCCCAGATACCAGCCATCAATTTTGCATCTTACAAGAGCCTCCATCTTAAATCAATCTAGTGGCAAATTAACTACCAACTACCAAAGTTTTCCACTCTTTCAGTAAAGAGATTGGCTTGTGTGGTGCAGGCTTGAGACTGTGCTTACTGTAATTATTGTTAAGTGACTACTAGGCATTTTGAGCATGGATCAATAAAAAGTGCTCAGGAAATTTTAGAAATAAATAGTCTATAATTGCAATGATTTATTGCTAAGGAGTTATTCATATGATGTATTTATGATGTCTTTTACCTTATTGATTGTTTGATCTCCAGAAATGCAAATATTTTACAGACTTTAGAAAGTGTTGACAAGCTTTCGGTCTTTTTGTAGAGATAATTATGCCCAACAGGACTGTGTTAGAGCTGGAGGTCTGAAAACTCTCCTCTTTGAAGAACTCGGTTAGCTGATACATCTGCAAAAACGGAAGTGCTCCCAGCCAACAGTGCCAGTAATTAAAAGAATCATGATGATCCAATATTATTTCTATAGTTGTCTTCATGCTATTTACAAATTTATCTTTGGTTTATACACTAGAATTATGAACTAAGGCACATGATGCTGCAGATTCATGTTGCTTCTGTTTTATGACAAATATTTTATAACTGTGTTAAAAAATATGAAAATTGCAGTCCATTGAAAAATGATAGGACAAAAAATTTTTGATTTTGTTAGTATCTTTTTAATTGCATTGTATGGATTTACTTTATTGTATCTGATTGCTTTCACCTCACTGCTTTCAACTATGCCTGACTGCTCTTAACAAAATACAAACTTAGTTTAGTAAGTATGAATCAGATGGATTAAAATTGCTGATCTAACAAAACAAGCACCAGTACTTGCTGTGACTTCAAGATTCCCCATAGAACACAGAAAGATTTTTGGCCTCCAAGCCTTTTTTCCGGATATGTCTCTCCGTCTCACAATAAAAGTCTGATAAAATTTATTATTGCAAAAGGAGATCTGAAATATAAAATGTGAAATCACTGACTTAAATAACTAGTGGGATAAGGGGTGCATTAATTGCACACATTTTCAGGTGGTGCATTTCATACTATGCACTTACATAACATGAAAATAAATTGCAGAAGAACTATAAACTATAGGATTTAACTTTTTCCATATATTTATTAATTTAATGTCAAGAACTAGAGAATAAGTCAGTTTCTTGAAGACAAGGATTGTGATTAATTAAATATATCATCCACCATAGCTCTGGAATTCAGTCTTCAGTTAGAAATTTAGTCTTGCATAATTTGTTGCTGTGAGCAGACAACATGTTTCCATTCTGTTCAGCATCTCCAGATGCACATTCATGGTTTGGATGCAGTCACACAGTGAATTAGGTCAGGGAACACCTCCAGATGAAAATTCATTTTAGGAAAAAAGACTTTGCTGTCGGCCAAACTTCATCTCTGGAGTGGTCTGTTGTACAGCAAGCTGAACTGCTAGTGAAGGTGCAATGGAGAAGTGAAAAAGAAAGGCCTTGTGGAAGAAAGAGTGTTGTGCACACTATTCTACTGCTCTCAGCAAGACTCGTGTTATAATAATTTGGAATAGACATCAGAGATGAAGGCTTACATCTTAAAAGCTGCTTATCTGTCTGTCAGCACATCAGCTTTCCAGGTGCTTTGACTTTAGGAATTAGCTCACGGTGAATCAGATTCTGGTAAGACATCTAAATTCCAAGACTTACATCTGGCTTAATTTACCAGACAGGTAGATTTGCAATTGGTCACTAAAGACTTTTTTCTCCCAGATCGAATTTAACAATCTCAATGTTGAACATTTTTTTACACTAAGTTACTTTAATTCCCGTGATACTTCTGTTGGAACCCTGGGCAATACAGAATAGCATTGTATCCAACGATGAGAGGAAAAAAAATCCCTAGACATACTTTGTTGAGAAAGATCTCCCTAAAACACCACATAAGTAATAAAAATTTAACTGAATAAAGTATTGTAGTTGTTGCACAATTATCATACAAGTGCTCTATGATTTACTTACTTTATAAGGATTCTGGAGCAGAGAAATATCTTCCTATTGAAGATCTGCCTTGCAGGGTATATACTTGTCTACATGAAGACCAAAATGCCACTGAGGTATGGCAGAAAGCTTCAGAACTTTTTTCCTCTGTAATGAATTAATGATTCTCAGTGAATGGATTTGAGCTGCCCCCAGTAACTTGATAAAAAAAAAAAAAGTTTTGTTGTCCTACATTGACAGGATAATCTATCTGTAAAAATAATTGAGTTTCAAAGCATTGGATACCTTGAAAATAGAACTCTGGGGAATGTAGACTCAGTTTAGTTGAGATCATTTTCTTCTTTTTTTTTTTTTTTTCCCCAGGAAAGAAAATAGCATCATAATCACTCTGTAGGAAGAATCCACATTGCATTGTGCATTCCTTCCAGAAAACAGACTGAAAAGAGCAGGCACTGGATTCTTATGCTGGGGAAAGCTCTCTTCTCTTTGAAGAAATTTTACATTGTTTTGGATTGTATGAGAACAGCGGATAGGATAGTATGAGAGGAGAGACACCACCAGCTAACTTCTATAGATGACATTTCTGGTAAGTGAGGGTCACGTCAGGTTTAACCAAAACCCATAGATTTCTTAAAAAATAATGAAATTTTTCTTTTGTTACTCAGTCATTCTTCCTATTACATCAATCTTATGTTCCATTCTATCCTTTGCCCGCTTACATTAGAGGAAACGGACATGTCACTGAGTGTTAAGGTCTTTAGAGGAAATGCAGGAAAAATATTTGGATGGCTGTCTCAAATTCTAGGAAAAGGTCCACTTCCTCATTAAAATTATGCAAATATTTATTAAATTTTAGGACTTGTTCTTGGCCACTGTTCCGTCCTTTGAAAATGAAGACTGAGGAACACAAATAGAAGAATGAGGAATGCAAATAGAAATGATCTGCACATAATATTGAGAATTAGAATTCTTAAGTCAGATCAAGATAAAGAAATTTACAATTGACTTTGCTCCAAAAATCTGTATTTTATGCTATATCTGACAACAATAGAAGCAAAATTATTCAGCTATTTAAGGTTAAATTTACTGCTTATTAATGCTATGAAAGACTGACAAAAGAGCTCTGCCTGTACACACAAGAAGATTTTGAGGATATTTATGATGATATCAGATGTTTTCTGTAGGATACCATCTGCAGTTAGCCACTTAATTAAGGAAAATTACTTATCTGATAATATAAATCCTGTTAATGATGACCAAATGATGACAAAAATCACAAGGGATTATACTGAAAAATGATTATATAAAAATTGTAATAGAGTTTTCCTAGCAGGCATGCAGACTTCATCTGCAGCCACATTCTGAAAAGAAGCATTCCTTGCCCCTCTTTGCTTCCAGCTCCATTTCCGTGTCAGTGCCTGGGGACTTGCACCCCTCCACAGTGATTTAGAAGGGAGGCTCAAGTTTGGAGAGTTTGAAGCATGTACATGTTGTGCTTAGGGTCATGGCTTGGTGGTGGATTTGGCAGTGTTAGGTTTAAGATTGATCTCAATGATGTCTTTTCCATCCCAATTGATTCTGTGAACTTGTCTAGATAATACAGCAACAATTTCGATATATATATAAATATATTTTATTAAATAGAACTGTAGTTCTGGTTTTCCATACCATCTCCGCATACTACACGTTAGAGATTTTAGAGCTAGAGATTTTAGATGTTAGAGTCCTGTCTTTGCCAGGACTGTTCCCATGCTTTGGCTCTGGGATGACTTAGGTGTATCCCCTGTGTCATCTATGGGCTGTGACACAAAGCTCTGTTATGGCTCTGAACTACCACATCAATAGCTATCATTTTGATTTCTTCATGGTATGCTCTCTTCTGAATGTAGGGCTTGTGAGAATTACAGGCCCATTATGTCATTGTGTCCTGGTAAATTTTCTCAGATTATGTCCTGTCAGGCATTTGTATTCTGCACTATAAGAAGCAGGTACAGATAGCAAGTCATCTAAATACTCCTCTCACAAATATTAGTTTGCTGAACATAGAGAAGTAATAGAGAATGACACTCCCATTCAGTGGAGTCCTGGAGGCTTTCATGGTGCCCTGTTGGAAATTTCAGTTCCTAGTGAGAATGTAAGGATTGATTCCCAGCATGAGCGACAGGAGGAAAGTTTTGTGGCTGTTCTTCCTTTAATCTCTTGGAGTAAGAGAAAGGTCTTAGATGATAGTGCTTGGGCTGGTAGGAGAGAAGGGAAAGAATACATAAATAGGGAGGACGTTTACGAAGGTTCAGCTTATAGAAGTATATTGAAAGCCTTGTTCTGAGCTATAAGAAAATCCAGAGTGCTCACAATGGAGCCATTTCACAAACTTTTCAAAGACATAGATTTTAGTCTCCTGCCTCCTTGGCTCACAGGAACAACGTACTTCTGGGAATAACATCAGTAATGGGGGCCTTCTAAACTCTCTGCCATCCATCATGATTGACTACCATGTCTCCACTTTCAATGTAGGTGCTGGACACCTTCTGAAAATATGAATGTTCTGAATGTTCCTGTCAGGTTGAACATCTGAAATTAAAGCATGTAAAATCAACAGTTGCTGTAAAATCTTGACCTCTTTGTCATAGATGGCTAAGTTTCACACACATTTTTTGGCAGGCTAGATATGTTGGCTAAATTGAGGATGAACGGGATGTTAGATATTTTATATTGTTGAATAACTCATCTTCTACAGGTCACTAATGTTGGAATGTTTTTGTGTTGGTACAAATCAGACCATATAGAGACAATTTGGCACAAATGTGTCACCTAACATCATATATGTAGTTATTTTCTCTAAAACACTTTTTTATCTCATCAGAACCCCTTTTCCACCTACTGCAAACTGAACTCTTGAATTCAAAATGCAGAAATGGATTTAAATGGATTAATGGATTTAAATGAGAAAAAATCAAGACAGTCAGATTGTCATCCAGTAGTGTTCCTCATTAAGAGACCAAGTTAGAGACATTCATCAAAAAGTATCATTGCTCTTTCTTTTGCTTTTTTTTATTCCCTCTGTCTACTACTGATGCTTCACAGAGAATGAGATGAATGAATCAGGGCATAGAAGAGAGCTTTCACAGGTTGTCACAGGGAGCAAATATGTACAACAGTGGAAATACTCTTGATTGCTTTCCATTTTTTTTCCCCTGCTGATACTGGTTTCTCCTATTGCTTTCTGTAAATCTTAAAACAGCATCAATTTTTAAGGATATGAAAGTGCTTTTCTATTTAAAATCAAATAAGAAAAGCATAATTTTCATTCCAGTACTGTGTGTGTTTGCTTCTTGAAGTATGCTTCTTGAAGTATACCCACAAAACATAGTAAAATAAAAAGGAAAAGGTGGGGGGATGAGAAAATCTAAGTGATGAAAATGAGTAATTGCTTGGCAGCAAGTGTGCAGGGAGAGAGCTGACACTGTAACAACATATATTTCCTGAATAATGAGAGAAGTCTCAGTGCTGTGCAATCACTGCCTATTGGGTCAGAAATTTCACATTAGTGGATTCATCGGAGCAGATAGGTGTCATAAGGACATCCTTTCCTGAAGTAAACATGCCTTTTTCTTCACTGAACTGTCATCTCTTAGTTTGGATAATGGGTACAGAGTAAAATCTTATGAAATCTATTAGAGGGATACCTGGAATTTGGAGCACCTCTGCTGTGATTTTACTAGTTTGTTTATTCATAGAAAAAGGAAATTACATAAACAGATATATCTATAGGCATGAGTAAAGCTTATACATATAATTCCACTTAGACTAGACAAAAGTGTGCTTGTGTTGTTAATAATGGATAGTTTTTTTGTCAGAAGGTAGGAACATATGACTTTTCCAGATCTATCTTGTCTAGCTTGCCTAGACTACCTTTATGCAGGCAGGTTTTTTTTTTTTGTTTGTTTGTTTTGGTTTGGTTTTTTTTTTTTTAATTGTCTGCTTTTTTCTATTTAACTCTTTAGTTGAAGGAAAGCAAGTACTCAATTTTTTCTTTAGTTTCATTTTCAGGACGTACACAAATTAAATAAATCTAATATGGGTATCATTTGTTCTTGCTGGTGTAGGAAATAGCTAAGAAGGACTTACAGAAAGAGAATGTTTTTTTCTCTGTTGGATTGAATGTATTCTCAGCAGTACCTTCTGTCTCATTTATTCTTCACCTGGCATCCTCTTGCCAATATTTCTCACTTTGTTTATATTGTAGTTACAGAAATCCATAACACAAACTAATCAGGGATATCAAAATGAAAGAAAAGGCGAGAGGCAAGATAAAAAACTGCCATCTATGTGTTTAGGCAGTGAAACAGTTTGATTAAAACATTGCTTTTACCCTCATCCCTGGAAAAGTTGTAATTATTTACTTGAAAATGAATGCTATAGCAAATAGCAAGAGTTGCTTTTCCTTGGCTAGAGAAATAAAGACTCTTTCTTTGCAAATGAACCCCATTACGTGCTTTCAAGCAAGGTATGGTGCAGTGTCTGTCTCAGCCTTACTGTCAAAATGAATTGGTAAACCTATTATTAACTCTTTCCTGATTGCAACAAGTTCCTTTTGAGATGTTTTGGCTTGGGGAATTTTCCATTATATTTTTTCCTTAGTTGAAGACAAAGATAGGGGAGCAGAAGACAATGCCCATGTTAGTTCCTTTTTGGCAGATCTGCCTCTAATGAATTAAGTGGCTAGATTAATTCCATCAACTTGCAGTAGAAAACAAAGTTGTTAAAATAGTGAAAACAAACCTGTGGGGTATATATTTCCTGTGGGGTGGTTCTCTTCAGAAATGTGAGCTTACAATGTGCTCTAAGTGAGGTGAAAAGAACTTCAGAGATAGAATATTAAAAAAATTATTTCAAACACATTGTGATGTATAGCAAAAGTTTGGCTTTCTCCTTGAAATGTTTTAAAAGGAAAATATAATTCTGTTGAGAAACCCTGTAATTAGAATAAGCCTCTTCCTATAAGAATATTAGAATATTAGAATAACCCTTGTTATCTTGTAATATGAAATGTGTTGTTCTGAACCTTATAGAAATAATTGAAGGGAAAAACATGGACAGACAATTTGTGGTTCAGTGCCTTGATTTCACTAAAACCCTATCTTGAAAGAAGAGTTTAGGTTAATAGCCTAAAATGGAGTTTTGGTATGTTTCACAGATAAAGGTTTAATCTCTATTAGTATTCTCTGAAAATCTCCCCATTGAACATCTAGTGCTCCCCAACAAATGCAGGAATATCATAATGGAGGAAAAACCCCACCGATACCAACAACAAAAGCAAAACAAAACCCAAGGTGTAAGAGCTTTTCTTCCAAGTTCTTCTCTTCTTTTCCAAGAGAAAACATACTTGAAAAGTAAAGCCTATGCTCTATTTTTTTTTTTTTAATTTGAGAGGATAATATTATGGAGGACCAGCTTCCTCTCTTTCTTTCAGTTTTCCCTCTCTGCAAAAGAGACATTTCATGTGATGTGGCAGAAATGAGTGGGTCTAGGGTGCTACCCTATGTAGTAATATAAATAGGGGAGGAGTTCAGGGAGGTATCAGCTAACAGAGAATTTACAGTAATGATCAAGGCTGAAGCATTAAGGCATATATTTTCCAGGGGCAATGGGGGCCTATGCCATACAGCTGTGGAAATATTACTTAAAAAGCAGCCTACAGTGAAGGACCAGATATGAATAAACCTATCTATAGAAACAGGACAAACAGTAGCATCTACATAGGAGGCCTGTTTCTGTTGAGTAGATCTTGCCTCTAATATCTCTGAGACTTAGGCTTGTTGATGAGAGTGATCTGACGCATGTATATTTATTGTGCCTGGCAACATTGCCTTATAAGTGGGCTTAGCAAGGCTTCGATTGAAGGCAGCAATGTTTCTTTTCTGCTTGCTTTCTCCATGTAACATGGCACTGTCTAAAATCCCTAGTTCTGATGGGAAGGCCTGAATTATTCATCAGCCAGTTGATGGCAGGTGATGAGATCTTTTCACGCTACAGCCCTGTCACTAGGTGTTTATTGCTCTGTTTCACCATCAGCCCTGCTATTACTGTGAAGAACCCCACGTAGAGGCATGACATGTATCAGTAAGGATAGCTCTTTAAAGACTCTGTTTTGCCTGGGAGGTCATCTGAATGTTATTATGAACAAATTATTTCTTCATTTCCGCTGACTGAGTAGATAGCCTTAATGATCTGTCACCTAGCAATAGGCTGCCTGTTCAAACATAAAGAATGGCATACTGATGGGTTATAACTAGAATCAGTTCATTTTAGCTATTCTCTTGTCAAGCATGTTTCCAAGATACATATATTATTTACATATTCATGAGCCTTTACAGACATTGACACCATGAGGGGGCCTGTCTGATAATGTGATACAAGTTTATGCTGTGTCCTGAGGCACTTAAAGTCTATTAAGTGAATCAAATCTGTTCACTTCTGTTCTTCCTAGGTGGTGTTCTTGGCCTAAAGGAGTGGAGATGCAATCAACATTTGTGTACAGTACCTTACTTTTTTCCTGTCCACCTACCTCTTTTCCATGTTGAAGTTAATTCTATTTTATAGAGAGGAATTAAGCTGAGGGAAATTGCCTTTTAGAAAGACAAAGCATCATTTTCTCATGTTACTGCTGTTCAGAAATGTAGTCACAACTGTCTGCAGACAGAGAAGATGACAGACCCAATAAAAAGTGGTTTTTTAACTTAATTTTTTTTAAACTCTACTGAGATATTGATAGTTGACCCTATTTCTGGTGTGGAAATGTGGGGAAAAATAACAATATAAATGGGGTGTAGGATGTGGGGTCAAGAGACAGAGAAGAGGAGAATCTTCCACAATAGAAGAGCCAGGGGCTATGGATTTCTCTTGTTAATCTCAACCTCCACTATCTTGACCATGTCTTTACTAATATGTAATTAATTTTAACAGGAATAAAAATAGGCCAGCTAATAGAAATGAAATATTGAGCAACAGTAAAAAATGGAATGTGTCTTGGTCTCCTTCCTGTGTTTAAAAGAACAGTAAAAGACCCCAAATAATCTGCTGAGATGTTTTCCTTTATTTAAGAACTTTGTACATTTTTTTTCAAATACTCCAGAATTTAGGAAAGTAAAGAAAGGATAAAAGAGGCAAACTGCTATTTCCCTCCATTATTCAAAGAATGGGAGTCTTAGGAAGCAACAAGTATTCTTCCTTCTCTCTATCAATTACTGGTGTGTTGCACTAGATTTGCAAGAGATCAGAAGAAGAGAAAAAGCTAAATAGAAACTGATATTGTAGCACATTCTTTTCATAAATTTATGTGTTAATTCTTGTTAAAATTGGTTTGCCACGCAAGGCAATAATTCCGTAAGGGTTAAACAGCAGCTTTATATGTAGTGTTAACAATGAGACAAATAACAAGCTGTTTATTGGAGCTTCTTCATGAGAGCTCTACAGAGGCAAGGCTTTCAAAGAGAAAAGGAACTGTACTGGAGAAGCCATCTAGGAGGCATCTGGGTAGATGCAAACAGTGCTCATGCTGCATGTCCCCCAAACATAACTGAATTCTTTAACAAATGCAATCAGATTCACTGAGGAAATTCCACCTTTGCACATGAATAAGTGTTATAAATGATCAAATTGTGAGCCAAAATTATCAAAAATTTAGCGAAGATTTATTAATTTGTCTGCAAGACTGAATTTCGGTCTTTGAAACCACCACAGCCAAAGAGTCAGCGTCGAACCTGGGTTCGGTGCTGGGTGAACCTGGACCTGACCCCTTGAGTGTCAGAGTCTCCCCAGTTCACCCATGCTGCCTCTTGCAGCGAGGTTTTATACAGTTTATTGTGCCTGAGGCAAAGATGACCAAATTTCCTTTGTATCTCTTCACATGCATCGCTGTTTCTTTCCACGTGCAGATCTGGACAAAAGCCGGGTCCAGGTGTGCTATTGGTGTCAATTGGCTTTGGAGGAGCTGTGTATTCAGATATATCAGATTGATGCAATTGGCAAGGTGATAATCGCTCTTGGATGGCTCCCGAGGATTCGGGACACCAGTGATCATCGCCCTGGAAGGTTCTATTCTTACATTAAGGCCTCGATTGTTAACTTGTGTCTGGGAACTTGTTGAATCTAAATGGACAGCTACTCCCGGCTGGGGTGGTCAAAGACATGCTTTTAGATTTCACAATATTTTCCATACATTAATAGCATGAATTATCCCTACCATATATTACAACAAGGATTTTACATGGACACAGTTGATGGGTATGCCCTCTGTGGAATTACAAGTCCTAATTCTAAAGCGAAAGCTGTCCTTTTAGGACTTTCATGCTGTAACCAATCAATATTTGGCAAAGTTCAAGAGAAAAAAGGTCATTGAAATATTTGAGTTGTCTGGTGGTCTGGTTGGGGGGGTCTTTTGGTTTTTTTTGGTTAAAGGCCTGGACTTGTTTCTTTTTCCTTTGCCAATCACTTTAGCTGTTGTTAACCTGCACTATATGTTTTCCTTCAGAGCACCAATTCTTTAAAATTCTTAGACAAAGTTATGTGCTTTCATTATATGCTTCCACCTTTGATTGCTTGTGAACAAAAAAAAGTCCTTCTACTTGTGAAGAAATTTGTATTAATTTTCCTATGAAGTGCATTGCCTTTAATGAAAAATGGTGACAGAGAAAGGTGAGTAGCAGAGGGCTGTGTGTAGTTTCTTGAAGTTTTAGAGACTAAGTATAGTTGGATGCAAAGGAGACAGAAATTTCTTTTTAGTATCTCCTTTCCTTCTCTGAACATGGTTCAGGCTAGTAGTATCCATTATGAACCTTATTCCATACACTTCAAATTGGGTTGAAGATGTGATGTACTCGCATCCCCTGCTGAAGTGAAGATTTGTGCAAAGCCTTCCATGGATGTATTGAGCTCAAGCAGCTTTAGCAGAATATGGTCTTAATCACATCCTCTATAGCCAGAGGATGATGATGTTGAAAAGACTGCTGTAACAGTACATATTGACAACCAAGTGTTGTAAAAGAACTTGTATTTATTTCTAATCTGATGTATAGAGGCCAGAGAAATAGTGACTGTCTCCGGTGATATGAATTGTTTAGCATTGAAGGTGGCTGGAAAAATATCTCTGGTTTATTCTGAAAACATCTTTTTTGATTTTTAAATTCTGTATTTTTAATCTTATAAAATACTATGTGTCTTTTATCTTACTGGATTAAACAGAGATTAAATACAGATTTTATGTAGCTGTCCTGAATAAATCAGGCCTTTTCAATGAGGCTTTGATCTATTTTGAAGCCTTTGAAACCTAACTTGGATGAAATGTCAATGTATTCATGGTGTAATGCTGTGAGGAGCATGGAAGCTTCTATTACTATCTTTGAGAGTTTATTAGAGAAATGATGCCTGACAAGAACTACACATTATAGAAGAATTGTTAATTTTGAAATTAGCTCTGGTAGATCTGCTTAAGAAAGTTTATAGGGGGAAAAAGTGCTCTCAAAATCATCTGAAATGAAGCCTGCAGTGAAGATACAGCAGAAAGGCTGACAGGGAAATATGTTAGTTCTACCTGCTTTAATCCATTTGTTACCAAGAGGGACAAAAACTGTGCACAGATTAATGAAGCATTTTAGTCAGATATATAGTGATCAACTTGTGCCTGCTTCTCTAACCTTTGTTGCTATGCAACCAGAGAGATGTGAAATTATCAAAGAACCTACACCCAGCAAGGAGTTCCTCTGATACTCAATTAGAAAATAAAACAGAACATTTAGGAAATGAGGTCCCAGCTTTCTGATCACATGTAATGCATGAAAGGCTGCTTTTTCTGGTGTATACTTTGCTAATGTGCATGGTATTGGTACATTAAGTGCACTGTTGAGTATGACAGAACATATAAAGTGAAAGTCACTCTCCCTCATGAAGCCTGACTAATCAGATGTTAAGTGAGGAAATTTTCAGGTATTTGTCTCCTCTTAGCCTGCCATCAGGACATATACAGAGTTTCCAACAGAGCTGTTTCAGATTATAAAACAGGAATTGTGAGGGCACCAAATCTATTTCACACTAAGTGTATGGGGTCCTGTTCTGGGTTTGTATGGCCAGTTTTTGGTAACTGGGGGGCTACAGAGATGACTTCTGTAGTAGCTGCTGGAACCTTCCCGCTTGTCCAGTGGAGCCAATACCAGCTGGCTCCAGGATGGACCCACAATTGCTAAGGCTGAGCCAATCAGGAATGATAGTAACATTCTATCTATGATAACATATTTAAGAAGGAAAAAAAATATTTAGCAGATGTAATTGCAGCCAGGGAAAGTGGAATGAGAACACATGAGAGGAACAGCCCTACAGTCACCAAGGTCAGCACAGAGAGGGAGGAGGTGTTTCATGCACCAGACCTGAGATGCTCCTGCAGCCCCTGGTGAAGCCCATGGCGATTCAGCTGTGCCCTGCAGCCCATGGAGGTCCATGGGGATGCAGAGATCCACCTGCAGCTGGTGGAGGAGCCTCAGGATGGAGCAGCCGGATGCCTGAGAGGAGGCTGTGGATGCACAAGACACCTGTTCTGGAGAAGGGTCCTGGCAGGAAATGGAGAGAGGAGCCCATAGTGGAGCAAGTTTCCTGTCAGGACTTGAAATCTCTCTGGGGGACTCACACTGGAGCAGCCTGTCCTTGAATGACTGCACCCTGTGGAAGAGGTGCATTGGACCTGCATTGGAGCAGTTAGTGGAGAGCTGTCCATAAGATGGACTCATGTTGGAGAAGTTCATGGAGAGCTGTCTCCTTTGGGAGAGACGCCCTGCTGGAGCAAGGGGAGGACTTTTGTCCCTGAGCAGCAGCAGGAACAGCTTGTGGCAAACTGATCTTAACCTCCATTCTCTGTCTCCCTGCACAACTGCTGGAAGGAGATAGAGATGGGAAGGAGGGAAGCTGTTCTTTAATATTCGACTCTCATTGTCCTGACCTGATTTTTTTTAGTAGTAAATTCAAGTAATTTCCCTAAACTGAGCCTGTTTTGCCCATGGATGGTGAGTGATCTCTCCTGGTCCTCATCTCAGCTTATGAACACTCCATCATACTTTCTTAGCCCTGTCCAGTAGTAGACAGGAGTCTTTGGTGGGTGCCTGGCATCCAGCCAGGATCAACCCACTACAAGTCCTAAGATCCAGAATCTGACTGAAAATTTGGATTCTGTGTCCTTAAAAAAACACTTCTGTAATGAAGAGTTCTATGATAATTTTTTCTCCACCACCTGTTTCTTGACAGCATGTACGAGATAGAGAACACCCTTACAGCTGTGCCACCCATGAGAGGCACAGTTTGAAGCTGCTGTTTTACCACAGCTCTCAGTGCTTATGGGACAATTAAAAAACAGAGCATCATTAAACTAGGAATAATGTTTGGAAAGAAGTGGGAGAACTTGCCAAATGTGGCTCAAATTCAGAATAAGGTAAGAAGATGATGTATGTTTTGCTACATACATATTTTCTAAATTTCTATAGCATATGTAAGGAATTCTTTAATGTCCAAAATCAAAGGTATGGGCATATAGAGAAATAATATCTCTTTTAGTTATTGATTCTGCAAGGTTCAATGCATTCTCATTTTCCTGACAACCAGTGAGAAAATGTAATGGGTGCTGAGAATTAGGATGTTTCCCAGTCTTTCTGACTGAGTGATTCAATGAGTCTACTCTTGTCTGCTTTTCCTATGCTATGATCTTACACATTGCTGCCTCATTTCTAGAAATCTGAGAAAGCTTTAAAATGCAAACTATGTTTGGAACTTGTAATAAGGTTTTTCTACCTTTTTTTGCATTCTGTGATTGCAATTTATTGTATTTTATCATGATTGGTGTTTCACTGCAGGAATGTTAAATAATTTCTATTTTTATTTTTTACAGTTCAATTTGTTAAATGCTATTTGGCACCTTTTAAATGCCTTCTGTTTTAGTGGAAAAAAATCCCATAAAATACAAAATATTCAAGAAAAAATTTTAGCCAGTGTTTTCTTTCTAGGGCTGACTATAAACTAGAGATAACAGCTTGTAAATGGTAGTTTGGAAGGCAGTTTCTGCTATAATGAGATTTTCAAGCAGCAGATGGAATTCCTAGAAAAACCTTGTGTGTCTCTTGGGAGAATTTTTGTTTTGAAAATCACAGGTCTTTTTCAGTTCAGCTGTGTCCACAAGACCCTACACTAGGATCTAGTCAATGAGCAGGAAAACCTGTATGCCATTGCCATTCTTCAATTAAAAGATTGCATCTCTAAAACATGAGATTTTGGAGCAGAGGAAAAATTGTTGTTTGTTTTTTTTTTTTTTCTGGATGTCCTTTATGTATTCTGTGAGCTAGGTAGGCAGCAGAGTTGAATTTCACACCACAGAAGCACCAAAACTGAGGAACATTAAGGCAGACAAAGGACCTTGATGGGAAAAGAATTCTCAGAGGATCCCATATCTGTGTTGAACACTTTACTGAGGTGGAGGTTTGTGTGGTAGGAATGTGAAAAATGGTTGAAAAGAGACAAAGCTGGGTTTTATATTGCTTCCCAAAGTGCAGGGAAAGCAGCTGGTAAAAAAGTTCAGTTTCAGGAAAATATGTTTTTTATGGCTCTTGGTCAGTCTGCCTCGTCTGTCTGCCTTCTTTTCTCCTGGTGGAGAACACAAACTAGAAGTTGGGACAAAACCCACATTAGGTGTATATAAGAGCAGGATGTTAGGATAGTGAGATAGGATAGTGGCTTTTCTTAGCAGTAGGTGAAAATTCTAAATGTCATTTGCTAGGTCAGAAGAATGTACATTATTGAAAATTTTCAGCTGTGCCAAACTCAAAGTTAAAACATTGGAAGTGATGCTCATTGGACTTGTGAATTTGTGGATGGCAGATTGGTGTTTACGAGACTGAGAAACTGGTGCTTTCTATAGGTAAAATGCTTGTCAGGGAAACATAAAAAATCTCAGCAAAGCCAGCCTGGGCCCCCAACCCAAGAATGCAGGTGTGAGAAAAAGGATTAATCTTCAACAGAGCTGCATTTAATGTATTTTGTGCTAATTGAAAAGCCCTTTCCTGTCTCACGCTCCTGAACAGTCTACCAATAGTCTACTGCAACGCATATCCAACCCATAGCCCTGCACTGGACAGAGTCAAGAATTGTGTGGCTATGTGCTAACCATCTGGGAAAATCATCTGTCCAAAACACACCCACTTTTTCTCTTTCACACCTTTCATCCTGAAAGTGAGAAAGGGTTCAGAATTTTGGTACATCAGGACAGATGATTTTTAAGGTCAGCAATATGTTAGGTGTAGGCAGTGGTAACATCTTTGCCAAGCCCATTTCAGCTGTACAGAGATGTGACCAAACCTTTTTCTGCTGTGCTTATACACTGTTATCCTTAGGGAAGGAAAAGCTGGTGAACTCCAAGGTCAGAAGACCTGAGGCATGGAAATTCAATTATTTTAAAGTAAGCTGTAATGAGACTAGGCTCTTTTCAAGGTATAATAAGAAATGTAGCAATATCTGTGTGGCAGACCCTTGTAATTTTAACAAGTACATGTCTATATGTATAGCTTGATAACAAAAGTAGTTTTGATGTGCCTTGTCCACTGTTTTGTTTTTGCTCTGTCTAGAAAAAGTATCCTAGAAATGTAATTTTTAAGAAGCATTTTTAATAGTTAAATAAAGATACACCATCTTTTGTTTGGTTGGTTGGCTTTTTGTTTTTTTGGTTTTTTTTTTTTGGCTTGTTTTTTTGTTGGTTTTTTAATTATTTTTTTTTTTGTCACATGGACAGTTTTCAATTTTATCAAAGTCTTTATTTGATTTTATCTCCATTGTTTCTCACACACAGAACCTTGAAATTTTTCAATGTTACTGTTTCAGCTCAGTTCACAATGAACTTTGCTTATAATTTTGCTTCTTAATCCCTAAATTAAAAATAATTTTAGCATGTATTTTCTACAATACGTCCTGCTACCATCCTGATGCTTCTTAAACACCTATTCAGAACTGAAAAGTCATCACTTAAGCGACTCTGCCCCTCCAGATCTTTAACTGCTCTAGCAAGTTCAGCCTTGCTTTCACCCAGGCAGGGCATCTTCGATCAACGTGGCAGGTACATTTCTAACTTTGAAATAGATTCTGATAACTGGAAAAAGAACAGGGATATTCTCAGGATCTGGACTATGTTCATCGTTCATCTTTTGAGAACGTCATTACAGTGTGAGTTGAGTCACACTGCCCTTCCCTAAGAAATTTTATGAAGCTAGTAATTTTCTAACAGTGGCTAGTTACAGACAAAATAACATTTCGTCTCCTTGACCAACCAAATTTCTATATATATCAGTAGGAGTTAGTAACTTTTGACTGCAGCCAAAATTCTGAGAGCTACTCTTCTTGAAGAGGTTAATGGAGAACTCATTTCTGTGCTGTCTGTAAACTACTTACATATACATGAGAGCATTTAAATTCAACATACAGCAGTACATCTACACCTTTATGCTACTTTGCACAGTCTTCATGTATTGTCTTGGTTTAATGCTACCTGCTTTTCATTAGAGAGGTCAAGCAAGTCTTTGGACTTCTGAGCACCACACACCTCTATGTTTTGGGAACTGTCAGGCAGGAAAAAATTTTGGTCATGCTGACCATATCCTACAGGGTCTCTCATGTGACTCATTTTGAATTGAGGAGCTCCTGATATTTGTATGGCATTTTTTTTAAGACTTTCTGTAACATTTCTGATTTTTTTTCTTCCAGGGGATTTACAGTTTTATTCTTGGCTTGTTTGTTTCAAAACAGAGGATGGAGTTTTAAATGTATAGCCCTCTGTAAAGATTTTTTCATTTCCCTTCTCTGAGATTTGGTGTTTCTCTTTGTTTGGTCTTTACAGAATGATATATCTAGGTTGTCACCTTACCATTATCTTTCACAAAGTACATATTCCTAAAGTTCCTGTGACAGAGTTTCAAAGTTAAAAACTGCTTGACTAATGGGTCAACATCTGAACCTCTTTAAATAACAGACAGTTATCTGGTAGATATTCTTTAAGGGGGGTATTTATTTTTTGTAGATAGAGATGAAAATAATTAAATTTTTTGTTATTTTGTTTCCAGAAGGCTTTGGATTTATAGTTTTCAAATTCTCTTCAATATCTTTTGGCTTTTATTCAAATTAGTTTTGTTTATTCCTCATAGCTTGTGTTTATCCTTCTAGATCCCAAAACCTTAATGAAATGGATCCTTCTTATTTTGATCTCCTCATTCTGGACCTACTCCCAACACCTTTTGTTCTATACTATGTTTGCTTGAACATAAGATTTGATTGTGTTTGATGATCAGAGGTTGGAGCAGCTCTTCAATAATGACAAGCTCAGAGAGTTCAGGTTGTCCAGCCTGGAGAAAACTCTGTGGATACCTTACAGTGCCTACAGGGGGCCTGCAAGAGAGCGGGGGAGTTTCATGGTGAGGTAGGAAAGGGGCTTATGGCTTTGGACTGAAAGAGGGAGGTCTGGAATAAATATTAGGAAGAAATTTTTTAATATGAGGATGATGAGACACTGGAACAGGTTGCCCAGAGAAATTGTGGGTGCCTCATCCTTGGAAATGTTGAGAGCTGGGTTGGAAGGGGCTTTGAACAACCTGGTCTAGGTGAAAGGTGTTCCTCCCCAGGGACAGAGGGTTTTAACTAGATAATCATTAAGGCCCCTTCCAAACCAAACTATCCTATAATTCTAGGATATTGTTATTAAATTATTTTATGTCAGTAGCCTACTGGAAAAGAGCTGGCTCTAGATTTGATTTGAGGCAGCCTTCAAGGCAGTTTAAAGCCATTAATTTCATCTGAGATGCCATTCTTGCACTGCTAGAAATGAGTGAAAGAATATTAAAAACTTGATCTTTTAAGAAGGACTGGAGCTTGCTCAGCTGGACTGAAAAGTTGTCACTTTTTCTTTGCCAGTTTCACCTCTCTTATTCCATGAAAATTCTTCAGTATGTAAGCTGTACATGTTTCTGCTGTTACTGAGTTAGTTTTCACTCAGCAACCCTCTTCTGAGGCACCTGTGACTATATTATTCCAAGACAGAGTTTAAAATATTTTGGTTTTCAGTTCAAGTAGATGTGTGGATACGCTTGAGTAGTGTGGAAATGACAGTCGTCCTCTGCAGCAGAAGCAAGAGTGCATTGTCCATCTCCTTTACAGGCTTAAAAAAGTCAAGGAGATTTTTCCTCCTTGGTCATAAATCAAAAACTGTCATCAGAAAAAAGTCAATAATGTTGATTTTAGATTTACTCGTCTTCCCAACCCCTCCTCCCCAGCACCTTAAATTTGTTAGTGCATCTAAAAAGCTTCCATTTACAAGGAGTGCCAAAAGGGGAAGAGTCAAATTATTAGGATTTATATACCCTAAATTTGTATTAGTGTGCTTATCCCATACCCATCCTTTCAATTATACTATACCTGAGTCAAGGACTGGGAAGAAAACATCTTTTATTCTTTCAGTATGCCAGTATCATGTGCACCAATTTGTGTATTGGTGATAACAGATCATTTGGTCTTGCAGAATTTGTTTAAAAATGAAGATAGGTATTAATCACAAAGTTTTATCCATTACTTTAATATTTCCTTTATGTCAAAAAAGTAATTTCAGTAGGGATATTCTTTGATTTTAGTAATGAAGTGTACAGCTCATTTTCAGTGTATCACTGAAATAAATTATAATGCTTGCAAGAATGATAATTGAATAACTATTTGCTATCTTAAAAACTGAGTTTAGATGCTTAGGTAAATTTGGCAAATCATGCATTCTCAAAATACTTTTTTTCTTAACTTTCTAAAAGTACATGTGTTATTTCTTGCTTGATTGATATCACCAAAAAGGCAAAAGTGATAAAACACTGATTAAACTTCAGAGAAAGACATGTTGTATTATTAAGCATGGTCAATATTTTAAATAGGTGGGTACTCCATACACTTAAAAAATAATGCTTCACAACCATCTGGAAAATGTTACTAAATTAAAATAACATGTATCCTAAATATTAATATTCTTGCTTTCTGAAAATATATAATGAGAACCCTGAGATAAAATGGCACAAGGAGACAAGAGGAGAACATGCACTGCTCAGAATGTGTTTTTGAGATAGGCTTTTAAAATGGCCAACTGCTCTTTCAAAGAGAACTGTTGCATCTAAACTTCATTAGGAATTGATTCTGGGTTGGGGGTGCAGATGTGGAACTTTTTTGAGTTTTACAGACAAATTCTTTAATCATTTATATTCCTAACACTGAAATGTTTTCTTTAACTTTTAAAATTAAATACCTTTACATGGTATTCTACTAGAATGTGGGCACAATCTGTATCAACATTGCTGTCCTGTCTTTTAAACATAACTGAGACTAACTTTGTGGAAGAATCCCTGGAGTACTCATGAGCTGAATTTTCTTTTTCTCTATTCAGGTTTATCTGTGCCAGGTAAATGTCAAAGCTCTGGCTATATTTTTCCAAGCTGCTAATTCTACACAACTTCCTGTTTATAAGCATGGTGTTTAAATTAGGTTTTTTTGAATTACAATTGTAGAAGAATGCAGAAACGCAGGACTGTAGGGTTAGAAATTATTACTTCTTCTTATTAAGAGTGCATAGGCCAGGTGGAAGAGCACTGCTACTGCTTCTAGTCAAACAAATCAATACAGCATGAAGGAAAACAAACCTGTATTTGTATTTGTGTAGACCTGGTGTGGTTAAAGTGTGGTTAAAGTATGGTTAAATCAGAAATGCATGGCATATGTGTGTGTGCTGGAGACAAATGGTGCTACCAGCATCTGTCCCACCTTTTCTGCTTCTGCTTCTTGCCATGTAACTTGCTTCTAAGTACAGCCTGTCTAGTTATCTATCTTGATTGCTTCAAGCTGGTGCTCTGTTTCACCAGAGCTTGTTCATAAAAAAAATTGCTCTCCAGTATTGGGATAAACGTATGACGAGGCTGAAGTAACGTATCTGACTGCTGTTTCACTGGAAGAACTTAGTTATGAAGTACTGACTGATTTCTTGGATTTTGTTTTGCTCTTCAGTACCATATCTAGATGCCAACAAATCTGAATGTAGCTCTGAATTCTGTGGTGAATTATAAAGTGGATTATGTGTTGTCAGAGGTAGAGATTTTAATTATCATTTTGGGATCAGGGTTGGGAGCGTCTCTTTGTTTTTGGATGCCTAAAAATCCAAGCTATTTGTA
Organism: Passerina amoena; assembly: GCA_013401095.1. NCBI lineage: Eukaryota > Metazoa > Chordata > Aves > Passeriformes > Cardinalidae > Passerina > Passerina amoena. The sequence goes on along the minus strand of WBNP01000619.1, from coordinate 465,434 downwards.
TATACTTAACAGAGAATGCTTACAAAACTGGGACACTTTTGGTGACATACATCCATGCTGATTACCTGTTACATTATTGTTTGCTTTCAACCAAAGAAAATAAAATATGGGTCAGCAGTAATAAAAATTGGAAGTAGGTCAATCTACAAACCCTCTGCATCAAAACCAGAACAGAATGGATGCTTTTCAGAGAAAAATGAGAAATAAATATGCAAAGGAAAGGCAATTAAAAGTTTTATATTTTTAGTCAGAATGATTAACAGTTTAAATTACTTATTCATTCAGTGCTATGTAAATTGTGAAAAGGAAGCACTACAGATAAATGACTTTTATCTTCCTGGAAAGAATTTCAGAAAGATACTAGGATTTACTTAGCTGATTCTAAATTCTCCATTCAGTGGGCTTGGCAAGAAACTGAGCAATCAGAGCAGGAACTTCAAATGTTTCAGCAAAATCTGAAAGAACTTTCGTACAAAGGGAGGAAGAACTTTATATTTGGCTAGGCAAATATTTTGCTTCCTTGTGGAGTCTTTAATCTTAGCTCAAAGAGAAATCAATAAATGTCATGACATGTTATCATAATTGGATGTTTTAGCTGTAGTTTATTGCAAATAAAATTCTAGATATGTTCCATTGATATTTGCTTTTGAGGGATTTGATTCTGAGAGATGAATGTGCACATTCTACATCTAAGTTTCCAGTCTTAGCAGCATACTTTTCTGCTGTTTTGATCTGTGAATGTCTGAAAATTATGCATTAAAATAAATTAGTTGATTTTAATGTCAATTTAGCATGTAGTATCACTTTAGTCTTGAATCTCAATGGAACTATAAAGGAAGGTGGTTCCTCAATGAACCCACATTTGAATCAACATCTCTTTGAGGATTTGTCCACTACATCATGCTGTCTCAAAAAAGGCTTTTCTGTCTCTTTATATCCCTGGTGACTAGTTGGCTGAAATCCCACAACCAGAGAAATTTTCCTGGAAATTGTGCAGGTTGGTATGATTTCATAACTCAGTCTCTATCAAAAGTTTTCTGTACTGGGACTGAAATGCCTTCATAGAAATACCTTCATTTATTTATCCAAAGATTTTATCTGGGTAAATAAATTAATCGAAAAACAACAACAACAACAAAAAAAGCCATGAGAAGGTTGCTGATTGCATGCAGAACTGGGTTTGTCTGGGATAAAGGTATGAATTTAACTGCCTTCATACTGGCCTGTTGGGAGCTGCACTTGGCATTTTTGGCTAAAACAGTGTTGATGACACACTAATCTTTGGGCTATTGCTGAACCGTGCTCTCACAACAACAAGGCTTTCTCTCTCTCTGCCCCTTCATCCCCTGATTGTCAGGAAGTTTGGGGTGGGCAAGAGTTCAGAGGGGACATAGCTGGAACATCTGGTCTAAACTCACCAATAGGATATCCCATGACACATGGAACAATATGCCCAGGAAAGGACATGGCTGAGTTATCATCCCTAAGGTATTTAAAATACATGTAGATTTGGCATTTAGGAAGATGGTTTGATGTTGGATTTGGCTTTGTTAGGTATACAATTGGACTCAGTGATCTTAAAGACCTTTTCCAACCTAAATTATTCTATGGTTATATGAATTCATGCCTGGCAATAAAAGTTCAAGCAAAGGAGAGACATCTGGGGCTTTGAAATTTGCCTTCTGAAGTGACCATTAAGTTAGCTGGGTCTCTTCTTTCCAGTGAGTCTTTCTAGTGGATACCTGTCTGCCCATGAGAAGCAGTGAAATAATCCCTCTTCTTGTTTTGCTCACACGCACTACTCTTACTTTTCCTATTAAATTGTCTTCCTCTTGATCCTTTTTACCTTCCTTCTATTTGTCTCCACAGCCCAAAGAGAGGGGAATGTGTGAAAGGCAGGGGAAGACTCACCACAATACTTTTTAGCACTCCAAATGAAGCTTGAGGAATTCAAGGTAATAGGCAGCACTTATACTGGATATTGCTGAAAAGTAGAGTGATTGTGGGGGAGTATTTGTTGTAAAGTGGTGAAGAGAGGAGTGGTTGGCCTTCACAATATGTGTGTGAATTGTCTACTTTTTCCAGTATTGAGATGATATTGCTTTGATTTTGGTATGAGGAATTTTTGTTGTTGTTGCTGTTGTTGTTGCTGATGTAATTTATGAAGATTGTCTGATGAATGTATATTTTAACACCAGTTGTTAAATATGTCCTCACAGTGGTCAAGTGGAAAAATGGTATTTATGTGGCAAGGCTTTGACAGTAACAATGGTGCTGGAATGGACACAGCTGGTGCAAGCTCTCTCCAATAAGTCCATTGTAGGATATGGCTGAACCTGCCCAGCAAAGATGGTGGCACCTCTAGGAAACCTTATTTAAGAAAGGACGAAACACTGTGTGACAGAGAAGTGTGAGACAAAATGTGAGAGAAGCAGATCTGCAGAAACTGAGGCCTGACAAGAAGGAATAGGTGACCCAGTCACCAGGGCCCAGATTCCCCTGCAGGTGGTGGTGGAGACCATGGTGAGGCATTTTGTTCCACACTGTACATTCTAAAGCACTGCAGCTGCAGCAGGGGAGCACGTCTTCAAGGAACATGCAGCCCAGAGAGTGACTGCAGGAGCAGGCACCTGGCAGGAGAGCTGAGCTGTACCACCAAAGTGTTTTTAGAAATAGGAAGAAGTAACATCATGTAACATCATGTAACATGATTTAGACAAATACATAGGTCCTTTAAATCTTAAGATACCATTGACAAAAAAATATTAAAACAGATACTCTAAATCTTAAACCGCCATTGTCAGCAAAACAAACAATGCACTACAGTTTGAAATAACATAAAATAGAAAAATTAATAGCATTACATTAATCGGTAGATCTTTTTACTTGGGAGTAAATTTCATAAGTAATTTTTATGTTGCTTTGAGGTGGATGTATGCTAGCATAAATAATTATTGAACGGGACATGAATTCATATATTATAATAGATTATAATTTCTGGCACACACGAAACACACATTAATGTTTAACAGAGTCCAGAAATCATGGGTTCTGCTGACTGTGTTTCATAAAAGCTTATGCAGAAAATGATCATTATATCATGAAGTGTCCTTTTTCTTCCCTGTGGAAAACCATTTAGGATCTGCATAGTTCCAGCATCATAAGTACTTCTTATGAATAAATATTGATAATTTCCCAAGCACAGTAAATAAAGTTTTAGATTGATTATTATGAGTCATATAAAGAAAGTCGTTTTTTGATAAGGTTGCTGAAGTAATTATTTTATTCTTTTTTCTCATGTTTTTCTTTTTAGTGATATTACTACTCTCCAGAAATTCATTTATAAAACTCTTTTCTATTTTGCTATTTTTAAACAAGGAAAGAAGACCAGAATTAATTTCATAAAGTATTTAAGATTACACCCTTTTGGTCAGCAATAAGCTGACCAGTAGAATAGCATGTAAATGTAAAATGGAGCCTACAATAACTTAATTGCTTTAGTAGTAACTTACCAACAGTGATGAAAGATGAAAATGACAAATTCTTTTATAAGTCTAATAAAAGAGCAGTATTTCCATCCTAATAAAAATATTTTAGATAAACTCTGCTTGGCAGTTGTTAATAAGCATGTATTTCTGAACCTTGTACTTTTACAGGACACAAACACTATTCATATGCAAATAAACTCCTGAGTTAGAGAAAACAAAGTCAAATCAATTCCACATTTGATGGAATGTGGAATACATTGTGAAAGGTCTGCCATTGAATCAGGAATGTCACAGTTGTCACTTCTATGATATCAGTAACCAAACACCATTTGCCATCATTAAGACCAGACTGACAGAATATTTCAGCTTTCTGGAGCAAAAAGTTTGTTTTAGTCTTTGATTTGGTGAATCAATGTACAGAGATACTTAGAAATGTTTTATTTCTCATATAAATCCAGATTAATATTATATGTGGTTGGAAAGTCAGTCACTGCTGAGTAATGTGTTAAATCCATCACATAAGCAGTTAATGATGAAGAGTAGGAGAAAGATTGCTCATGCAGCTAATGAAGCTGGTCAAGCTGGATAGACATCTTAAAGCTTGCTAATTTTTTTTTCAATTTTGTACATGGATGAGAGGTCAATCCACAAAATTTAGAGGAGATTTGTTAAGTACAAATAGTGGGTAGTGTGATATTTTGTATTAAGCGAAAGCAATTAAGGGCATAATTAAAGATGAAGGCATACAAATAGTTTCAAATGGAAACTAATGCAAGGAACAAGTAATAGGAGTAACAACTTTGTCATGGATTTGAAGTAACAGATAGTACAGAAAGATCCCAAGCTGTTGACTAAGCTTAATAAAATTGCTTTGCAATGTAGTAGAGCAACTGGATGTCATGAAAGGAGGAGTAATTAATTTGTTGGTGAAACATGAAAACAGATAATCAGTGGAGAAACTGTGAATAATGGTGAGTGGTTTCACCAAATCCATCACAGTATAAAGAAAAGTTGGATAGGACTAAGTTCTCTAGAATAGCATTTTTTAAACTGCTTTATAAGAAGGCAAACTAGCTTCAGCTTAATGCTGCCTTCCCTACACTGTCCTCTACAAATATGTAATAAATGTTGGTAGTAACAAATTGTGTGGAGAACCTCTTTGTGCAGATCATGGTTATGGCCCCTTCTGAATTGTAAGTTTTATATGCTAGCAATCATGTTCATCTTTTTTAGCCATTGGAGAAATAGAAATTTTGATGTGAAACTCTGAAGCCAATGGCAAAACTCCCCTTGATTTCAGTTGGGATTGTTTCCAGTTAGGAGTTTATTAAAGTGTTTCCTTTGAATTTGGCTTCCACCTTTGAATGCCTGCTGCTAAGTCACTTCTTAAATGCCTAAATACATTGGAGACACAGAAATTTATTTTATTTTGTTTCTGAGGGCCTGCATTTCAGTAGCTGGCCCTGAACTAATGGATATGAGAAAGAGTTGTAGGCACTCTGTCTGTCTTACTGTTAAACCCATGTTTTCTTATTGACAGTCTGCTCATGAAAATGCTTTCTGCCTTATGAAAGTTTTAAATTGCTGAGTCTGAGAAAAATATCTGTATTGTGTTGTATTTTTAAGGACTGAAATTGATTTGAGTAGTGGGTTATCATGACCAATTTGTTTGTGTTAGACTGTCTGCATCTATGTAAGTATATATTGCTTTCAATCTTCTCCTCCATGACTTCCTGTTACAATATAAAGTTTTAAAAATGACTTCAAGTTGATTAGCCTTTAAGCCTTGCTCTTCGATGCTCACTCCCTTACTTTCTGTTCCCCTTTTCCTTAAAGAACAAAAAAAGGGAAAAAAATCAGGCAGCTGAGAAAACCTGCTTTTTCTAAAACAGTAAAGCGTATGTATCTCTTCTAGGTAAGCCTCCTTATACCAAAGATGTATTTTCTTAAAGGCAGCTTTGATCTTTAAAAAAAAAAAAAATAGTTATAGTCAATATGTTTATTGCATTCCTTCCCATGTGGGTACCTATCACAATATAATATTATGGACATCGTTAATTAGAAAACATGATGGGGACAAGATAAATTTGAAGACGCCAGCGAAGTAACTGCCTTTCAGGTTCACAAATTGAACCCTAGTTCCAGATTGCACTAGGGAGGAAATAATCTAACTTGTTCTTCACTGTAAAGAAGAAGAAACTAAAACCTTGCACAATATTTCATCATTCATTGATGTAATGGGAAGAATGCTCTTAGAGTGCCTTTAATTTTTAAATGAGACCAGTCCATAAGCACGACATGTCAGGACAAGGACAAGCCATGAACAAAACAGGGCAGTGCTAGTCTTGGCTTACTTCTTGCATGTTTCCAAATAGTTTTGAACATGTATTATCCAAATAACTTTTTGCTTGTTTGTTTTAGAAATTGCTGTATTTTAGAACGTGTAAGTATTGGAAATCTCATACTTGGAGGATTACAGGTGTCTCTGGTTTTAAACAAATTACATGTGATTTAAAAAAATATTTTAGAGGGTTTAATTAAAACAAATCCATATTTTATCTACTTGGAAGTCTCTGTAGAGAGAATATTATATTAATGTTTCTTTTCGTTATCAAGTTTTCATGGTACACTCCAGTCTATTAATTTAGATTGTTATTTGCTTCTGATTTTCTCTTTATGTTTTAGTTTTGCATTCTTCCATTGGATGCTTTTTTTTGGGGGGAGGTGGGTGGATGGGGGAAACGAGAGGGCTGTTACTTGTTCTCTGTAGCCTGCTTGTCAATTTCTTACAAGTTTAACATAAACCCAGTAACATTTTTGATACTACAGAAACTTTCAGACCTCCGAGGCTGAAGAACTTCAATTTCCCCCAAAACCTGAATCAGGAAAATATTGATTAAATGCCAACACAGAACACATATGAGAAATTTAGAAAATATAGCACCAGAAATTTATACTGGTTTTCCTACTTTGTAAAGACAGGATGAGTTCAAATATTTAACATCCTCTTTTGTCTAAAAAGATAAATTAGTTATAGCGGTAGCCATTAGTTATGGAAGGTAAAATCAAGTATCAACCTCAAGAATAAATTGATATTTTTGTTACTAACAGATCAATTCTACATCCCTAGTAGAAA